>JAFIDM010000179.1:42461237-42506496 GCA_023159025.1 Thereuonema tuberculata | reverse complement strand
ACTGTCCTCGATTTCCAGCACAAATATCAAAAAATAGCTCAGTGAATTTGTGTTTTTTTTTTTTTTTTTTTTTTTAGTTATGTGCGTTCTTTGTTTTATTTTACTGTAAAAATGTACTAACGCACATTAAATCTTTTGTCTAACATTTAAATATAGTTGATAAATAAAAAAAAAAACTACTTTTTTTTAGTGCATCCATCATTTCAAATTGTGAGGGAATCGTCCAATATTTTGCACTTTTTACAAGAAACTAGAAATTACAAATGCTATGGATCTGTATTAAGCCAAATCAGATGTTTATACTCGTAGGCTACATAAAATTATGAAATAGGATCAAAGAATTTCCTAATAATAAAGAATTAAATAATGCAATATTAGTAAATGCATCAGTACATTGATTTTTTTTTCTCTCTATTTTATGTTATTTCTGATATTACACTGCCTTTTTTTTTTCTCCTTTTATTACTTTTTGATTTTTTTTCTTTCAAATATTCTTCTATCTCCAATCTCATGTTTTCCTTTGTATTACGTTCCCCTCAATTTTCGCAATTGATTAAATGTCAATGCGAAGGTTCTTTAAGAAAAAGCGAAACAAAAATACGTTACGAACAACTTTTTCGAGTTATATAAAAAGCATATCTACGATTAATTGACGTGTTTTGCAGAAGTGAGAAAACCTTGAAACATTCCGATTACTTTACCCATGTTACTTTTCGTATCACAGATCACTGATTTGTGGAAGCATTGTAAAAACAAAATGAAATAAATAACAAGACACTGACTCAATGGAATTCTAATTTTCTGCATCATCAGAAAATCTTCAGAGAATAATGAAAGTTACTCCAATTGTGTTCAGCTTACTCAATGATGGCTAAAATAAAGACATTTACAGAAAGCTATCTCCTATTCACAAATTTCATTTAAAAAAGTATGTGATTACATCTTAATGCATAATTTACATGTAAAACCATCTATTTAAAAAAGTTTGTGATTACATCTTACCCTGGCCTACGTGGAGGTCTCTTAACAGATTACGAGCTGGGGTTGGCAACTGCAAGTAAAACCTTCGTAATTAAGGTTACCTTGGGTCTTGCGGTAAAGAAACAATGACACACCCGCTCATGCCCAGATTGCCCTACTATGGTCCCCGGAGACCCTTGGTACCTCTACAGCAATAGTTTTTGCTGTACATCTTACAGATAGAATATAAGCTGTTATCAATATGATATGATGATGATGATTTAGATGTAAAACCATCATAAATACAATATTACCAGTTAAAACTAGACTTAATGTGCATTTATAAAATACTGAAATGAGACATGCATACTGCAGAGCTGGGATGAATTTTGGTGGTTTCAAATTGTGAAGCACATTTCATCATCAGGAAATAAAGGAAATGATACATCTGTCTGGTCTATGACCAGAAAGTCTGTTTGGGATATTGAAGGGTTAGATCAGACAGCAATCAATGACTTTCCCACCCCACAGCTATAAAACAATTATTAAACAACCAAGGCCGCATGCAAATTTAGAGGGAAAGAAAAGTACCAGGAGCTTTTGTCTGTCTACATATGCCAACAGGTGTATTCTATAAGTAACAAGTAGTGGGAAAGGGATGAATAGGAGGTCTGGCTGTAACAGTTGGAATTACAAGCCTTAAGTCAGGTCAAGTAGAAAGTTTCAGCATATTTTGTACAAAACTGGTAAAAGAACTTTTCCATATACCTTCCTGAACACAAAAATGAACTGCACTTCAAAGACCAGGGACATTCATATGTCATCATAAACCATTAATACTCAGAACAACTCCAATTGAAAAATAGTGCATAATCCCCATCCCATCTCAGTAAATCTGAACCTTCATAAATATGATCTTCCTAAAAGACTTAAAATTGCAACATTACAGCTAAACTCCTCATCCTTTTGTATGAGGTTTGTGATACCTTATCTGCTAATGATAAAATATGTTTAGTACTTTGAAGCCATTTATTTTCATTCCATGTCTTAGATATAATAAGTACATTTTTCACCTTTCATTATCATCAGCAAAGTGTAATCTTCAAACACAATCCATTTTTGTTTTTTGGTTTTTTTCCATTAAGCTTCAAATGATTGATTATTAAGAAAGCTTGGTTTAAATGGGATTACACTATAGGAAAAAAAACTGCAATTTTCTTTCTGTAACAGCAAGGGTAAGTACCACAAATAGAATGAATTTATATTTTAAAATGATGATGATGTTAAAATTTTTGATACTTCAATCACTTTTATAGTAATTATCATTACTGTCAAAAATTCTGTCTTGAAATATGTAATGAGTTTTTCCAAATTTTTTTCAACATTTTTAAAGTTTTTCTGTAATAATCTAAAACCCTTTCCTTTTCATATTGAACACTGATGATTTCCAATAAGATTAGTATCACTGTCCACCATTTTGAAAATACTTCTCGTGATTCATTGCTTTATTTTAAGGAATGTAGAGATTAGATAGAATCTGTTGTTAAGATACATTTTTATTGAGGTCTGTAATGCGAAAATGACATCAACAATCTACAAACAGGAAGAACTGTCAGCTTTTTTTTTTTTTTACAAGAGAGGTTATGAAATTTTAAAAAAATATTTTATCATTACATTTCACAACTGGTAGAAAAACTGGTATTCATTTATTTTGCAATTCATTTTCGAAGTTCACAAATTGGGAAAGCTAACCACTTTACGAAGTTAACCGAGAAATTATCCTATTTTGATAAAACTTTTGTCACTATGTAATACAATCATCAGGAACAAAAAAAAGGCCAAATAACAATATTTCAAATAAGAATGCCTTTTTGAGTCGAGCTGGTACTCTGGGACGGCCATTTCGAGCTTGTTGGGCACCTTTTTGTGGTAGCCTGAGTGCTATCCAAGTATTTCAAATACACATTTGATTCTTGTTTTTTATTTTCTTACTTTTAGTTATTGAGGGGTCACTGTCTCCATCATGTATTATTAACAATATTTCAAATTGGAGATTTTTTTGAAGGATATTTACAAATTTAATTTTATCATTTAGTAAATATAGAACAAATGTAAAGTTAATGTAGAATTGATGTGATATCCAATTAATGTTCAGTTAGTGTTTCCAAAGAAATTTTTAGACTATTTGACGAATCGATCACTGCTCTCTGGATTTTTGGAAGATTAAATTTATATTGAAAACTAAAACCCATACATCTTACCTTTGTGTGACAAAGAAGAGATACTAGACATCGTTTTCACAGAGCATCAATTTTATGATTTTTACCATTTTTTTTTTCCACCCTTAAAAACTATTTCTTTAACTTAAATTGAAATTTTTTGCATTCTTTGTCTTTTCATCTATATTGCAAAAGACAAATAAATTATAAATAAAAAAAAAAAATTAAAAAAATGGAAAACTCACCCTTTAGCAATTCAAACTGTTGTTGTTAATAGGGATTAGATGCATCAGTTTAATCAGATTTTAATATCTACATAAGGCAAGCATAAATTTGTATGAAAAGAATATAATGAATTCTTAGAAATATGATTCAGTGCAGTTAGGATAGAAATTTTAGGATAGAAGGTGATCTGGAGCAAATATAGACTGAGAAAAGGAATTAACTAAAGAATTTTAATCAAAATTATGTTGTTTCCTCAATATCATGTAACTAAAAAGTCTTAAGAAAAATGGTTAAGAATAACAACTTTCAGCAGTAAGTGATAATTACATCATGAAGCAACTATTACTGGGCAAGAAATCTTTTGCATGAAGACAGGCTTAGTGTTAATAAAGCGATGTAATAAAGTGTTGTCCTAATAACTTTGTGATTAATAAACATTTTATCAAAACAGGTAACTTTGTAGAATGATTGTTATAGTGTCATTCTCCATCCCAAGTTATATACAAACCGTACTTCCTCCAGTTTTTGTTTATCTTGCTGAATAATTACATCTTACAGATTTTGTCTTCTGTGCTTAATTTAAATGGATGCTACATTCAAGTCTGATTTTATTTCTCCACTGAACATTGTACTTACAACTGCAATGTTCCAAATATTCTAGAGATTTCTTATTTAAATAGTCTTTTTTCCTCTTTGATTTTTTTTTTTTTTCAAGTTGTATACTTCACTGATCCCAAACTACAGGACCTGTCTCATCATCTTGTTCAGTTTGATTAAGACCACCCTGTGTAACAAACAAGTACTTATTCAATAAAACAATCTAAACAGTTTTCTGATACTAATAAACTCTTTATGTACAATTTAAATTTACAATGACTCTTGGGCTAGGCTCTAGTTGCATTAGTTTTCATCCCTAATTTAAAACAGCATAACTCTTCTGCTACACTTCAAGGTTTTGCCAAATCTGCAGGTTTAGGGAACGATTTCTTTGCTTCACCAGCAATTCCGCTACAAAGATTAAAAAAAGAAAGGAAACTTAGGAAAAATATTTGCTTTATTAGATATATCAAAGAAAATGTCAGCTAATAGTAGTAATAGGGTCAATCAACTATTCTTTGTATTAAACGAGAGCGAAAAAATAATGATTTTCTAAAAAAATAATTGAAAATCTAACATTTTGAAGATTAGTGAAGGAAGTTTTAGTTAAGATAACAGGCAGAGCAGTTTTTTAATTTGAAGAGCAATATTTTGCTTTGTTTGGTGAGATTATGAGGGAATTTGTCCCCTGCAGGACAAAACAAAAAAAAGCCTAATTTATTGTATATTATTTCGGATTTTCCCTGTCATTGTCACATAGCCTTACTATCAATTACTACTATTTAACATATATTTTGTATATTTAATAGCAACCTGTATTGAAATATTCGCCTTGGGAGTTTGCAAAGTCGCTGAAGGGACAGGGAAACATTATACTCGCGGAAACATTGTCCCCTAAGTTACTGTAAAAATACTAAAATATTCGTAATTAAACTAATATCGGTCACTGTAAAGCTTTTGATCAATGACTAAGAATACTTTGGGTAAAAATAAAGTCCAATAATTATTTCCAAAAACAATATTTATTAAATTTATGATCGGGACACACTTAGGTACAAAGAATAGTTGATTGACCCAATAATACCTTTTTCTTCAAAATAACAATTGTAACACCAATTATGTGTTTTTAAATTTATTTGATTTTATGTTCTTTTATTCCATTATTTATGTTAAATAAAAATAGTTGTTTCTCCCCTTTTCCTTTTTGATATTTTTGATTACTCATACAGCAATGACAGTAAATGACAGCAATTTCTTAATTTTTGGATTGGATCTATTTTCTTCTTCCTGTATTGTTATGTGAATATAGTTCTAGACTCATACTGCAATGCAACTATTTGTTTATGTTTTTATTATAGAAAAACACTTTTATGTTTTTGTTTGGTTTTATTTTTTTCACTGAGAATAGTTCAGAGTTAAGAGTTGACTTCTAGAAATCTATCACTCTTTTGACATCAAACATCAGGAATCAATAGAAACTCTGATAAAATTCCTTTTCATCCTATAACTGACAGCAGTTACAACTAAAAGGTGGATTTAAGGATTGTAATTATAATATCTAATACGTTGCCAGCATTGGCTGCATGTGACCTCTCGCCAAAATGCCTTCAAAATTTCATCTTTTTCCCTCCCAACTGCAGCTTGAGTTTTGGAATCAAAGCAACGTTGCATGGATTCCGGTCTGACGAATACGAAGGGTGCTCCAAGACTTCCCACCCACATTGATGTAACAAAGCCTGTGAAGGAGCTGCTCTGTGACATGTGGCATTATCATGAAGAATGATGGCGTTGGACAGTTTTGGAATTGTGGCAATGTACAGTGGGTAATTTTGGAGATTACTTTGAGAGATGTTAGCAATGTGTTTTGAGCATTTCTGCATTCCTTTTTTTTCCTTGGTTATGCTGCAATGCCTTATTAAATGATAATTTCCAAATACGTATTTTCCACTTGCCCCCATGACGTTCATTTCATCGACCCAAGTTAGCAGTGCCAATCAGAAGCACATCCAACAAGCTTTCAAACGTGTATTCCGGAATTGCAGAGGTGCCACGTGTTTGGCAGATAAAAAAAATAGTTGCCGTGATTTCCACAACAGCCCCCGTATATAATTAATATAACTGTTCTACATTTTTATATCCAATTAAATTGGCTTATATTCTGCTTTATTCATCTTTATTAATACCATAATTACTTACCAATAAAAATAAAGATACTTTAGAATTTTGAATCTCTAAAATCTATTTTAAATTTTACCAAATAAAAACAGAAAGAGAAACAACACATGAAAATCAATTAAAAATTTACTAAAGAAACAAACTGGCATTAAATATATTGATACTTCAGAGAAACATGATAATGTTGTAAAGTTTTAAATAAATTATGAAGATGATTGTTTTCATGATAATAACAAGACTAGTAAAAAATATCATATTCTGCACTATATATATATATATATATATATATATATACAGGGTAATTCAAAATTCCCTGTACAACTTTAAAGGTAGATTCTACTCCTACAAATAAAAAAGTTCAAATAAACACGAGTCTGGAAATGAATAGTTTTCTTTATTCAATGTATGGTTGTTTGTTGGTACAGTATGATGCGATAAATGTATTTCAAAATATTCATAAATTAAAACACAAGATATTCAAAATAGGGGGAAAATGATTTAATAAACAGTGTTGAAAAAAAAAAAAAAACCAATTTATTGGATCCGGAAATGACCAACCGTACAATGAATAATGAAAACTACTTTTTTCGCGAAAACTATTCATTCCCAAAACCTATTGTTTTGTTTTTCAACGCCGTTTATTAAATCACTCTTTCCCTATTTTGTATATCTGTGTTTTAATTTATGAATATTTTGAAATACGTTTTATCACATCATACAGTGCACACAAAAATATAAAAAAAAACAACCTTACATTGAATAATGAAAACTGTTTTTCGTGAAACTATTCATTTCCGGACCCATATACATACATAGTAGTATATATACCCACATTTGGCAACAGTCATGAACTGTTTTTCAGATACAGATACAAACTTGAATGCTTGTGTATATTATGTAAGGTGAATTTAATAATAATATACATATATATTATTTCTTTGGAAAATCATGATATTAACACTAGCTATGGAGAGCTTATCAAAAATATTTATAGGGAAGCAACGGCAATAATTCATTTGCAAAAAGATACAGAAAAAAATCAGGATAGGAAAAGATGTCAGACAGAAAGATACTGTCTCTTCTAAACTATTTACAGCAGTACTTCAGGAAGTGTTAGGAAAATTAGACTGGGGAAAAAAAAAAAAAAAAAGAGGCATCAATATCAATGGTGACTATTTAAACCAACTTTTGATTTTCATATGATATAATAGTCACAGCTAAAGATGCTATAATTGATGATACAAGAACTCAAAGCTAAACTCGAAAACAAATATTACGTTTAATGGATTTATTAAAAGCCAACAAATTAAAGTTGGTAATTCTGAATTAGGAGATAGCAGCTATGTACAACTTGGACAAAACGACAGTAGGCATGGAAACATTACGTCATAAATTAACTGTAGAATCAATGTTGTATAAAATGCCCTTGGTAGAAATACTGTAATACTGAAAGGCACAATGCTGTTATGCTTAAAGAGAAAAGATTTTAACCCATGTAAATTACCATACTAACATATGGAGTGGAAATGGAAGTTGACCAGGAAAGCAATTCAGATATTGCAGACAACTCAAAGAAGCATGGAAAGATGCATGGTAGGAATCATTTGACGAGACCGCAACAAAAATGTATCGGAGCTCAAATGGAATTCGGCTGGCCATGTTGTAAGGCGTATTGATAATAGATGGTTAAAAGAATTAATAAACTGGATTCTGAGTAATGAAAGTGACTTCGAGAAAGCATCCACCAGGTAGATGGGTGGAAATTAAAAGTTCTGTTGGATCCGAATGGAAGAGGAAAGCTTTCGACTGAAAGAACAGGAAAAATCCTGCAGTGGATTGAAAATGGTTGACAACGATGATGATATGCTTTTGTTCTAACAAAATGATCATGTTTAGCTTATAAATCTGCATATTTTATTTCAGAATAAAAGAGAAATTTTAAATATGCTATTTAGTTATTCAATAAGGATGAGGAAAAGATATATAGCAGAATAGCTTCAACATGTAATGAAACTTTGTAACTATAATTCTATTAATGATAAAAAAAAAACAGGAAAAATTTTATTTTATTTAAAATTGTGATCTTAAAAAAAAATATTAAAAGAAATTAAGATTAGGAATCCAAATAATAACCTTGTTTTAATATGAAGATCAGCATTTTCGTTCAGAATGTGTATATGTGTCTTTATCAATTATTTTTTTATTTACTTATTTATATATATATATATAAATATATATAAACTCTACCTAATGTATCTGACAACCCTACTGTCATGATTTAGTATACGTTTTATGAAGTGTATAAGAAAAGTCAATGGCACTAGAATTTAGTGATTCTCAGGAAATGCAGCATCCTATTATCATGGTTTCTGTCTGGCAGACCTACTATGATGCATTCATGCCATCACTCAAATGAAAAATATACTATAAACTTAACATATTCTGGTATTGAAAAATTCAGGATACATCAAGCAGTACATGTGAATCTCATGGAATTTTTAGATTTGATTAAATTAAAAATACCCTGAAAGTAGCAGCTGAGTTTTACTATTTGTTGCTACTACTAAAGGTGGCGTCACTTCTCTTCTTGCATCTCGGACGCAGTAGTAATTCTTGTTGAGTTGGTGGCAAGGACCTGGAGGTAAGTTGGGTGGAGGCTGAGTCCTAAAATAGATTATAAAATATTTAATTTGACTTCAAAATATGTTATCTTCTTTAACCCAAACTAGACACATAAATAAACTCAAAAACACCTTCACTGTAGATACCGTTGATACCAATATTTCGTTTTAATTTCTTAAAACTTTTTCAAGGTTTTGTTTGATGAACAAAAAATAAAATAACATAAAAAAGGAAAGAGAAAAAGTTTTAAGAAATTAAAACGAAATATTGGTATTAACGGTATCTACAGTGAAGGTGTTTTTGAGTTTATTTATGTGTCTAGTTTGGATTTAATTTGACTGATTGTCATTTTACAAGCTTTGCATTTATTTATTTTTTTTTAATGTTAAACTCATCATAAAATTTAACATGCATAAGAATCAATAACAACAATAGTCAAAAAACAACAAAAACAAGTTATCACTAAACTGTACTGAAATTTCGTAATAAACATATTAAAGCTGGGCTGCTAAAATTCTTTATTGGTTAGAATACCCCATGTTCGGTAAATCAATGAAAGTGATTTAAATAATAAGAAAAATCAAAATTAAACATTCATGTAATATATACCTAACATGGTAGAAATTCCAAGACACTGTCACTCATTCTTAACTCATGTTCAGGCTACAGTGAAAACCCATTCCACTATACATCTCCAAACTATTCTATTATATCTCATAAAATTGTAAATTAGTTGTAGAAATAACAACCCTCCCTTCTTGATACCTATATTTCGTCTTTATTGACTAAAAGACTTCTTCAGGGTTTATGTATATACATAGAAATCAAATAATAAAATAAAACCAAATGAAGAGAAAAGAAACTTCTCTTTTTATATATATATAAACAGGAAATAGTCAAATAGAAAACAGGTTTTCTTTATATATATGAAGAAAAGTTTCTTTTCTCATTTGGTTTTATTTTATTATTTGATTTCTATGTATATATATATATATATATAAAAAACCCTGAAGAAGTCTTTTAGTCAAAAAAGACGAAATATAGGTATCAAGAAGGGATTGTTGTTTATTCTACAAGTAATTTATAGTTTTATGAGATATAATAGAAGAGTTTGGAGATGTACAAGGACTGCAAGGCATAGGAGGAGAGGTATGAATTTCTTTCACAACTGAGTTCGAGAAGAAGACAATACATTTATTAAGAAGCCATTCCACTGTACTTCTTACAACACTATTTCTCTATATCCTTTCCTATCACCATGCATATCTTCTAAAAGTGCTTTTGTTTTGTTTTAAACATTCATTTACAAAATAAAAATACTAGTTAATGGAAGAGCTAGATTAAGTTGAAAGATGCCGACAAGTATTCTTAAACACAATATTGCATTTTCACATTGAAAACAACAAAAATGCTCTATTCCGCAATACCTACAAGAATCTCATTGTAAATTCATTCAAATAGTAATCAAAAGTCAATTATTCCATAACAATTGAGAAGATAATTTCCTTGACTTCACAATGTTACTCTTAATATTTTTATCAGTGAAAATGAAAAGCTAACATCAACTTAAAATTGACAAAAAGTGATTTTTGCATTAATGAAGTAAAGGAGATGGATCACGATGAAATGTTCATGCCAAGTTTAAAAAGTATTCCACTACAGGGCTTCAGATCTCTTGGAGATAAGGTTCTCGGTGTTTCCTGACCAAAGGGATTACGTTGAAGTTGGGTGGTCATCCGCTCACCTTTAATCTCTGCGAAAGAAATCCAGTAGCCATTCATCAGAGGGCTGAGTAGACCCAAGGACCCATCTGGAGGAGATTCCAGTGGAAAAATCCCCAATCTCTGCCAGGGATTGATTCCCCTTGCATTCTAAGTGCCTTATCACGTAGCTATCGGGTCGTTGCCTATACTAAGTTTTTTTAAGTTATTCAAGTGATTTCTTTTTTTCTCATCAAACTTGGCAAACCCAAAAATAATTTTTACTATGTAAAACTGCATTTTGTTACTTCATTTTGTAATCTTATACTAATATATATAGCTGAAGAGTTTGTATGTTTGAAAGCGCTAATCTCAGGAACTACCAGTCCAATTTGAAAAATTCTTTTTGCATTAGATAGCCCATGTATTGAGGAAGGTTATAGGCTATAACATCACGCTACAACCAATAGGAGCAGAGCAGAAAACATTATCATCATCCAACGGGTGCGGCAGCGATGGGAGGCTTCGCTGAATTCTGACGAGAACCAAACATTACCAAGATGGGCTGAATTTAACGCTGGTGACACTATGGGGCACAGCTCATAAAAATAATAATAGTGATAATTTTGAAATTAAATAATAATAATAATAGAAGATCACACTTTAGACCTTTAACCACCTAGAAACAATAGTTATCTCTGCCATCAACACATCTAACCTCTCTACAACAAAAAAATATGACAGTTTTTTTCAATAGCTCAGCCAACCAGAAGTGACTGCTTCCATCTGGTATTTGACTAACTTAGGCCCTGTTCACTCCTTTTAATTATAATAAAAATTAAAAAAATAAATAATAATAATTTAAATAATTACCTGGGAGCAAGATCATCTTGAAATCTTAAAGGATTTCTCATTTTCCTCTGGAAATAGAAATAAATATATTAAATGGAAGAAAAACCATCTCTTTATATTTTTCATGTCTTATTTCAATTGGTAAAACAACACACACACGCACAAATCTGAATGAAAAATAAGAGACTCAATTTCAATTCTTTTTTGGGACTTAATTAAATAAATTCAATTTTTTTTTCTATTTTTTAAGAATTGATAATTCATTAATTTTGCTTTACCTTCCCAATAATTAACCATGTAAAAAAGGTTCTTCATTTGTCAAGCAATAAAAGCAAAGCTTAACTGTAAGGGATTAAGTTTGGATATTTGGATATTTTGCAGATTTCTACTGATTGAAATTCATGGGAAAGAGTTACTAGCAAGCATCAAAAGTATTGAACAAATGATAATTCTTATAACTTAGTAAAGTTACAACTGCTGAAATTTCTATTATAGAAGGCGTAAATGCTCCCATCCTGCCTATACAGGGTGTCCCAGGAGGAAAGGTCAATATTTTGGGAGGTGATAGTATCGGTTATTTTAAGCAAAAAAGACCATATGAACGAGTGTCCTATTCCGAATGGTTTCCGAGATAGAGCAATTTTGAAAGTACAGTTTCAAAATAAATGATATAAAAGAGATACTTACTGTTTATAATATTTACTGGTCAATTTACACATTTCTTATAGTTTATAATAAAAGTTTCAAAAATTCCACCACTACCATCATGCATTTCTAAACTCTTGTGAGAACATAACATGTTGCTTGTCCGAATTCATTGTGAAGTTCCTTTTTGAGTGCAATAGCAACAATTATGAGAGCGAGACAATTCATCTCGTGTATTCACTCTGCATTTGTACACTTCACTCTTCATAACCCATAAACCCCAACCCCATAAACAGAAATCCAAGGGGTTATGTCTTCAGATCTTGGCATCATGCAGTGGAAGAGAAGGAAAAGACTGGCCAGCAGGCACAGTGACAATTACATGCCAAATTTTAATTATCTCGGAAACTATTTGGAATAGGACACTTATTCATAGGAATTTTTTTGCTTAAAATAACCGATACTATCATCTTCCAAAATATTCAAAATATTGACCTTTCCTCCTGGGACACCCTGTATATATTCCGCAAGTATCTCCTTACTTATATCCTGTAATATTTATTAACTATTATCTTTTCATTTCATAAATACATTTAGTTGCATCTGTAATTATATTCTTTTGCACTAATAGCTTTAAGTCCTATTCTATTTGACTTCGAATATCCAATGCAGTTTGATACATCACAAAATTATGTAGTCCAGTGCAATTTGGATCAACCCAATTAAACACGACATGGGAAGGGATGTTTAACAAATGGCAAATCAATTCTTAATTTACTTAGTATTTTATATACAAAACGGAAATGAATTGACAGTAAGCAGCTGATTACACTAATAACTGTAATATACATAAAATGCTGAAAGTTTTTAAATTCACATTGTCTATTCAAGATTTTTAAAATTATAAACAAGTACACAAAACTATTTCAAGAAAAGAATGGTTAACTTAATATCTCTTTAAAAGTCAAAAATCACTATCTACCCACTATTCAAAATTTATAAACAAGTAAACAAAATAAGTTTGTTTTTTGTTTTTTTTGCTTTATGGATCTGTGATGTTTTATGGGAAGCATTTAATACCTTCTCTTAATCTCTGATTATGACTATTCTAAGCAACTCTTTTTTTCAATTGTTTTATATATTTCTTCAAATACTCTCTTACTGTGTCCATGCATATTCCTGAAGACATTTCACTTCAATTTTATTCAGTTTCAATTTATCTTACATTTCTAAAATCAATCTCTCATGTTACTATTATACAATGCTTGTGAACTTTCAAAAGATAACCATTGAATTTGCTTATCATGTGAAGTACAATGGTAACATCATAAGCCATAGAATCACTAAGTTGATTGATCCCTAAGAACTGAATGAAATAGAATCTGCCAAAGAGTCACAGTAAAATTGTAACAGATTCAGCTTAAACTTAGCTAATTGTAACAAAATCTATTTTTATTTTATGAAATCATTTTCCAAACATCCTATAATTTATTATAAAAATGCAACATTGTATATAATAAAAGAAAGAAATTTAAAATTCAAAAATGTTAAGAAATTATAAGATAAAATACATCTTAATAAGACAAATAAGTAATGAAATGAAACTCCGTTCAGTAAAGAAACAGACTTTCATTGTTTTAAGAATTATATAACCTGTAAGTATCATTTGAAAATCATTTTCTATTTTTTTTTTCCCCCGCAATTCCAATTTGGTTCTGCAGTCAGTTTTATACCCAAATCGTCAGAAACCAATTAACTTTATATTGAGCAAATCGAAATTATTTTCCATAATGTAATGGCTGAATTAAAAGATTTCAATTATTAACAATAATAAAAAAATAAAAATAAACAGAGAAGTTAAAGAGAAAACTGGATTTTCAAAGGACATTTATTATTTTGAAGAAAACTTTTGATGTCTGCAAATGAATAATAACTATTTGTTCTGCTTATTAATTAACAATCTGTAGCTTACACCAATTAAGATATTCCTAAATATTCTCATAAACGGTGCTATATCTCTAGGTTCCACCTTCATCTTCGATACTTCTAATTTTGCAGACTTTTTCGCCGATTAAGTTAATTAGATGCCTGGTCTTCCACTTCCGGTATTTCTGCACAGTTGAAAATCACTGCTCCTGATTGGTGGAAATAAACAGAAAATATATTAAAAATTGCAATGATAAATACATAACATCAACTTTATAATTTTTATTAAGAATATTGACACAATAAAATAGTCATCAATTTGAAAATTGGTTTCAAGAAACAAATTAACATTTTGCCTAAAAGACATTAGTGCGGTCTTCTTTCTTTCCGACTGTAAAGAGCAAGATGGATAAGGCAAAATTAGCCAGGGTAAGAAATTGGATTTTTATTGTTTAGAAATATGCGTATTGAAACCGCAGAGACAATGAGATTGATATTTTCACTTAAATTTCAAGATTTAATACAATAGAAATTTAAATAACCGTTTAAACTGTAAGATAGATATAACCACGTGTTTCCTATTAGGCCTAATCTGACGTTGACTGAAATGGCTCCATTTGTTTCTTTGATGATGCGATTTTTAATTTTGTAAATCAAAGTGATAACTTGAAAATATTCTTGTAAATATTTATAATCGTAAATCTGAAAGAGCTTTTGAATTTCTTTGTGTGATTCCCTATTTATTTTCTTCCTTTTTCTTTTAGGTAACTAAAATTTTGGGCAGGACAGGATCGCAGGGGCAGTGTACCCAAGTGAGTATATATTGAAAAGCTTCTTTGTTTATATAGAATATATTGTCCAGATGAACTTTAAAAAAATTAATTTTCAGTATACAGTATTACAGAGCGCGCTGCCATGTAATTACTGGAAACTACTTGCTCTATCGTTTCTGAAGGTGTGCCGTAATTTTTAAATAAATGAAGTTAACCTGTATGGTTTTTTTGCTTACAATATGATAATTATTGAAAAACTATTCTTTTTCCGAGGAACGGTTACATATAATTACACTCACAAATTGCTCATTAATGTAAATTATGAGGGATGTCTTCTTGGTTTGTAGCTGCCATAATTTTCAGATTGCTGAAGCTTCCTTGAAGGATATTAATATGCAAATTAAGGGAACTCAAAAGGCTTTGTCTTTTAATATTTATCCAATACATTGCATCTTGACTTTCCACACAATGATTTTAGTTACGTTGCATAAAAGCAACTGACTTTTAAAATACTTACTTTACAAATTGTGGATATGACTATAGTGCAACAAGATGTGTGGATTTTGCCTAGGATAGAAAATCAGTTAATATGCTAAAATACAAGTTTCAGAAAACCAAAAGGTTTTGATATTAACTGAAGTATATTTTCCCAATTTCTTTAGCTAAAAGTAATGTTTTAGAACAATGTCATGAAGTCAGTGAAGCTCTATTGTTATGATTGGGGTCATGGTTTTATTGATATATTTTAGTAAATGTCATCGTGGATATGTTAAATCTTTTTGTATATAAACAAACACTGAATGCGAAACGTGTAAAAAGAAATATATTGGAATGACCCAACAGTTGTTGATTAAAAGGGTGAAACAGCATAAATTGATGATATCTACAATGCGAGATCATTTAATGCAGAATGCTACTCATATAGGTAATTTAAAAGAAGTTAAAAGTTTAGCAAAAGATGCCAACTATTACAGATTGAAAATAAAAGAGGCATTGTTAATTCAAAAATATAGGAAACAATTAATTAATGGAAAACATAAGATTCCTGATGTAATAATTTGTTGAATATTCAATTATTATAAAATGTGCATTTTATTGGAAATTTGTGATATGTTTTTAATTGTTGTATTTAGTTTTAAATTGGTGGGTTCGACAGATTTGAAAATAGATGTTTCTCACATCTGAAACATGTATCTGGATTATATGAAATTATGTTTATAACTAATCTTTGAATTATTTTTGGATTAATTAGAACAATGGGTTTCTTCAGTTGATATATAAACATCCCACAATTGCATTACATCATTGATGATTGTCTCATACTAAAGAAACGCCTCTTTTTAAAAGTTGTTTTTAAATACTAATGTTGATTTGGTGTCTTATAAGTATTAAACATTTATAGCTAACAAGAACAAGGTATGATCTTGTGATTAATAAGTTGCACACCTACATTATTTTTGAGACAAGAAGTGAAGCCTTTTTTCCTACTTTATATTCGATTAGATAAAACAAGAAATGAATTCAGCACAAATCTAACCAAATTGCCTTTCTGTTCGATTATCGGGAACGGCCGTTTCAATCCTACATGGGACTCATCAGCCCGATGAAACGGTCGTTCCCGATAATCGAACCAGAAAGGCAATTTGGTTAGATTTGCGCTGAATTCATTTCTTGTTTTATTTAATTTACATTATTTTACAGCACGTTAAACTCTTTTAACTTACTTTATATTAGGACACTATCTTTTAGCATAATTTCAAGAAAATCTTCAGTTTTGATTATTTATTATTTCTATTTTTATTCTAAACATTCAGGTGATTTGTTTGGCCTTTGTGAAAGTGAATGTAGTCAACATAAAACACAATTTCTTCCTTGTATTACTATATACATATAGGCCTAACATTAAATTTGTAATAACTGAATATTTTTTGTAAAGATTTGTAAAACATATGAAATTTATTATCTCAAAAGTTCGTTTTTGAAAGAAAAAATAAAAGGCAGAAAACAAAGATCTTGAAACTCTTAAAAATGTTAATTTATTAAATTCCTTGAAATGTAAATCCACCCGGTAATGGTTAATTCATCAAAAAACAACTGAAAAATTCATTAATTTTGATGAATGGAAAAATTCATGTTTTGATATATATTTATGATTCTTTTTTCTCCTACAGGTCCGAGTGGAGTTCTTAGATGAAACAAATCGAACTATCATCAGGAATGTTAAGGGTCCTGTTAGAGAAGGAGATATTTTAACATTATTGGAATCTGAACGTGAAGCCAGAAGATTACGGTGATAAAGTTATAATTCAGTTGAAATTCAAGGTTAGTGTAACAATTTTGCATCATTTTCCATCTATTAAAGAGATAATAGGAATCAGACTTATCACAAAAAGAAAATCATTAGATTTTATTATTTAATAAAAATTAATATTGTTTCAGAATGTTTAATCAGTTTGCTTCATGCTTGCTTTTTTGTCTTTTGTCATATTAATTTTAGTCTGTAGAATATCTTATTCATTGCCTATAACAATGCTGTGCGATATGTATTAAAGTGATAAGAAATAAACTGCTGCTGTAAAATTTAAAAAGCTGTATTTTCGTAACATAAGTGCTTTTAATAAGCTGAAGTGTATATTGTATAAAGAAATTTTAATGTGTTTCAACATATGCTTAGGCTAATTTATGGTTTTAATATTCTTAAAGGCGCTTTTTTTTTTACATATATATATATACAGTAAAACCTCGTTAAGTTGTTGATAAACATTTTTGATAACTTAGGCGGAGTCGGAATTTTTGGGAAAAAAACCCCACTGAAATACAGTATTTTCATGAATTGCTGTAGGATTCGGTGAGAAAAACAAGATTTTCAGAAATCAATACATGCAAATGAATGAGTGGAAAATAACAAAAAAAAAAAACACTTTTTATAATTACCACATTTTAATCGATTTAAAAGAAAGGCAATGTCTGTCTGTGAAATGTTCCAGCCAACCATTACTGCTGCTGAAATCTTCAATGTTCAACTCCTTAGCAATTTTCCATGGCTTATTCTTTGAGAATCACGGCAGAAATCGGCACATTTTGCGATTTGGCATGTTTTAGCCATCAAACTAAAAACCTCCTCGATCTCGTCAAACTTCGATTTCCTCATTCTCTTGCTTTTGTCTTTGCAGTCAGCTTCTTCAATTACTTGTTTCGATGAAAGAATATCGTTTAATGTAGTCTTGGGAATATGGTGTTCTTTGGCAAAAGCTGTTTTCGAAACATTTAATTTTTCAAAAAGTGCAATTAAGTCTTTTTTTTCTTTAAAAGATAATGAGGTAAATTTTCGTTTCCCTGGCATATTAAAAACGTAATTGAACCACGAAATTGCAAGAGAAAAAAAATAACCCTTACAGCGGGGCTTCTCAGGAGCAGTTAAGAAAAACGTCTACATTCGACAGCGAGCGGTCAAGAAAATGCAGCGAGATTCCAAGAACCCAAATCCTCCGAAGGGGTAGGAAAGGAATGAAGTGACAGGCATGGTCGAAAATTCCCCGTAAAGGGTTGGCTTAAAGAGAAGGGCGGGGCTGAAAAGACAGCACGATGGAATGCAAAATGGAGAAGAAAGATGCTTTTGGCCGTTTTTGAGGGTGACAAATTATCCTGAGTAGAATTAATTAAATTTGATGACGGGTAAAGGAGGGTTATTTTACATTATTGTGTATGAGACCTTGTCGGTACCAAAGGAAAACGACTTAACGAGGTTTTACTGTATAAAGTAATTTTAACCAAATCATTTGAAAATGTTTTATTTGGCAATTCACTTTGTTCAGTTTAGATTTTTATTTATTTATTTCTAATTATTGTTATTTTCTTTTCGTTGTAGGTTTTTTTTATACAGACAAGACTTGTATGTAACAAAATGAAATAAATTGGAAAACTTTATCACACAAAAGCGTATTTCGCATCATTTATTTTACCAAAGGAAATGATTTTTAAAATCAGAGCAGAAACAAATACAGCTTGTTTGATGAAAGATCCAGGCTTTTGCATTTCTGAGTAATTCTTATTTAATACTGTACATTAGAGAAGTAATATTTGAAGTGGCATACATGGAGACGGGGGTTTCTCTGCAATTTTTTTGCATTAATTTTTATATGGAGTTGCCTGTGCATCTTTTCACCATACATGCTGAATGTTAACTATGTACATAATAAAATAAAGATAAGTTAGTAGCTCACGTTAAAGTATAAATTACTCCCTCTGTCCCATAATACTTGATAGTTTTCTCCTTTTTTCTTGTCCCATATTACTTGATATGTTTCTTTAAAATTAATTTTTGTGACAAAAAAGTTAGTATATTTTTATTTAAGAGTAGTTTATTTTCAAAAATGATGATGATAAGTACATCAGTAAAGATAGTTCTACTACATAAGAACATCAATAAAAATAGTAGGAGTATTTATGAAAATGAAAATTTTTATTTATTTAAAACAGAAAGAGCATTTGCTAATACCTCTGCTTTTACTTTTAAAGATACAGGCCAAATTCCAATTTTTCCATCAAACCATTCATTGTTTACACTTAGCAAATCATCATATATTAGCCTCCTTTGTTGATCGTTAAGTTCACGTTTATGTCCTTCCATATTAATGGATAGGCATTTGAAACAATTTAGCTTTTCCTCTTACGACGAAAGACTGAATAAATAGGAGTACAAAAATGCAATGACAATAATAATGCGCAATAATGCTACTCCTGATTGTTGACTGCGCAAAATTATCGTTACTTTATTTTCTTTTTTACACATTATAGAGCATTTTACCCTTTTTGAGTAAACTATCAAGCAATGTGGGACAACAATTTTCAGAATTTTTGACCTTTCATGAAATAATGATGAACTAAAGCAAGAAGATATGGTTATATTTATGGTAAATGATGTTTTTTATAAAGAAGTATGATCAGTTAAACTCATAAGAAAAAAATATTGAGATCGAGCCATATATCTGTGATAAGCCGCGGCCACGAAACGAAACCTATCGAGTATTATGGGACAGAGGGAGTATATGTTAATTTTCAGAATAAGTTTTTGCTGCTTTAACTTGGTCACATTTCTATACATTGTTGTATTAGTTTTAAGGTCAGAGCATATCAGTGAAGAAATAGGGGAATAATTGAAAGAAAAAAATTATTACCACTAGAGAAACAGAAAATAATTGTTAGGTGAAATGGATGTTTGGAGATAATTAAATCTATAAAAATGAGAAATTTAAAGAAATGTTGGAAGAGAAACCAATATTTTATGAAAAATAGTTGGATGTATATTTCAGTGAGAAAAATCCTTTCCTCTGCATAGTGTTTTGTTCAGATATCCTTGTTACGACTGGTCCTTGACATGGATATTTGTGTGAATGTGTAAGACTTCATCACTTAGTCGTAACGGGGAAGGGAGAGCAGCTTTAGTCATAATCCTATATAGGTTCGGGTAAAGTCTGAATACGATGGTCGATATTGCCCAGATAAACTGCGATCTACCCAATGCCCTTTGGATAATGTCAATTTTAGGCTATACATTTACCCACAATGCATATGGAGGTCAAAGAGTTAGTTACCCGTGTAGGCAGCTGTTAATAGGCTAGGAGTGTGGGTCGCAACCACAAGCAAGCCAAGCAAAGTGGAACGAGTCACGACTTGGAGCATACTGTTATCTGTAAGATCCTAGTTAGCCAGATGAGGGTAAGTTTTTCCAGTGAAACATCGTACAAAACCATTTTGAAATAAGCTTATCTGTAAATAACATTGGAATTTCTGCTAATTGAATAGCCTAAATCCACATTATGCAAAGGGCCTTGGGTAGATGCATTGTATCCGGGTAATCTCGACATTAACCACAAGTCGGACTTTACCCATGACATACATAAATATCCCGTTTGTGCCTAGGTGCCACTTATGGCTGTGATCTGTTTCCATTCTTTCTTTAAAGACCCACTACTAATGCTTCTGTCGAATTTGCCCATGCAGTTCTTCCATCATCCTTCACCAGGTCACACATTAGGTCTATAACATTTTAATCTAGTAAATACAGAAAGAAAATTATTCTGGACAGCTATAAATTTGCCAAGATTATAAAGAAAACAAGAATTATACTTGCCACAAAATATTTGAATGTAAAGTACAATTGATTATAATTCATAAAGAAACTATATTTGTGCAACACTTAGAAATAAAACAATTGGCATTTTTCACAGACTCCTATGACTTGCTGCGTAATCTCGGAGCACATCGACTCAAAAGACTTCAAAAAAATATATTCAATAAGGGTTCTTTAATAAATATAAATTTTGACCTAATTACTATTAAATGAATATAAAACTCCAATCCCTACTTAGACACTAAATTTAGAATTTTCAGTTATTTTAATGGACTGAAATGGGGCCCACAACATCAAATCCAATTCAACATTATGGTGACTGTCTGGAAGATGGAAAGATACATGAAATTTAGTAAGCTATCTGCAAAAAAATTCGAATAAAAATAATTGATTCATAATAGGTTTATATTTTTTTAGTCATAAAACTGACATGAATGACAAGCCGATACTTATTTTCAAATTATATCTAATTATCTATACATATAAAGGAGGAAGTTTGTATGCTACACACACCTAGGCCCTTTCACCAATCTGGACCAAACTTTGCAGAATTACATGTTGGTGTGGTGCAGCTGTTAAACGCTGGCCTTTGGAGGTATGGTTACAGGGTTCAAATCTGCTTGGAGGAAATAAGGCTTTTATTGAAGGGTACTTTACGAGATTTTTCATATTACAAAATAAGAAGATAACATTGTAATCATCATGTGATTTTTTTACCAACGGAAGATTTAAAAAGTGGGAAATCTTATATTCTCCGATCTTTATATTAATTTCATACTTAGGTCTTAAGTTACAAAATGGAATATAACTCCATTTGTAACTTAACAAATTCCATGTGGCATTTTTACCAAACAGAAAGGTTTCAGAATGATCACACAATTACAATTTCTTCTTCGTCCAATTAGTACAATGTTTTTGGTAACCCTCTCGAAGCAGTATGTTTGCTATTTATATAATTTTGATAATTATACAAACAGGAGAGTTTCTATAATGAGAAAAAAATAAATTGCATTATTTATTTTCAACTGTGGAAAGCCGATAAATTTTAATATCAGACCACGTGCTAATTAATGGATTAGTGTCTATTGTTTAAGAAATTAAGACTGTATAGTTTCTAATGCTTTTATGGAAATTTTTGCCTCTTTCTCCTAATTCCTGGACAAAGTTAAGATTGCCCCATAGTCCTTAAATGTGCAACCAAGAAGACACATCCAGCTGTTAAAAGGTAATTGCTGATTTGGTGAGCTTCCTAGGAAAGTAGCATGTACACTGACATTTGCGTTGAGAGGTGGACATAGGGTGGCTTTGGTTGAGGTATTTAATTCAAATTCAACAAAAGAAGGAACAGTAAATTCTTTACCAAATAATGGCTCAAGTAGAATGTTGAGTAAAGATGTGCTTTGTGTCTGTTACATAATAAGGAAAGCGCCATCTAGCATGTTAAATTGCATTGTGGATTTACTTAAATAGCAAGATATAGATGTCTTTTGCTATATTTGCTTGCTAAGTATAACTACAGTCAGAAAACAAGAAAATGAAAAGTAGACGTACTGATTTTTGGAATACCTGAATAGATGGAAATTCATCCAAAAAAATGGTTTACTTTCACACCAATCTCCTTATGGACAGCAAGGATAGTGCGACTCTTACTTCCTTCCCAATAAAAGGAAAAGAGGTGCTTCACACCAGAAGCCAAATAGGGTTGCTTCAGTGCTGCTTGTGGGTTAATTTGTACCAAAATGAATGAGAAGCAAGTGTAGAATCTAAATGTTCAAGTTCCTATGGTGTTTGGTTGTTGATTTACATGATTAAGATCTTTTAAAGAAAACAACGGGCATTGGTTGGTTATGGTCTTAAACTTCTTACCTATAGACCCAATTTGTATCACTTAAGTGGATACGAATAAGGAGTAACATCCATCCATTATTAAAGTTTGAGGTAAGATATGTAACTTTTTTAAGTTTTTGAATAACGGTTATGGTACTTTTAAGGGTCTTTTCACATCAAGCGGCCAGTAATTTTTAGCTGCAACGAAAATCGCGTCTCGTGTGAAAGGTTCCATTGAAATCTATAGAACGACGGTGGTTGCGTGCCATGTCGATAGCAAGCGGGAAAGGCTCCACTGAAATCTATAAAACGGCCTGGCTGCGCTGCCATGGTCGCGTCGTGTGAAAAGACCCTTGGGTCAATCGTTTCAGGACCCGTAGTTGTTAATTAAGTATCAGAATCAAAAGGATCTTTCATTTAATCAAAACCACCATCAAACTTTCAGCTTTGAATAATAAATAGTTTTGAGTTGCCTTCAACATATATGGATGGATAGATTGAAAAAAAAAAATTGCATTAGAATCCCTCACTAAGATTGCAATTATGGGATATTACTAACGTTAAGCCAAACTTAATAAAGTCTTTTGGTAATTGTTTCCATAAAGAGACTAGTAAAGAAAATTTGAAGGTGTTTCACTCAGACCATGCATGTCTTTAGGTTCACAGGAAGGTTAAGCTCCCAGCGATCCTTGACCTATGGGATCAGTTAAGGTCTGAAGGTCAATCTGACGTCCACTTGTGAGTAAGAAATCTGATAACCATTTCACAAATGGCTGGATGAATCCTAGAGCTGGTCTGGAAGAGTAAATCCGTGGAAAAATTCCAGACCATCGTCAGGAATTGAACTTGACGTCTCCCGCAATCCAGCGCCCAAATCATAAATCGGATTCGCAAAGAGACTAGTGAAAATCCAGCCTTACTAGTTGAAAAGAATAGTATAGCATTCCTGACATCCCCATGTGACAGTGAGATCAGGAGAGTGGCACTGATTGACGTGAAATATTTACTTCTGTAGTATTTTATACTATTGCCATCTTATAAAATTTACTCGCAAGTGCTTAACATATCCGGTTCCATTGTTAATACTGTTGTAGTTTATAACAGAGGTGTCAAATGGAAATAGGAATAGCGGCAACAAAATCTTATGTAGAAATCAGATAGGAACTATAGATAAAAATAAACAATTTTTTGTTTTAACATCGATTAGATTCAAAAGAATCTAAACAACAAAAAGATTCAAAACTATAATTTATCGGAAGCGCAGTGGTGCCTCAAAAGAAAAAATTAACAATAGCCTCAGTACGGAGGCATGGTTGTTTTACTGGTGACTGGTCCTGGCTGATGATCACCAAAGAGTGTGAAACAGCTATTCCAGGCAGGGCCGTCGCGTGGGCGGGACGATAGCCCCGGGCGCCGCGGCAACGGCAAAAGGAGATTCCGTTTTTTTTTTTTTTGGTTGTTGAATTGGAGATTGAGGGGGCGCCTGACGAAATCTTGTCCCTGGCGCTAACAAACCACACGACGGCCCTGATTCCAGGATGTCACTTGGTAAACAATTTGGTCTCGCCCAATGTTGTTTAATTTAATATTGTCATTTTTGAGAGACAGTACATTATCAATATCGAGTAGAAGCTAAAAAACTATTTACTATATACAGTATATTAATATTTGAACCGTCCTACTTCTTCTAGCTCTATTATTTTAAATTGTAAAAAGTTTAATATTTATTTATCTGTCAAAGGTTAATATGTTCCAATGATCATTAAGTGTAATCCCATTAAAAAGATTAAAAACGATGAGTGCGACGTTTTATTTATTTGTTGTAGAGCCGCGCCAGTGTGAACAGAGGCTGTGATGGATAAGAACGAGGGGAAGGGAGATATTTTTTCTTCGCTCTTTTTCGAGAATCCTTATAGAGGAATAAGAAGAGTGATGATGAATTCTAAATATGAAGATGCGGATAGTATTGGTGTTCATCTTAATATAGTCCAACAGACGGATCTTGACGATCTCGTATTTTCGTGATTTCACGTAATTTACGCGAGAATAGCCTCTATCCACGTCTTCTCACAAAATGGCGAAGTAAATTGAAATATTTAAATGAATTATAATACGGAGAAATGCAGGAGACTTTTACTACATTTTAATATAGTTTCATAAATTGAAAACAGTCAATAAACAAACAATAAATTCATTAGGTAGCATTTTCCTAGTGACAAACATTCAAAATACTAAATTCCTTGAGATCTGCTGAAGAGGCTAATGGCCAGATCTCGTGTTTTCCGTAATTCTCACGCAAACGAGATCGTCAACATCCATCTGTTAGACTGTAGACAATCGTAATTAGTCTGTATTTACTTCGACTAGATCTGTGTGGTGTAGCAATTGGATACAGTGTGTGTTCGTCGATGTGAAAGCAGCTTCTAGACCAGGGGTGCAGAACCTTAGGAAGTCTGAGGGCCATTATTTTTATAAAAATTCCGATGGAGAGCGTCCATCCTCCAACCATTACTATTAATGATTTGTTAATGTCATTTATAATAATAATTATTAATAATACATGTAATTTACATAAAAGTCTTACTAATTAATAATTTGAGTGTCCTTTATAATAACAATTAATAATAACTATAATTTACATAAACTTCAAATTATCAAATTATGCGCTAGTTGTATTTTATACCAACATTCCTGAAACAGTTGCTGTAGCAAGTTATGATATTTTTCAATGTATCAGCAATGTAAAGGCTCAAATTTAAGTTTGACACAACCGAGCCGCGGGCTCTAGGACCGCGTGTTGTGCACCCCCTGTTCTAGACTATTGGTGTTTGCAGTAAGTTACAAAGTTATAAAAGTTAGTGAGTTTGATTCATTTTCTACGACGAACTTCAGAAAGTAACTTTGTAATTTATTTAAAAGAAGATCGTTGAAGGATACTCGTTTCATAATGTAATCCCGTGCTTGAAATAAATATATTTTCTTCCCACAATTTTAAAATTTTAGTTTTAAAAGAAAATATTATCGTTGTATTTTATTGTAATTTATTATTTTCTTGAATATTTTCCAATTAAATTTTAATTTGGTTTGGGCAGCACTCCGGAGTATTCTTGACCTCGTTTGACAACTCTGATATTTGGTATTGAAACAATGTTCTTTCCTTTAGAATGAGGGCGGTAATGGATTTTAGCACTGCAGTATAAGTGATAATTAAACAAAATTGATTTATAGAGCATTTGATTATAAAATAAAAAAAAAAAATCACAATTCCAAATTATCGTTTAATTAGAAAAATATCCAAATAAATAACAATGAAAAGGATTAAAAATATGCAGTAAAAATTTAAAAACAAAATAAATCGAATAGAAAAAAAGAAAAAAAAAATCGCCCGAACGGGGACTCGAACCCCGGACCGTTAGGTTAAAAGCCTAACGCTCTACCGACTGAGCTATCCGGGCGATGCGAAAGTAAGATGGCCAAATACTACTCTTAACCAAAACAACATACTCGATGAAGTTTGGAATTTGTTTCGTATTTTATTTACAGTTTATAATCTAAATTATTCAACTCAGTTTCTAATTTATCAAAATTATTACTTTTTGCCTTTTTTATTTTAAATAATCAATCGTCAAAACGAAACTTCCTTTTATTTTTTTTTCCTATATTTAAAGGAAACTCTCACTCGGAATTGTTTATTAATTAATTAACATAATCTAAAATATTAACTAACTCAATATATACATATTTTTGCTATCAATTAATTAATTAATTAATATAAAAAGGCGTAACATTTTAATTATTGAAGTTTTTGGTTTAACGAATGTGTCCAGCGAGATGGCGCTGAAATCAATGACGTCATACAAATGGCTGCTTCCAATGAGTGATCGCCGGTAACATGTGAGGAGCTAATTGCTATGCTTTATATTGTAAATATTACTAACTGAAGTTAATAAAATGATTCGTGGCATAGCACAAAACTAAATAACCATACAAAATGATTCCAATTGTCGTAGCAAGAATAACATCCGTTGACTATCCCGGACTTCGCACTTTTGGTAGAATAATATGCTGGAAAAGACATATATACAGTTTAACAGGAAAGTGGGATAAAGAACTGAAAGTTACGACTAAATTAGCTATTGAAGACTATTGGAGGCCCAAATTAGAAGAAGTTCAAAAATCACGTAATAATAATCTTGCAGAGAAGACCTATGTTCTTTCCATGTTTCCTTACCCTTCGGGACGTCTTCACTTGGGCCACATAAGATTGTACTGCGTTAGTGATGCTATAGCAAGGTTTCACCGTCTTCAGAATAAATTTGTAGTTCATCCAATAGGATGGGATGCTTTTGGTTTACCTGCAGAAAATGCTGCTATAGAAAGAGGCGAGTTTCCAGAAATTTGGACGTATAACAACATCGACTACATGAAAATGCAGTTAAAACATTTAAATTGTAGTTTTGATTGGGAACGAGAATTAGCAACATGTGATCCATCATACTACAGATGGACGCAGTTAATTTTCTTAAAATTATATGAAGCTGGATTGGCATATCAAAAAGAAGCTGTTGTTAACTGGGATCCAGTGGACCAAACTGTCCTGGCTGATGAACAAGTTGACGAAGAAGGTTGTTCATGGCGCTCAGGTGCAAAAGTAGAAAAGAGATATAAGAAGCAGTGGTTCTTTAAGACTACGGCATTTGCTGAAGACCTGTGGGAAGGTCTCTACGATTCCTCTTTGAAAGACTGGGATGAGGTGAGGAAAATTCAGCAGCACTGGATTGGTGAGTGTACAGGAACTTGCTTTGATTTTGAACTGGAAAGGAATGGGGAAATAATGAAAGAAAAACTCACCATCTGGACAGATAGGCCAGAGTTAATTTTTGGTGCTGCATTTCTGTCATTATCAATGGATCATCCAATAAGTCATCAGTTTTTAAAGAAAGATGAAAAATTTGCTAACAACGAAAAACTTTTAGATTTACATGCCTATCATCCATTTACTAAAAGAAAAATTCCAGTTATTGTAAGTGAGAATATAGACTATCCGAAAGGAAGCAACTGCTATGTAGGTATTCCTGCTCATAACTCTGAAGATATTGCTGTAGCAAAAAGGTTTAATTTTCAGCCACTAGAAGTGATTGGGAGTTCAGACAGATTAATCAACTCGGAACAGTTTTCAGGTTTAAGTCTTGATGAGGCCAGAGAGCAAATTTGTCTCTATGCTAAAGAAAAAGGAATTGGTGGATATAAAGTGAGCAGTAAACTTCGTGATTGGCTTATCTCTAGGCAGCGTTATTGGGGAACCCCAATCCCTATGATTCACTGTCCAAAATGTGACATTGTGCCAGTTCCAGTGAGTGATTTACCAGTCACTTTACCGAAAATAACTGATCCAGTTGTAACAGGACAATCTCCATTATTGAAGAATAAGCAGTGGTTGAATGTGGCTTGTCCTAATTGTGGCACACCAGCTAAAAGAGAAACAGACACAATGGACACTTTTGTTGATTCTTCATGGTATTTTCTTAGATATTTGGATCCTGAAAATGCTACAAACCTCATTTCACCTGATAAGGCCAAGCAGTTTATGCCTGTCGATGTTTACATTGGTGGAAAAGAACATGCTGCTTTACATCTGTTTTATGCCAGGTTTTTCACTCATTTTTTACATAGTCAAGGATTAATCTTCCATTCAGAACCTTTTCTGCAGCTTTTGATGGTTGGAATGGTGAAAGGCAAAACTAGAAAAGTTACCAAAACAGGACGCTACCTGAAGGAAGACGAAGTTGAAATCAAAGGTAAGAAGATGTTCCAGAAGGATACAGGTCTCCCAGTTTCCACCGAATGGGAAAAAATGAGCAAGTCAAAGTATAACGGTACTGATCCTGAAGAATTATACAAAGATTATGGTGTTGATACTACGAGACTCTTTATTCTAAGAGGCAATTCCCCATTAGCAGAATTCAATTTTGAGATGCGATCTGATATTCTCTTTGGTATTATGAACTGGCAGAAAAGACTGTGGTTTCTTATTTGGGAATTCCAGCAGTTTAAATCTAGTCATTCTGTGGATAATATAACTGATCTAGATAAATATAATGGTGACATCACAAATAGTAGGAATTTGAATGTAGCTCAAGTTACTTTTAATTTTCGTCATGATTTTGTTATCTCGGGTGCCCTAGCCTGTTTGCAAAGTTTGACAAATTCATTACGTAAAGTTCCACGTGAAATTGTTGGTGCATCACAAGCTTATGAGAGGGCATTGGGTGATCTTCTTGTAATGCTTTTTCCTGCTGCTCCACATTTTATTGCTGAATTGTGGACAGGGTTTGTCAACTCACCCAATGTGACCCTTAAATGGCCAAAATATGTGTGGGAGCAATCGTGGCCTGTTGTAGATTTGCAATACGAGTTGTCATTAGTGTGCATAGTAAATGATAATGTTGAAGGCATAATTAAAATTCCATATCAGACATTGGATAATATTAAGAAAGATGAAGCCTTAAAACTCCTTGAACAACAGTTTGGCCAAATACTAACAAACCAAAGGATTGTGGATACAAACTATGTATATTATCCTAAATGCAAAGCTGTCATTCGTGTAAAAACACAAAATGAAGAACTGAAACAGTATTCAACATAGTATTTGAGTTCAGTAACAATTTTTAAAAATAAATAAATATTAAGAGAAATTTTTCTAAAAAATAATGTATGTGTTTGTTGAATTGAATGGTTATAAATTGAAGTTTATCCCCCCCCCCCCCAAATTAAATAAAAAAAAAAAGATGATCAGCAAGATTAAATGCCACACACAAGTCCCCCTATGGTTTCTCTCTTTTTATCCAAAAAGTTACTTTTTCATAGAATTATTTATCATAAAATTATTTTTCATAAAAGTGATGGTTCAAAGAATTAAAAATAACCATCAGTTTTCCTGTAAAGGCCATGTTCAGGGATGCAGTGTTTTATAAATAAGAACTGCCACGATACTAATCATAAAATCTCTCAAAAAATAGAAGTCAATTGTTTTTAAGGTTCATTAAAATAAGATGATAAACCGGGTTTTATTTTTAAAATATATGCAATTAAAAAATTAAATCTTTTATATTAAAACCAATAAATTCTTTATGCCACTATTTCTTTATGATAAATAATCAGCATTATATTTCTTGTGAACTGACCAAGGCTATTGTTAACATCATTAGCTTGTCTCATGTTAATCTTGCTGGCCATCCTTTTTTGTTGAATTATATTGCTGCTTACGCCTAGTATATCCCAATATTTTGTTAATTTCATATATCAATGTAAGACCAGTGATGATTTGTACTTGCCAATGCTAAAGCATCAAAGGACCAATAAGAAAGAGGTCCTTTCGATTATGAAATTTAAAAAAAAAAATGGAACTGGCCAAATATATTCTCTGAATTTGATTTTTAATTCGGTCTCTCCTAATGAATATTTTATAAAGAAATCTACATTTACATATTAGTAAATAATAAATGTGTTTATATATATTAGTAAAGATCTGGTACACACCAAATTTTCACGGTCTGAAACTGTGCCAAGTATTTTGATCTTTGTTAAAAAGAATGAAATAAATTAAGTGATTTTAATTATTTATTTTTTATACTAAAAGATCATTCAGAGAGTAATATCTTAAATTACAGTAAACACGTAAAAAAAAGTTATTATAGTAAAAGAAGTTTAAGGAGTTAAATATTTTAAATACTTATTATTAGTTATATATAAAATGATTTGGCTTGCTTACCTGTAAATTTTAGCACTATCTGGCCCTTGAATTAATTAGACATCTGCTTTATATTTTAATTGCTTATCTGTTGTTTGAACTGTTGAATTACCTAGCTAGTTCCAGGATGTCACTTGTAAATAATTTGGTCTCGCCCATTGTTATTGTTATTATTTTTCTTTCTTTTTCTCAATATCTGGATCATCATTAATATGTATGTATACAATTCTCTTTTCTATTTATACTGCAGAGAGTTTATTATGAAAGCATAGTTTAAGCTCTTCATTATTCGTAGAACTAAAATATCATAGTTCAACTCTTTAAATCAAAAAATATTGGAGAGAGCTTACAATTTCAATATAGATTAACAAATATTATTTCATTGAGCCATTGGAAGTATTTCAGATTCTTTAACTCTTTTTGGCCAGATTATTGGATTTGTTCCAAAATAATCGCAAAAGAATACAGGAAGAATGCTGAAATTGAACAATCTGATCTCGGATCCTTGTAACTGCATTACAGGGAACATAAAAGGTACAAGGATTTGATTAGTAGATTGGTCTTTTTTATTTTTTATCCTTCATTCCTAGGCTTTTAGATCACTCCATCTCTGTGTGAGAGACTAATAATTTTTGAACCATTGGATAAATTTTCTTGAAACTTGGATATTTAAGGAATAGAGACAATCTAACTTTTATATTTTAAATCTTTTCTAAGTAGATCCTTCTGTTAAGAAATTACCATGAGAAGGCAAAAAAGTTCCCATAGAATCTAAACAGTGGATTCTACTTCTTAATACTTCACTGTTTTTAAACAATGAATTTTAGTGTATTTTCCAAAGAAAAAATACACTATTGCATTCAACCTACCTGAACAAAGGATATATACAGTAATACCTTGAGATACGAGCGTCCTGACATACGAGTATTCCGAGATACGAGCAAGCCTTCGAGCAAATTTTTGCTTTGAGATACGAGTAAAGATTTGAGATACGAGCATACTTACAGATGCCAACGCTAAGTGGTCGAGCACTTGGAGCAGCCCACGCCGCGACTCACTCGTTCACTTAACGTGTTCGTCGACTTCCGTCATTTTGAAAGGGAGACAGAAACTAATCTCCCTCGATAGGATTTCGTTAAAGGCCTGCGCCAAGTGAAAGTGAGGGTAGTCAGGAGAAAAAAGTTAAGAAAAGTGAAGACAAATAAAGAATACAAATCCAAAAAGCAAAATAAAAAAAAATAAAATACGTAAGCTAAGTCAATTCTAAGTTTATATAAGTTATGTAGTGTATGTGTAAGGTATGGTACGGAATCAAGTGTCTACGTATGGGGCCAACTCTCTTCCCTCCTCCGCACATGCCACCATTAGCCGCTACTGTATCGTCTGTCAGTAAGAACTTATAAATTAAAACCACATTTTATTTTCTATCACAGGAATCCTTATATACTATAAGTTTTTTTTGTGTGTGTATGTCTCTACAGCAATTAAAAACATGTTTTTTCCATTATTATTAGCACTTATAAGGGAGTTTTTTAGAGAGCCAGAACGGATTAATTTTTTTTCTATTATTTATTATGGGAAAAAAGGATTTGAGTTACGAGCTCGATCCTGGAACGGATTATGCTCGTATCTCAAGGTATTACTGTAGTTGAACCCCGATTTAATGAATTCATCGGAACCGAAAATTTTATTCGTTAAATCGGGGTCCATAACAAAAAATAAAAAATTTCTGCACTTATGGAACAGCTCTAATAAGCAACTACATAAAAATATCCATAATTCGAAATTGTACACTTTTTATTCAGCAGCTCTTTCTCTTTTGCATCTTTATAGACTTATCTAAAGACATCAAAAAGTCTGTAAATAGGGAAGAAGTCAACCCTATTTTTTGATCCCTAGAAGAAGGGATTTTTTGTTTGCTGCATATTTTGTTGGTAAGGTCTTTACGTTTTTAAAACATCGCGGCTTTACTACCGTTCCTATCAAAAATGGCTTCAACTTATCATTTCCATCAGCCTTAACCACAAGCAAAACCGTAATCCTCATTTTGCTTTTTTTCCCCGCCAAAGCATTTTTTATTTCTATAGCAAAGTGTTCTGTCGGGTTGTAAGTCATAAAACAATCCTGTTTCATCTGCATTGTAAATGTTGGATGGTGAATACCCTTCAATCAGGCTGAGCAACTTTTCTTTTCAATCTTTTACTACATTTTCATTTACATCCACCTTTTCTCCGCACTTTCTTTTGTACTAGATGGTATCTTTTCTTAAAACGGTCGATCCAACCATTGGATGCAGAAAAGTCTTTCACATTATGCTTTTCGGCAAGTTGAAGGGCTTTTTCTTTGATCAGAGGCCCACTAATTGCTATTTTCTTGGCACGAACAATGTTGAACCATTCCGCTAGGTCAGATTCAAGAACAGAAAGAGTGGCGGCTTTCAATGACTTTCTTATTTTTGACGATTTTTCACCACATTCTGCAGATGCTTTTTCAATTTCTGCTCTTCTTCAACAATTGTAGCTAATGTTGATGTGGAGATTTCAAGGCGTTCTGTTAAAGCGTTTTGTGGTCCAACGTTCTTGTCAAATTCATGTAAAATGTTAAGCTTTTCATTCAACGAAAAACGTTTTCGTTTCCGACAATATGCCATGCTTCACAATGTTTCAAAAATCAAATGTTCTGCAAAACCGAGCGTCCAATACACCTCACTTCTCTGCGTTGTGGAGTGGGGAGAGATAAGAAAGGAATTTCCTGTCCTACCCATGTGAAAGTTTACATTCATTACTCATCTGCACCTGTGAGGTCTGGGCTGCACCCTCCCATGTCGAAAAATTTGACTATCTTCAAAACCTTATCCTGACTTTGTTTTTATAGATTTTGCCACAACCATTTTAGAGCTTTTAGGGCATTGGTTTAGTTACAAAAAAAGTCGACATCTCTTCACAGGTTTTTAGGTGGCAGGGCTTAGAAGTCGGTATGACCTCAAAGTTGTAAACGCAGTTTTAAAATTTTTCACCTTTGGAAAATCCACTTTACCATGGTGGATAAGCAGCAGAGCTATTTCACCTTTAAACTAAATCCATTAATTAGCATGAGGTTTAATATGAGGTTGATTGAAGCTACAACCACTTATTGTCCTCAAAATGAAAGATGACCGGCGGAAGTTTGAACTGCGCAGCCCTTCCGGTAGCTGATCAATTATGTTTTCCTGTCACAATGGACATCCGTCGTCTGTTTTCACTGAGAAAGACATGTTGATAACGCCAAATTAAAACTTCTCTCGACTATTTACCGTTATTTCAATACCAGTTGCTAACAATAAGTATTTATATAAATAAATAAATATATATTATTTATAAATACAATGCTCTTTTGCAAGGTAACAAGCCTTTACCGTAATGGCGACGTCCTGTGATAAACTCATACGGAAGTGCCTGACCAGAGTAATCGATGATACATGCGCAGATCTCACAAAAACAGGGCGGCCATCATTCATTGGGAGGACAATAAGTAACGTGGATTTCATTAATCTTCTGAAAATCAGAAATTTGTACCGTTTGTATCCAGCACATATTCTATCTCTCTCGTTATTTTAGTCTTATGACTAGTTCCCCCCCTCCCCCATGATAATCGCTCTCCAACTCTTCTCTTCAGTTCAGCACAGAATGCACATCCAGCTTCTCTTTGCAGCAGCCCAATAAGCATGTTTCCCCAGTCTTCCACAAGGTCTCTTCCAGGGGATGTTTCCTTTCACCATATCTCTGTGACGCATTGCATGGCCAACCCATTGCAACTTGCATGTTCTAATTGTCACCATTAAAGAGTGTGTGTCTCGCCTACTCTCTGCAGCACCTGTTCATTTGAAATCCGGTCTATCCAGCCGTTGCCAGTATCAAATCTCGAAAGCTTCTAATCTTTTGATGTCCAATTTGTTAATTGTAAGGGTTTCACACGCATAAAAAACCAACAAGATTTCGTTTTGCCATCAACCTCAACTGCCAGCTATGCTACTGCTTCCCAAGCCCAGATGTCTAGCTACTAAAACCTACATATAGGTTTTAACAAGGAGGCTTAACATGCATGTATTGAAATATACAAAAAGTGAATAAATAAAACACACTACAAAATGTTGAGGAGAGAATTATAAACATGGTAACAATCCGACAATTTCAGAATACTGCGTTTATTCCTTCATCAGGGACGGCACAAACATATAAGAAATTAAAACGACACGAGGTGGGAAGGCATGGTTAAAGTGAGGGAAGTGAGAGGATTCAGCAAGTTTAGCAATAATGATGGGTGTTTTGCCCACCGGTGATAGGGCTATAAGCTTTATCCCACCGTCTCCTGGCTGAATCCTTCCATATAATCCAGCTTAAAGCTTACAACCCCATCACCAGTGGGCAAAATGCCCGTCACTATTGCTAAACTTGCTTAATCCTCTCACTTCCCTCACTTTCACCATGCCTTCCCATCTTGTGTCGTCTTAAATGTTGTTTTAATGTCTCATATGTTTGTGCCGTCCCTGATGAAGGAATACGCGCAGTATTCTGAAATATGTCGGGTTATTACCATGTTTATAATTCTCTCCTCAACATTTTGTAAGTAAGTGCATTTTATTTATTCACATTTTCTTTACATATAGGTTTCTTCTATGAGAGATTTTCCCACTATGGGTGAGCTTCACTCAATATTTCGACTCGGTTCCTTGAGCCTTCATCAGTTGTGGCCCACTCCTCCTTCAGATCCAAGTTATGTAGCTTTTACTTTTAAAAACAAGATAAAGTTGGCATTTTAAATCTTAAATACTTGCTTGGTAGGATCTAAAAAGTTGTACCAAAAGACATATTCGAAAGTGGAATTGGACGTGCAACTGCAGCAATAAAGATGATGCAGCCTCTTGTACAAAACATTAGAAAACTAATTTAATAAATAAAACAAGTTGCAAGTCCTTTTTAAATTTGTTTTTATATTTGTAGTCCAAAGAAGAAAAATGTTAACAGGTTTTCAAAACATGTAACTTGTTTTATTTTCTTATTAAATCAGTTTTCAAATGTTTTGTGCAAGCGGTTGCTTAATCCATAGACGTTTCTATTTTATTTACCATTGCAACAATGCTTTTTAGAAACTTGTGTATTTTTCATCCCCGTATGCCCCATTTCTATGTAAATCAACAAGGTGTTCACCTTCCATAGCATTTATAGCCCATTACAATTTCAAGTTTTTTCAGATAAAAATTTTAAATTATCATAACATACTAGCAACAACCACTTTAATAGTTTTTGATATTTTTTTTTGTACCTAGCTCTTATTGATCAGATACAATCTATCTTGTAATAACCTCGAAAAATTCTGTTTTCTAGTTTTTGAATTATTTTGATCCCAGATGGAAATGCATATTTGAATTGCAGGCATTTTAAAATTTTGATTCTGGTCTTTTTTTTTTCAACTATATTATTAAGGAGTATATTAGATCAAATCTACATTAACTTTTGATAGCACGGTACCAGCTACCATAGGTATTTAAAAAAAACCAAACAAGGTAGTGACAGTGATTAGTAAACCAATCACATTGCTTCGCAACGGCTTCTGATACGTATAAGACATTATAATTGGTATTGCTTCGTTATGATTATAAATGTGATTGTTTTAGAGCCATATTATAAATGTGATTGTTGCGCATGCAAAAGATGCAACTGTTGCTAATGATAATTTGATGATATTTGTCCACAGACGGATGGACAAAGCGGGGTTATAAGGCTTCTGATACTTATTTCAGAAGCCTAAAAAATGACTATCCCAACAGTTCTATTTAAGTAAAATCTTAAAATGTTTATTTAAAAAGAAAAAATATATATATATACAAACTTAAAAATACAGAACAGAGTGAAGTTGAAAAGCTAAGTTACAAATTTCGATAATAAATACATAAAGAGATATATACATAACAGAATTTGTAAATACTAACAGCTGCTTGTCCTAAGATGTTGTAAAGTAGCTTAATTATAACAAGATCTATTTTTGAGAATAAATTAATTTGTAAATTCTTCAGTTGATACTAACTTACACATAACGTGACATTGCTATTTGCACATCACACCTGATGGTCTTCAATACACGAATCACAATTATCAGTACCTCACCAACAGTAAAAAAAAAAATGCCATTTATGACATCGTAAAGATCAAATTGAAATATCAGAGGTGGATAGGAAAATACTGAACAATAATATTCAACTGTTTGTCAGATTTCAAATGAGAAGATTTGTAAGGTAGTAATTTGGCAGTAAACTTATGACAACTGCAATCTGCCCTGTTTTTGTAGACTTTTCAGGTGTGTCGGTATGAGAATTTCTATTTCTGCAGGTTGAAAACACACAGATGAGAGGGATTGCACCAAACGATTGGAACTATACAAAAAAACTAACACAATTGTCTTGTCTAATGGCTGGAGAAGGGGAAGGAGAGATAATGAAGACACAGTAGCTAGATTGTCATTTATTGTACAGATAGATTGAAATCTTACAACACATCGGAGACGAAAAGGAAGACTTAAGTGGATAAGTGCTACCAACTAATTCAAATACACAGAAAGGATTTATTTGATACCATTCAAAGCATGAATAGCTAATCATACTATTGCTATAGAAGTGAATCCACAATTTTCTTTTTTTATTGACACACTACAATCCTAATACTTAATGTAGGCGATATGTTCTTTGTCCCCCTTAAAATATAAATTGTAAATTCATCATGTACTAACACATCTTGAAATCAACTGTATTTTTATTGGTTTTTTTTTAAGTTTGTAACTTAGCTTTTCGAATATTGTTCAAACAATTACTTAAAATGGATAAACCAAAAGAGTCAAAGTAGTTCATTCTATATTAATTAAAAAAACAAACAAACACACAAATATTCCTAAATTTCCATTCGCTTGACAAAATTCACCTTTAAAAAGTCACTCTTTTTCATTAAACATTCTTTGATTCTTCCCACTACTGTTGAGTGTTAACAGAGTATTTTGGCTTTGGTAATAATGGATCTGTTTCTGTGGGTTCGTTATCTGATGCTTCCATTGTAGCAGAGTTTTCACTTGCATCATCTCTTGCTAGTGAAGCCGCAATCAATAACTTCTGTTTTCGACTCAAGTTCAGTGTTTTTCCCTGAGAAGAACAAGAAAGGAAATTTTAAAAGAAATTTGACTTACAAAATAAAACTCCTTGTGAAACTGAAATTTACATGTTTGCATTAGTTAGGTTAGAATCCTGTGATCTTAAAGATGTCAGTTAATCAGGTAATAAAATTTTCCAGTCGCCAAATAAAAAAGAAAGTCCTCTGCTGAAAGTGAAACAGAATTAAGTTTTCTAAAAACAATCCCTCCTGATATGAAGAAAATGAAGAATTAAAATTAGTATTTCTTAAATTTGACAGAAGAGTGTTGAGGAATCAGTGCTCCCTGTCCTTTCTATATTGCTGTCATCGGTGTAGTTTTATGATCTACAATAGTTACCTGAACCCCAATTATCCTTAAAAGATTATAGTTATTATTTTAATGAGTGAGAAGCTTAACTTGCATCTATGACATTAAGGAGAGAAACTGAAAATAAAACAAACTTACTTGGTAATGTAAAATAAATAAACATAATTGAGAGGATAAGAATGATCCGACAGTTTTAGAATACTACGCATTTTTCATCTTCAGAGATGGTACAAACATATAGGACAACATGAGGTGAGAACACACAGTGAAAGTGTGGGGAAAGTAGTCCTAAATGTTTGTGCAGTCCCTGAAGATGGAAAATGAACAGTGTTCCAATACTGTCAGATTATTTCCATCCTTTAAATCCTGTTTATTACCAAGTGTGTGCGTTTTATTTTTAATTTTTCTCCTCAGGAATTACTTTAATATTTTTCATAACTTCTTCCCAATAATTCCAGCAGTCTAAAGGTATATATACTGCTACTACTAGTCGCGAATGGGCCCCAAAGTACATGCGCTAGCTCCCCTGACAACGTCAGGACAAGGCTAGGAAATCAGAGACGAGAATTCACTTCCCGTCGAAGATACACCTGAGAGAGTAAGTCCCAGGGGGAAACGGACAAAACACAGAAGAAGAAAGAAACAGCCATACCACGACCGGGATTTGAACCCAGGTGCCGGCACACGGGCCACACATGGCAGACTGCCATCTAGACAGCTCGGCCAAACCGGCACGGCTAAAGATATATATATATATATATATATATATATATATAAAATTATCTTTTATTTATTAAAAGAATAAATATATATACATCATCATGCTTTTTGTATGAATCAAAGTTTTATATGAATATTTCTGAAATAATTCATGTATATACATTTTTGGTTTAGTCACCAATTTTCTTATTTACTTAAATCATTTTCTGCAATATTTCACTGAAGATGAGAAGCATTTTAGAGGTCAAACTTCAGGAAAGTTGTAACAATCAGTAATAACACAAATTGACGATTAAAACAACACCATGACCATAAGCCTCACTGTATTAGTTCTGCCTTCACTAATTCCTCCTCCTCTTTCTATCTTAATAGCATTTCATTGCAGCAAAAACATTATTAATTTCAAATCTTTAAAACATCCCAGACTAATCATGAATATACCATTTCTGAAGATGTTAATAATGTATAAAAAATAATAGATTCATAGAGTTACCTTAAATTTTTGGAATTACAAGGATACTTACCCTTCTAGCATCAACAATGTTTAGGAAAACTGCAACAGCTACACAAGATAATGTATTCGCCAAGAGATAAATCATTACATACTTCCATTTATATAAATCAATCTTTGAACTGAAAAAAAAAAAAAAAAAGCAAAGAAAAGAATTTATTAATAATATGGTTATATTTTTTTCTCTTTTACAATCAAATTCTAAAAAAAAATATCGGGAATAAATGTTTATTATTCTCTTTTACAATCAAATTCTAAAAAAAAAATATCTTGAATAAATGTTTGTACGTCTCTATACAATTTGGCTTTATTTTATGTTGTTTCATATTTACAATCATTTTCGCTAAAAAATGGCTGAATGGAAAAGAAATGCAAAAGAAGATTCAAAAAATCACTCTTTTAAGTTTTGAAATAATTTCCACAGATGCATAGTGATTTTGACTGGTAAAAGCAATACACCCACATTGTCATAAAATACTCTTACAGTCAAATTCTGAAAAAGAAAAAGTAAAACATGCAACACTGCATTTAAATACTGTAAGGAAACATGAGATAAAAGGTTCAAGATGATTCTCAGCCATGACTTTAATTCAGAACCTTCCTGTTACCTCTACATAAAATGAGATGTATATATATATATATATATATATATATATATATATTTTAAAGACACCTATTTAATCAGAGCTTCTGAAATACAGTTTAAATCTTCATGGCCTAATTTATATAAGATCACCTTTAAAATGGGATTACTTCATGTTTTGACAGAAGACTGCCTTTTTACAAGGAAGTGCAAAACAACCTGTAAAGCAATAAAGTTATTTTGGTATTTCTTTTTCTTTTTTTCTTTAATAAACAAACGTAAACTAGGTGAAGAAAATACAGTAATATTTTGTCAAAGTACTTAAAACAAGACTGAAAATTCATTAGCCAACTGCCTCTGATTACTCAGCAACAGCAAGTGGATTGCTGGAGTTCATATGTAATTATAAATTTAAGTAAATAACTATTTTAAATTTCAACTGAAATGAGTAGAAAAATCAATTGTCACACATGCATCGTAAAATAGAAATTAAAATTAATACATTGACTAGTTTCAACCTCATCTTTTGGTCTTTTTCCAAGATGAGGTCGAAACTAATCAATGTATTAATTTTAATTTCTATTTTACAGAGTTTTTTTTTAAAAGATGTGTGTGTGTGACAATTGTTTTTTTGTACAGTACATATGCCACACATTAAAATTACTACTCCCCGCCAAGCGAAAGAATGACTCTGACCTTGAACTACACCCATGATCTCTTAATCATTTCAGGACTGAAGTTTGTTGAGATAAACCATTCACAATGGCGACTCTCAAGCGAGGCAAACCTATCAGAAGCCAAACACTTTCCCGCCATAAACACCGACATATACAATCGATTCACATTCTACTATTGCGCCATCTGGTGTCCACGGTCGTTCTTTCGCTGGGAGGACTTTAGTTCAACTGAAATATTTAACTTGTACTTACTCTTGATTTTGTCCTAAGATTTCTCCCACTATTAGATTAGAGATTCCAATTCCAATCATTTGAATTGAAGTAGTTAAACCCAATGCAGTTCCTAATGTTGCTTGCTTCACAACTAATGGTATTGAGGGCCACATACTTGCCTAATAACATAAATGACATTTATAAGCCTTTACTAATAAATTTTATTCAAGAAAATTATCTTTTAAATTTTTACACCAATTTATCACTTTAGTTTCTCCACTGGATATTATTCTTTTTTGGATTCATATCTTAAAATTCAAGTATTCCCACAGAATGAAATAAAACACTGCATATCAACATCCATACCTGTTCGAGAAACCAATAATTTCTGAAAGAAATATATTGCTTATTGTTCTACCAATTACTTTAGAGCATAAACGTTCTTGCCTCTGAATGTATAGGAAAGGAAGGTGATAGAGTGAGATGAAAAGAATATACAGAATAATTACATACAGAGTATTTTAGAAATAATGGTAGTATTTGAACAGGATGCCATATGAGAATGGTGCAAAGTACAGTAAAATAAAAGGCATGGATGGAAGTATTCAAGTTTTATTTGTTACCTTACAGATGTTCAATATGTCTGCCTTTTGTCACTTGACAGATGTCCAACTGATAGTTACTATAGACAGCATTAATGCAGACATGCTGCACCAAGTGTGGCAGGAATCGACTATTGGTTGAACAGATAAAAGTAGAAAATAAAACTTGAATACTTCCTCTGTTCATCTGTGCCTCTTATTTTACTGTACTCTGCATCATTCTCATACGACATCCTTATAACCTGAAAATTGGGGAAACCAATTTACTGTAAGTTCCTTGGGTGAACTAGAAATAATGAACTAAGCTGATAGATTGCTCTCAAATAGCCTTATAGTTTAAACTGGGTCATAAGATAGGTTCTTGTGGGCAAGAGTCAGTTTTTTGGTGAAGTCAGAGTTGTACTTACATAAGTATCGAAGTTGAAAAATAATTTTCGGCTCCAGTATTATGGGGTCAGAGTCAAAAAACAAACTTATTGAATCAGTTGTTTTTTGGATTAAAAAGTCAGAAATAAAAATATTCATACTCCATAGCCCTGCTTCCCACTGTTGCAGATAATTTACAACCACCATCTGACTATGTTGATGATATTCCATATATTCATAGCATTGTTTTCATTCTTTTTATTTTTCTCCACAGTCTACATTTGTTCCTTTGTTTCTTTTGCTTACTATCCATCTCCAGTCTTGACATCTCCATAAACATCAGAAAGCTTATTTCTCATCATTGTTCTATAATTAAAAGTCAGTTATTTACATTTGCTTTAATTTTAGCAATTTATATCTTCTCTTTCTAAAACCAGCTTTTATTACATAGCCAACAAACCATACTTTATTTCTCCCAGAAGCTGTCACAATAATAGGCTGTCGAGGAGGAGAGATTAAGTTTCTTCTCCCTTTGACTTTCACAGGTAACTGGTTGGGAAGATATTCAATAGATGTTGATCTGTCTTCAATACAACGGTCACTACATTCAGGGAGGAAGAAAAGGGACTGATTTACCCGTATGTTATATATGAGTAAAGGACAGGAAGCTATTCTCATATTAGCGTTGACAATTGACAATCCCAACACTTGGAAAGAAAAGGCCTCACATTCCACTTCATGCTGATTCCAAATTTTTATTCACAATATCATTTAATTAATGATAGTAATAAAGGACAGTTAATTTATTTCTCCTCTATAGGATAATGAAAAAATGTTGATATTGTTCTTAACAATTTATTCCAAATGCAGTTACAGCTTATTTTCAAATACACCAAAGATAAAGAGATTTATTAAAGTATGAGCTGTGGCCCGCGGCGTCACCTATGTTAAATTTGGCCCTTCTCGGTAATGTTCGGTTCTCGTCGTGTGGCAAAGATGCCCCATCGCCGCTGCCCCACCTGTTGGTTGACGTTTATGTTTACTGCTCCGCTCCTATTGTTCATAGTGTGATGTTATATAACCTATAATCTTCCTCAATAAATGGGCTATCTAACGCAAAAAAAAAAAAAAATTCAAATCGGACTGGTAGTTCCTGAGATTAACGCGTTCAAACATACAAACTCTTCAGCTTTATATATTAGTATAAGATTTTAGAATCATACGATAGTAATTATGAATGCAAAACTTTATTGTCCAGCATTTGACATTCAATAAAAAGCAGTAAATTATATGTACATTTAGAAAATGAAATGAATTAAATTCTACTAAAATATTTCACATTTACTTACTGCAGCCACTGAATATGTTGCTCCCAGCCACAAAGTTGAAACTAGTGGATATATTTCAGTAAAAGCCAGGAGACCAAATACGGGAATAGTCAAAACAGCACAGGCTAAAGCAAGCATACCTCGCTTCCCAAATACATCCTACAGGAAGAAATAAAAAGAAAACAAATATTTAAATTTACTTCAACTCTACTTGTGTGAAAAGTTAAAATTTTCAAAAAGACAGGACAGAACTATCAAAATCCTCAAATTTGCTAAAAGACTTTGAAAGTCAAAATATCCAAAAATGTTTTATTAATATCTGAATGGCTCTATAACAATTTTTTTTTTTTTTTTTTTAAATCTAGGACAATAGCTTAAGGAAATCTAACACAACCCTGCCCTTAATAAATTCCAAATTAAAAAGATTCTGTGATTTTTTTTTTCCTCTAAAGGAAACTATCTCTATTAATAGCATTCAAACTTATAGAAGATGAAGTTGAAATAAACTGTTAAATATTTGACACATCTGAGAATTCTCACATTTTTTTCTTCTGGGAATCTCTAAGGGTTATTTTTTGTTGCATATGTAAATCTGCAGGTCTTAGTTATTTAAGATGCTTTTTTTTTTCCTCATGCATTTTGCTATAAAATGCCTCCTAGGGAAACACTTTTTAACCATTTTTTTTTTGTATAATCCTTTTCCGCATCCTTTCAATAGTCTGTATACAAATTTTGGTGTCAATCAGCTTATTGGTTACAGCTACAGAGTGCTCTGAAAAGGCCGAGTTTAATTGCGATCACCTTGTGCATTAAGTGTTTATTATTATTTATCAAGCAAATTCTTTCCAATAACTGTTATGAGAAAATCCAGAAAACTGTTTAGCTTGTAATTGTCAGTTTTCCATTAAGTCCCATTGCTTGATCCTCTTTATATTATTGCCATTTTAGTTCCTCCCAACCCCAATGATTATGAAGTCACAGATTGATTTAAGCAGCAAGGATATATACCCAGAAATTCATGTGGGCCTTATATCTGACATCGACATTATATTCAAGGTATCAAATTAAATTCAACCATTCATAACCTTTTTTTTAGTTGGGAAGCAGCAGTTCTAGATTTACCTCGGTATCATAAATTATTTTTCTGCTTATCGTTTCATATTTAACAGGATACTTAAGCTCTTTTCCAAATTATTCTCTACTATACTACTACACACTTCCCTATTATCAGTACGGCCAAAGATGAACCTCCCAGAATGCAACGCAGATGATAGATTTTTCTTTCCTGGCCTGTCGGTCACATTCAAATGTAAAACAAAATGGCGGTTGTTGGATTCACATTCAACATTTCGACGAGGAAAAGGTCTCAAAAAACAAGTAGGGAAATTATTCTTAACGTTGCTCATCGATTTGAAGAAGATGTATGTGAGATTTTTGATATTTCCTATTTTTGATAATTGAGATTGATATTTTCTGCGGAGCTTACGGCACTGATACTGGAGAAATTAGTCAATGATAATGTGTTTGCGGGTCCAACTTTCGCCGTGACGATAATAAGTGTTTACTCATGATCCAATGCATTTACATTTCTCAGAGTAGAATTGCAGTCTATTTCTACTATTCTCTTAATATTCAGTTAGGCTCTGATGATGACTTCAATAGCTTCAGTTTCCCTAACTTTTCTCTCTCATTGTAAAGTACTTAGTATTATAAGCTATGATGTTTTCGGTAATGTTAATCTAAAGTTGGAAAGCAGTTATTGTATTATTATTTTTCTTCATAAAAGTTGTCAATAAATAACTTACTATTATTCCTCCTAAGAATGGAGATGCAATCATAGAGACATCATACACAGCACCGGCCATGTAAGATGCAGTTTTTTTATCATAATGATATTTTTCTTGAATAAATAAACTAGAAGAGAACAAATATTACTTTAAATTTTTGGTAAACATATAAATAAGAAATGAATAATCTACCCTATTAAGTTTTTAAAACATGTATTTAAAGGAAACATCAACGTTTACAAAAAAGCAAATGATATTTATACTTTGGCAATCAACATTTAAAAAAGAAGAGCACTCTCAAACATTTAAAAAAGTAAAAATTCTATTATTAGAACTGTTGTTACAAAGAATTAAATCATACCTTTAGCAATAATGTATATTATTATTACTAAATATTAACATTTTATCAGTTTTAACTTTTTTTCCTTTTATGTGATTAATTATGTGGTTAATTATATTTTATATTTTCTAAAAATGCGCATCATCTTAAATATTATATTGTATTATATGAGAAATAAAGTAAAAATTCACAAGCCTAAGAGTTCACTGATCTGTTTTTGGAAATTGTGATACCGGGATTCCAAGA
>JAFIDM010000179.1:42427650-42459572 GCA_023159025.1 Thereuonema tuberculata | reverse complement strand
CCTTTTATATCCAAAAAGCTAACAACAATTGCTGATAAAAATCCAAAACCACACAATCCAGCACCTAGAAAAACAAAAATAATACCACCATTTTTCACATCAAAAGATTAGAACTTCCAAATACAATAACCACAATATAATAAAATAATAAAGAATGGGAGGATGGTAATTTGAATTTATAACTAATAAAGGCCTTACAAAAAAATATAAAAATGATAGTAAAATTAATAACTAGAAAGTAACCTAGCAATATCAATTCGCTCTTTTTATGTAGAGTTGATTTTGTAAAATTATAATGTGCATGTATCAATGACTTATTGAAATTTTAATATCATAAAGATAGAATATTTTGAAATATTTCAGGAATAGAATTTCAATTAGAATGTTTGAATTTTGCATTCGCTATTTTATGTTGAAACTTGATACGGGAGCTTGGAGATTTTTCGCTTCAGAAATTTTCAAGGAAAAAAGGTGCTACTTTATTTATATATTTATGCTTAAAGTAACTTTGAATGCCTAAAACAAAGTTTTTGTACACAAATCCTTGACACAATCTCTTCAAAATTATAGCTTTTTTTTTAAAATCTAAAAATGATAAATCTCATATTCTTTGCCGAGGACCAAAAACTTTTAAATCACGTTATTAACTCATTCTTTTAAGAAAAAGCTGAAACAAGGAAAAGATTGAAAGATGTTAAAAATAAGTAACATGTGAAAACGGAAAAATGATGAGATGCACAATAGTTTGCTTTCACGCCTTGAGCCATCATCGGTGGGAATCTGGGACACCTGTTTTGTCTTTATTCGGACTCATCAGCCCGATTTACCTGATTTAGCCTCGATAATCAAGCTTAGAAAGCGTGAAAATCTATGGATCCTTCTCCTGCAACAATAATAAAATCGCTGTGATCAGTACAGCATAAATGTCTTAGCCTGATAAGCGCTGGGCACAAAGGCATTTATTAAAAGCACAACACAAACACAAAGGCGAAAAATTAATAAATAAATCTGAAAACTCCCTATAACAAGTAATATTTGTAATTCATTTTAGTAGCATTTTCTTTTTGAAATCTCAGGATTTTTGATAGAATTAACTTTATAAAAGAAATTTGCCTTATTTTTAAAACTGACAATTTTTTATTACCAAATGCTTTTGAAAATAGGTCTCTTTCACTTTTGCATATGGGAGAACAATAAATGCATAGGAATAACTTAAAAAATTTGATTCTGTCAAGCATCGTGAACAGTTGCTCAATTGCACATATAAATATCAGCAGTACAAAACTGGGTACAAGGAAAATGTGAATAAGGTTCAAGTCAACTCCAAGATTCTGGTGCAAGATCCTGCGACATACAGTGGAGGATTTTTCTATTTCAAGGTTGTGAATTGTATTGCTTTATTAAATAAAAGCAGGAGAACTTCTAGCATTGAAAAATGGCTGTAAATTCCAATCAAAAGTAATTTTTCATTTAAAAGATCGTCGACGAGCGGGAAACAGCTGTTTCGGGATGTCACTTGTAAAGAATTTGGTCTCGCCCATTATTATAATTAATAATTCAAAAGTGCAGTCTGAATTGTTATGCTTTCAAAAAATTCATTGAGGCCTGTGCACTGTTGGCACATGAATTTTCTTACTAATTTTCCATTGGTGAGTTTTTCATTGTGTATTTCTTCCCTTGAGGCACCACTGCGATTCCGATGTATTGTTCATACTAGCCTCAGTATGGAGACCTTGTTGTTTACTGTGACTTCTCCTGGCTGATGATCGCCTACAAGCGTGAAACAGCTGTTCCAGGATGTCACTTGTAAACAATTTGGTCTCACCCATTGATAAAAGTAATTTATCTTTAAGTAATTCTCTTTGACAAGCAAAAATACTTACCCATCCATAATGTAGCTACTAATCCAATATGTTCTTCTATAATTTCCGTAAGAAAGAAATTCAATACACTGCCCAAACGGGAGAAGGCCAGAGTCACGCCAAAAGCCAATGCTAATTCTTTGCCATTAAACCAAAAAGAAGTTATGCGATTCTGTACAACTGAAAAAGCACAAAAGAACATTACTTGTTAATAACATTTTTCTAAATAATATTTTAGCAAATAAATAACTGAAATTACATCATTAATTATACATTTTAAAGAAAAATAAGGAAGTAATTCCACATCATCAACTTATATTGTTTAAATCATTCTAATAAACACTGCAAAACCTTGCTGCTTGAATGGGGAGTTTCTTCAAGGTTTAGAATATTCTTGGATACAAAAGAAAAACATTCTTTCCAGTTCCCAAAAGTTCACCCAACTCCAAAATGATAGAAGAGATCATTTTTTTTCTGGTGATGAAAGGCACTGGGCACTTCACTTTACGATAAACCTACAAAATATATAAGCTTATCTATTTGTCAGAATGGATGACACAATGCTGTTATAAAGCAATGAAAATTGTAGAAGGGTTAATTTACCATCATATGTTCAATATAGTGTTTCTGAAGATAAATGTTATAGAAATTTAAGAAATTAACTTAAGATAACATTAGCTATTTATTTTTAATGTATAGAGTATCCCCTTCTGTATCTATCTATCTATCTCCCACTCTTATTGTGATATTTACTATGTATCTTGTGACCTATCTCTTTTATATTTCAAGCTCCAAGTGATTATGGTAATACATTAAAAGGTTGAGACCCAGTATTTTACTAAGTGACATCTCAGGATAGATATTTCATGCTCTTTAAGTGTTCATCAGCTGAGAATAGTCACTAGTAAATACAACAAGGTCTCAGCACGGAGGTGATTGTAATGTTAATCAGCAACCTCCAATAATTAAACTAAGAATAAAAAATACACATTAAAAATAAAATATAGAAAATTCATGTGCCATTTTCTGCTGGCCTCTAGGAATTTTTTATAAAATAGCTATCCTGAGATGTCACCTAGTAAAATACTGGTCTCAATCTTTTAATGTGTTACTATTTTTTTAGGCACTTTATTTAATTACACATAAAAAATTCATAGAGGCCAGTGGAGACTGGCACATGAATTTTCTATATTTTATTTGTAATGTGTATTTTTTATTCTTAGTTTAATTATTGGAGGTTTCACATTTCCGCTGATGACTATGGTAATATTTATTTTACAAGTTATTGGATGTTTTCTTTACCAATCGATACAGTTTTGAAAATTAACCCACATATACAAGGAAATGCAAACAAGTACTGATTCTAAGATGCTTTCAATTTGCTATATCTTAACTTTGTTCTCTGAGAAGGAATCAAAAGTGCAGGTATCTAAATTTCAGGCCAGTAACCACCAGTCATGTCCTACATGTATGAGACACAGAAAGTTCCGGGAATCTCAAAGAACATGGAAGAATATTCACAGCTAGAAGATTCAAACAGTTAATGCTGGCATTAAATTTGTTACAATTTCAATAAAATATTATACTGACATACTAGCTTTTACAAAACAAATGTTTTCAATCACACTCAATGTCTCGTAAACCATTCATTTCATGTACGTTTCACATGTCATATCTTTGTACAGTCTCCTTTTCCCATTTGCCCATTATTCATACGGAGAAAAAAGTGGCACTGGCCACTAAATGCTACTGAATGTACTTCAGATACCAACAGACATAGACATGGCCTTACTAAAGACATTCAAGGGCAAAAGGTAAAATACTGAGAAGGGCTGAAGATTGCAGCCCTACTCTTTCCACAAACAATTATTATAACCTGTGCAAGGGATCAAATGAGTCATAACAACATTCTTAATTTGGGAAGAAAACATATGCTTCATTACTAAAGACAGTTATTTGACTGCTTTTCCTTTGGCAACATGTCTAGAAGGTCATTTTCCATCTACTGACTATGTGTGCTTTCCTTATCTCATTGAATGCTAAATTGTTGTCACCTTTCAACCAGTATGTCCAACAATTACAAAAGAACACTGTGTCCTCTCTAGAATTCTTATCAAATGCAGTGTTTCAGTATTACTTTAAGAGAAGATGATTATTTAATCAATCAATTGGTAATACGATTAACATATTTTGTTTTTTCATTCTTCACAATAATTATAGTACAGTATATTGAAATTTGTACCATAAAATTATTAACAAGCTCATAAATTTCTTTTTTTTTCTTATTATCACTTCATATATTACTGTACTTTCAGGAAATTAAAAAGACAAAAAGGGACTAATTAGAAAGTTTAAACAATAAAAAAAAATGTTAAAGTAATTATCAATTGAATTTAATTACTTGCAACACAATGCTAACAAGTATTCCTTCCATCAAGCCACTTCATAGGTAAATCATAAAATTTATTTTATTATATATAACTTTTACTTACTAGATAACGATCCATTTCCTGCTCCAAATAGTAAACGTCCAAGTAGCATAAGAGGAAGTAAAGATGCTGTTCCTCTCATCATAGATCCCACAGCAAATAGTGATGAACCAATTACACACAAAGAAGAAAACAGGAAAACGCCAACTGAAAATGTAAAAGGAAACCAATTTCGATATGTTTTTGGAGATTCGTTCAGAAATCGACTAAAGCCTGGACAATTCACCGTTGCTCTGTTTAAATTCTGAAGGAAATCAATCTATCTTTCTGACATCTATTTCAACAGAATCCGAAGGCTGATGACAACTTTACCCTGAGATAACAGGGAAAAGAACATCATCTTGGAATGAGAACTGATGGAAACAATATCTGTCCATCTTAAAAGGATGAAATATCTGTCCTTCCTAACTGATAAAATCTTAAAGTATTAGTGAGCTTTTAGAGATAGGAAACGATTTACTTTAAAGGTCCTCTATTGGATGCAACAAAAATCAGAACTGCAATTATCATAACTTTAAAAAATGAATGTAAAAATTAAAGAAAACATTTTGAAAACAAGAGTTAGGAACAAAATGCATGCAAAGTTGCCAAAGGTTTACAATTTGAAGTCCCTTCTTTACAGGATAAATAATAAAAGTTTTAAGTACAGACCACCTTCATTTTCGACGGTTCAACTCGTTTGCCAGTGGGTTTGGGGGTTGTATTTTTAGACTGCTTGTTCAGTTTATGTGTTAGGATATTGAGATGGTGAAAGAGCTGGGAGGGTAGTTGTGGAGGTTAAGTATATTGTAAATGGTGTTTAATTCTGTGCATAGGGCAAATTTAGTGGAGCATGTTGTAAATGCTCTGCGTATTAGAAAGTCTATTGTGTTGATTTTGTATGTATGGGGTGGGTGGGAGTTATAATGCAAGTATCTGTTTGAGCAGGTTGGTTTTCTATAGACAGTGGTTTGTATGGAGTTGTTTTTATAGGTAATTGAGATATCTAGATAATTTGTGTTTGTTGGAAGGAGTTTCCAGTTCAACACAGAATTAAACACCATTTACAGCATACTTAACTTCCACAACTACACCTCCCAGCTCTTTCACAACCGCCTCAATACCCTAACACATAAACTGAACAAGCAGTCTAAAATAAAAACACCAAACCCCTGTCAAATACATCCCGTTTCCCTATTATCATCCCTACTATCCTTGAAAGTTTCATTAAAAAATTCCTCAACCCATACCAATATGTCGCTGCCTTCAAATCACCCAACATAAACATCACACGAACCAAGCAGCTAAATAATACTTCCAACACAGTATATTGGATCCCATGTAACCAGTGCCCCTATTGCTTCATAGGACAAACATCCCGACCACTATCCACACACATCAAAGAGCACAAACAATCCTTCAAAAACACAGACCCCACACCTTTATATACAGTAACGCACTACAATGAGACTGGACCCACCCCCCTGCAAATTTCTGCTGCCAAACCCCTATCCCACACAATAAACTTTCCCTCCGACTCCTAGCTGAATCTTTCCACATAATCCAGCTTAAGGCATACAACCCTATCATCGGCGGGCAAAATGCCCGTCACTATTGCTAAATCTCCCTAATCTTTTCACTCTCACTATGTGTTTCCATCTCGTGTCGTCTTAAATGTTTCTGTGATATCCTAATGTTTGTGCCATCCCTGATGATGGAATAAGCTGAGTATTGCGAAAACTGTAGGTTTATTACTATCTTTTTTATTCTCCTTTCATCATGTCTGCAAGTAAGTGCGTTTTATATTTTCACTTTTTCTTTAATAATTATGTTATTTATTATTTTATGTTAATTTAGTAGGTCTATGAAAGTACATAAATATTTTACATTAATTTTAGTTGTAAAAACTTATTTTTTTGGATGTGTGGAACGCATCTTCCCTTGGTTCTTTTTACATCGATTCAAGACACCACTAGAGGAACGCAACAATGGCATAAAACGAGGGCTGCCATATTGATACGGATAAAGATATATAAGAAAACATATGGATATTCAATGAACAGTGTAACATAGTGATGAAAGATACTTGTTTGAAGCATCATTTTCTTAAGAAATATGGCTAATATATTTGCATCCCACCACTATTACATAAAATTTTACTTCAATTTTTCTGGGAATAGAGACAGTATTATGGATATACAGGCATTGGCATTCTATTATTGTAATAGAATGTTTCCTACTATTAGTTTCAAAATGTTAAAGATCACTTCAATAATGGATTTTCCAAAACAACAAACTATTTTCAAACAAACCAAAGGATTATTTTTTGGTGGAAAAAAAAAAGGAGGAGAATCAGATTAATTACTGCAAATGAATTTCATTCAAACAGAAGGGCAAAGAATAGCATATTTCCAGATTAAACTTTGAAAATGTATGGTAATTAACCTGTATTCAAGAAGAAATTAAAAACAGTATGATGATTATGATTTTATATATCATAATTAAAAAAAAAATATTTTAAACTTTTAAGAACTCTAAAATAACCAAAGAATATGATAATAAAATGATTGATATGAAATGAATTGTTGTTACCTCTATTTCCTAGTTTATCTATTAAAAATCCAGCACCAATGACAACAAGGGCATTCCTAAAACAAAAATTACATTTTGTTATTTTCTTTTATGTTACAATAAATAAGTTCATTTAAAATCTAAAAAAATGTAAAGAAGGATGTACATTAATTATTAAAAGAGAAAATGTAAACTCATCTTTTATTTAGATTTCATATTTATCAACAATAATCAGAATTTTGTTTAATTATACTTAAATATGATTTAACGATTAATGTAGTAATATAATTAATAATGTAACAGCCAAAATGGTTTGTGCTACAAAGTAAGAAAGTACAAAGTATTTGGTAAATCATACTTTAGTTTATGCTCTAAAGGGTCTGTTTGCTTTTTGTTAAAATTAATTAACTTTGACCTTTCTAAGGTAATAATGTGAATGTATTAATTTTTTTTCAAGCCATTTTTCAACAAATTTTTAGTTTTGAAGATATGTTTGTTCGATGGCTGCACTGAGAGATATTTACAGTATTTGCTACACCAGTAATTATCTACTGTCAAATCTTTCATTTTTTTAAGAACTCATTTTAAGAACTGAATTTAGATTATATTATCAAAAAGAAGAGCTTTATCGACCAGACAGACAAAATCTTAAAAATTTCAATTTACAAATATCCTTTACATTTTAATTGTTTTAACAACTTTATAGATCTTTATTTTAACACCTGATGATAATTCATCAAATACAATGTAATAAGGCAGCACACTTTAGTAAAGTTAAACATTTAATAAACTATAGTTACTGATTAACAACATTCAATTGGTTGAAACTTACTGTATTTTATTAAATGTTTAACTTTACGTAACTGCGCTGCCTTATTATATTACATTTAATTAAAAATATAAAAGCCAATTAATAGAGCCACCTAATCAATCAATAAGCTTTACATAACAGATTGATAATAATATATTTTTAAATGAATTTGATGAATATATTAGTACATTACTATTGTATGACAATAAGTTTGTTTCAAACACTATCTCTTATATAGTTTTCCAGATCTGTCTGTGTCTAACACATTTCCTGTGTTTGGAAAATAATTTTAATTTCCTGTGAAAATAGAAATAATTTATATAATTAAACATCCGCGATGGGAATCGAACTTGCAACCTTCTGATCCAAAGTCAGACGTCTTATCCATTATGGACTAAGATTCAAATTATTGTTGTTAAATATCTCTTATCACTCCCTCTGTATGTGTGTGTGATGCAATGAGTGAAGAGCCAGAGAAAAAAACTCATTTTTTTTTTAGCCTACTAGATTAAAATTTAAATTTCAATATTAATTTTCTTTAAGCCTACTACAAGCGCTGGCCAGATGAGCCTCAGATGCAGAAGTTCACCCTCAGCGACGAACTGAAGAGTCGTTAGAGACATTTCTCGGCATGAATGAAGAAATTAAAAATAATGAAACAGAAAAAAACTTCTACTTAAAATACTCTATCTCAACTAAAAAGCGTCACATTGTTCTCCTGTCATTGTTGATGGTCCATAAACGCTACTGTTGGATGTAATGTAAGAGTTGCTAAGTGCTGGAAATATTTATTAACATCTTGGAGATAATGTCCATTTGATAGAACCTGAGAAACAATGTTTTTCTATCACTGTTTCAATAGCACAAAAAAACAAAACAATTTCTTTGTCTTTCTTATGAACTATTTTCATTTGATGATATCTGTATACCGTATATGCTCCAATAAACGCAGAGTCTCTTATAGTCGCCGGTCTGCCGAGGGGATATGGCCAAATAGGAGCCGGTCTCTAATAGTAGCCGGGTCTTTGATATTTGCCTACCGGTACTAGTGTAAGCGTCCGTATCTTTATAATCGTGCGTAATACCTTACAGTACATTGCCTTACAAAATGCCGCCAAAACAGTCATTTGACATTGCCTTTAAGATTCGCATGGTGAAATACGCGAAAGAAACTTCCAGTGAGGCGGCCGCCCGTCATTGCGGATTGGGACTCCGAATAGCAGCGAAAGGTACAGAAAGACATTGCCATTTATCTTTAACAGTCTTATGTGGCATGTGAAATTCAAATAAAGTTGCTGTTTGTAATATTAGCCGGTATTTATGTGTAAAAATATTGCGTTCTGAAGGTTTTTGTTAATAATGGCCGGCCTCTAATAGCAGCCGGTCTCTATTAAGCGCCGGGAGCCGAGGTTAGTTTTGCAAGTAAACGCCGGGGGCCTCTATTGGAGCATATACGGTAATCAAACTATATTATCAGCACTTAAACTGATTTGAGCAAAATTAGCAAATATGAAGCTTTGCAATTTTGTTTTCATATTTAATATTTTAAGCGATTCTAAATTTAAAAAAATTTTTTGTGCATGCAAAATCAAATTGAATCTCAAAATTCAGCAATGCCAAGATATGAACTATTAACACCTTTAGTGAACATACTGTAATTTAAAAAAAATGTAAAGGAATTGTCATAAAATAAATACTTCTACTTACACCCAAGCATATATTGCATATAAAAGATTATATTCATCAGGGTTCATTCCTAAACAGTCTGAGCAACTGCTGTTCCCACTTTTACCATCAACCGTGTAGTTCTAGAAAAACAAAAACAAAAATAAGAAATAAGCTTCAAGCAATATAAACATAATCTACAAAAACAAACATTAAATTTTTATAAGCTTGCTAATTAGAAATTTCTTAACTAAAAATGAAATTATACTAGTTAATTACAACAACACATTGTCTTAACTTTGATGATAATAATAATGAAACTTTCAATTAAAATTCTAAAACTTTAAAACATGACAACTAAATAAAGATTGCCAGCAAAACCTGAAAATAAATATTATTTACAAGCTTGATAACTCAAATGGTAAATTGTATGTCTTTAGGCTAAAGGAACTAGATTCGTTCCTCCGAGAAGTGGTCAAAGAATCTTCCTTGGACATTTTCTTTTCCAGAAGGTTCTAGGGTTCACTCAACTCTCTGTCAAACAAGTATCAGATATAAATATCAAAATAACTACTCACAACTTCGAACTTGTACCAATATTTCGTCTTTTATGATCTCAAGACTTTTTCAAGGTTTTTACATGAAATAAATAAAATAAAATAAAGTCTTGAGATCATAAAAGACGAAATATTGGTTCAAGTTCGAAGTTGTGAGTAGTCATTTTGATATTTGTATGAAGACCGTTAATAGTTACGAGTATCAGATATTTTTTCCCCCCAGGCTTAAGGCAGACAATTGTATAACTGACCCTCTGATCTCCACTTTGTCTTGTTACGCTGGTGATTGCAGGAACCTCCATCTCCTACACTGAATGGCAAGGTTATGGGCTTGAATCATTAAAAGGCTAATGTAGTTCATGATAATAATAATTAACATTTGTATTTTTATTTGTTAATTCATATCAAATAAATGACATCACAAGTGACATCTAGTATATCCGTATAGTTCCTACCATTTCATTTGGTTCTCTTTCTAAATGGAAGCTAATAGGTTCTGAATGTGACAACCATCAAATAGAATCAGTCATTAATGGAATCTCATCTCTAACTAAAGTATTCTTAATGATAATTATTATATATTAAAATAATTTAACATGAGCATGACAGATAGTTGAAAAGCAGTGATTACAATCCATTAATTATTACTGAAAGAGCAAGAACTACCCAAGTGGAAGACTTGTAAACATATTGAAGATCTAAGTACACAAATATGGTAACATCATCAACCACATTCATTCCACTGCTGACAAAGGCCTTTCTGTTCACTTTCATTTCATTGTCTTGTGTTTTGGGCTCTTCTCTTTCACTCTGCATACAATTTCATCCTTCCATCTTGCTTTTGGACATTCTCTTCCTCTCTTTCCAGTATCTGGGTTCCGGATTGTAGCTGCTTCTGTCCACATGTTCTATGGGTCATGTGACCAGTCTCCATTTTAGGTTTTTAGCGTGTTTCAGTGTGTCTTTTACTTTGCTTTGATGTCTTACCCATCCCTTCCATTTTTTGTCCTTTAAATTTGATGCCCAACATGGATCTTTCCAGTATTTCTTTGTGTTATTGACTTTTGTTAGTCATATTTCACTCCCATATGTTAATGCTGTTAAAAGGTTTTCTTTTTGAGCGAGATGTCACTTATGAATATATTTCTTAGTTTTGCAAATACTGCCCACGATAACTGTATTCTCTTACTGATTTCTCCACTCATAACTCCATTTACATTGAGTAAATGCCTTAAATACTTGAATGATTCTACTATTTCATTCGGTTCTTGTTCTAAATGGAAGCTAATAGGTTTATGAATGTCTGTTCAACATAATTTATGTGTTTTCCCTGTTTATATTAGTCCAATTTTTTGCTTTTATTATTTAGATCATCAAGCCATTTCTTATAACTCGTACGGACTCTGAAATTGCAATATTATTGGCATATCTATTATCATAAGAGGGATATTCAGTTTTTTAATTTGATGTCTTTAAAATTCCATCTTAAATTTTCAAACATTAATTGAAGTGAGGCTATGATATCTTTTCTTATTCCTTTTGCATGAAAACATAATAATAAAAAAGAATACTTACACCCTGAAACTGAGACTGCAAGACACTCGGCATATCAAAGCAAAAATAGGACCCAAATGTGAGCATACAGTTAAAAAATAAAATGACAAATCTGTAGGAATCTGAAATGAAACAAATATTTTTACTTTAATAAAAACATTTATGTAAAATTTTAATTATGTACTGTAATTAAGATTCAGAAATAAAACAAAGAAAATACTTATTTAAAAAAAAAAATGAAAATGTTGATTCCCCCACCCCCCGAAGTCTCTTTCAAGCAAATTGGAATCAAATCCAGTCATTTAAAATAAAAGAAACAAATTTATTTACGTTTTGTAGCTAAATTTATAATGGAAAGAAACTATGTCCTCTATTTTTCAAAGCTAAATTTGTGTTTTTTAAAACTTTTTTCATGAATACAGTCTCTGTGAAAGCATTTTTCATGCAGCAAAAAGTTTTTAATGGATACTGTTGAATGAGAAAACTTATTTCTGTGCTTGCAGGGAATAGTGCATTATGTCCAAAAACATGGTTTTTGGGAAAATGAATTTTAAACTTGCAGCAGACCCCTTGTTACAAAGTTAACTCAAGTGTCACAGTTGAACGATCTTGCCTACAAAGCGAGTAGGACTTAATGCACTGCACACAGAGGTAGCCTGTGAAATTTTGTGTGGGTCAGTAGCATTATCTCATTTTGCCCATTTTTGGACAAAACGAAAACACAGATTCCCTGCAGACACAGATTTGTAAAGAACTGTTGTATGATTTATTTATAACACAAGTTTTCGCGGAACCTTGAATGTGATCTGCAAATTGCTGTTGGCAATATATTATTGATGTTAACAATGTACCAGAAAAGAATATTTAGTTTTATTTTATTAAAATTCCAAAATAAATAATGAGTTCGAAACAGTCTAGTTATATTCTTAGTTAAATTAAGAGTTCTTAAGAAGGATAAAAAAAAAAAATATTATAGAAATATTTGTTGATGTTTTTCTTAAATTTTACTGATGATAAATTATTAAAAAATATGGACCCAAAAGTTCAACTTGCAATATTTTTTTCCTAGTTATTTCTCCCCAGATGGGCGCAAGCAGAGAAGACACAAATTTGTTGGGTTCTTTCTTGGGGGTAAAGGTGCGAAAGTACTGGATTGACCTTTCAACTTCTACTTATCCCACTGATCAATTGCCGAAAACATACATTTCCCACACCCAGCTGTGTTGCCATGACTTGTTAATGGCACTTTACCATTTAATTACCAAAAAATACAAAATATATGCAGAAAAGCACAACTATTTTATTTAAAGAAACTGTATCATGCCTAATTAAAAGGTAAAAAAAAAAAGGGAGTAGGCATAATTTTTTATATATTACGGATTCTACAGCAACATATACCTATACAATCTTTTATCAGTTCTTCTACGCTTTAATATATAAAATTTTATATATTTTAAGTTTAAAACCAATCCAATTAAATGAATGTTAATAAGGAGGCAAAAATAGATTTTGAAAATCAGAGGGATAGGTAAGCAGCATTGATTAAAACCCCACCAATTCAAATAGCAAAAAAAAAATTTGAACGAAATTTAAATAAAGTGAAGTAGCTAATACAATGACAATTAAGTTTGCAAATAATATTTATGATGTCTTATCAAAATTTATATGCAATTAATAATCTTTTTTTTTGTCTTATCTTAATTTTCCAAAGATTAATTAACCATACAATGCAGGTACTTTAATTGTGACAACATAATAAAAACCACTTGAGATCTATTGAAACTTGAATCTGTATCTCAGATGAGAAGACGTTCATCTTTTACCATCTGACAATGGAGCTCCTATCACAAAGTTGTAAAGTTCAAAGAGATAAGTGGAAGATTTGATAGAAATGAGAAAAACAAAAGACGTACGAATTTGTGATCTGTCATCTATATTGTTAGAGAAACTTTCAAAGGTCTTATAATAAAAGACAGGAGAATTCATTTATAACAATTACGTATCAAAATATATACTACATATCGTTTTTAACTAACCATCTTTTGTGTGAGCTTAGCATTATATCAATTCCGCGATTGTGAACCCTTTACTAGATAACAATACAACTTGATCTTAATGAAACTGAATGTTTTCAAGATGATCTCTTTGTGAATAATACACTACATGTTTTCATTTTCATTTAAAAAGAATCACCCAATGGCAACTAATGATTATCTTCAAGAATTTAAAAAAAAATACTGACTACTTGTATTTTTAAACTTTATTTACAATTTTCGTTGCCTGAGGAAGGAAGTTGCAAGTTTTTATATTTAGCATTTCCGGAAAAGATAAATAGGTTTTTATATTATAAACTAAATTTTATGCGTGACAATTAGATTAATGGATTTTAAGTGATTCAAAAAAAGTATTGGTTAATCGAATCAGTTTTAAATTTAAACTTAAAATTGCCGTCAAATTTATAAATATATACGCCAAGAATTTATGATCGTTTAAACTAATTGTTCACTAATAAACCAAAAGACTAAAATACATAAATTATAAATTTATAACGCATGTTTATGCATTCTTTTGTCTATTTTTAGATACAAATAAAAGTTTCGGTAAATTTTCTTTCACTTTCTATAATGAAAAAGTAAACGATCCGAGTATTGCGCTTTTATTTTAGTTCATTCATATATATTTTTTTTTTTTCATCTGAGTTAATGAACTGTTGAAAACATCATATTCCGATTTTTTTATTAATCACGTAAATATTGACTGAAGCTACAATAAATATATTTTAAAACAGATTGACATCCTCTGTTTTATATTTATCCAACAATTTCATAGCATACTTTATTCAGTTTCTAAGTTTACTGTCAACGAAAAAATAAGTAAATAAATAAATTCACTAAGAATCACATGGTACAAAGATTGGGTTTCAATATGACACATGATCAGTTTCGAAAATTATTCTGGAATTCGAATGCAATAAATAATAAAAATGTAGATTTTTGCATTTCTTTTTTCCTCGAAAATAATTTAAATCCAAGTACTTCTACTATAAACTAAAATGATTTACCATGACGAGGATCCAAACACGGTGCCATTCTGTGCTGATGGGTTAATGAACACAGCATGGAGGTGACCAGGAATGAATAACCGAGTTGTTTGTTTGCGGAAGTGACTGTTATTGTAATCGATCAAAAATCGCCGTCAACTCGAGTACCATTAAAATAAAAGTTTACTATATTTCTAAATTCCAATATCTCCCTTTATTATAGTACATGGAATTCTCGGTTGAGTGCAATTACTTTGACACTTTGAATATTTTTTTTTATTTTATGTATTTATTCATCCTATTTAAAAGATACACAAAAAAAAAAGGCATTTAGTTTCGGATAAAAATGCACATTATCTTTTTCTCGTGTTTTGTCTTTGCACTTTTCAGTTACAAAGTTATGCATTGCTCAAAATTTTAATTTTTATTTTATTTCATTTTACTTATTTACTTTTTATCTCTATAATCGATGCCTCGTTAACGGAATAAACTTCGTTTGTTTTCTGAGAAACGAATTGCTTGTGCAGTTATCCCATTCTGTGTCTGGGTAGTAAATGGTAAATCTGCAACTGCAGACGAAACTTGTAGCATTCCCTGTAATTTTTGTTTTAAACTGTAACATTTGCTCAACTTGTCTGTAATGTTTTCTGATTTTAATTTTAATGAACACACGTTAAAATGCTATTCGTCTTTTAAAGAGTGTTAATAAAGTAATTTCAAAGTGTTAACAAAAAAGGCAGATTTCTGGAAAGCAAAGTACATTAATTTCTTACAAATGATAATTCATAATATTCTTTTTTTGTTTTGCTTTTTTTTTTTTTGCTGTTTCTAGACAATAAAGCAATAATTCTGTAAATAATTATTTACCTTTCTAATTTCTTATTTTCTACCACCTTCGTCTTGTTGACAAATTGAAGCGGAGCGAAGACAGTAGCTATGTAAAACCTATGAATTTTTCGGTACTCGGTTCTCAAGGATATGATCAATTTACATTTTTTTTTTTTTTATTAAAGAAAGAAAATAACTTCATTCAAACAAAAAATATTGAAATCGGCTAAATAGTTCGGAATTATACTTGGCTTTTGAAATTTTATGGTTTTTTGGTGAATCATAACAAAAAATAAGTGGTTTATTCAGATATTATTCCTCAACTGACTCTCGAACTGATTTGTTTTTGTTTTTTTTTAAGAGCTCTGCGTTATCTATATATAAATATTAGATAAATTAGAAAAGCAGAGTGAAATCAAAACAAGATATTTATTTATTTTTAGTTATGAATTCTGTTATAATGTTGCTATTGAGAAGAAACTTATAAATGAATAGTCATATCTCACATTATTGATTGCATTAAATACACTATCTGGACAAAATTCACTGTCACATACTCCTTACTTTCATAAACCATGTCAGTATGACGGTCAAGTAATATTGTGCAGACCCGCTATTTATTGTCTCCACTTTCTTGAAAGATAATAATACCAGGGGCGACGGAAAGTAATTGAGTAAAATTTTTACATCAAAACTTTAATGATTATACTGATGCAGTATAAAGATATAAGAATGAAAGGGTATGTAATTGAATACTTTCTCACTAGATGGCCTGCATTATCAACGTGAAGGAAGCAGCTTCCTTAACCGTATCGTTACAGGAGATGAAACATGGGTGTTTCATTTCTTACCTGATAGGAAGCAGGACAGCATGGTTTGGAAACACCAAAACTCTCCTCCATCATTAAAGCTGTACAATCTGCGGGAAAGGTATGGCTACAGTTTTTCGAGACAGCCAAAGTGTTCTGCTTATCGATTTCCTTCGTAAAGGACAAAGTATCAATGCTGCAGCTTATTGCAAAACATTGAATAGATTCAGATCTACCATTCGCCGGAAACATCCAGAGAGGGCGATGTCCGATATGTTTTTGCTGCATGACAACGCCCGTTCCCATGTTGCTGCAGCCGTAACCACCAAACCCCACTCTGGCAATGGAAGTTCTCAAACATGGCGGCGATCGCAGTCCTGACTTGACGCCAAGTGATTAGCGCTTGTTCGCCCCAATGAAGAGGCACCTTGCTTGCACCTGCTTCAGAAGTGATGAAATGTATAGAAAGCTATTCGTCAGTGGTTTCGCGCCTAGCCGAACGACTTTTATTATTCCGGCAAACACAAATTAATTTCACGTTGGGAGAAGTGTATCAACCTCAATAGAAATTATGTAGAAAAGTAGTCAATTACATGCCCTTTCATTTGTATATCTTTATATCTGTGTAATCATTTACTCAATTACTTTTCGATCATACTTCTTATATTGAAAAGATGCTACAGACATTTGCCACCATTTCGAAGACTGGCAATCGCTAGGTCATTTAAGTTAGATAGTCTCGTGCTCAGTAAATGTTTCATTCCCAAGTGCTTAATGGCATTGATGTCAGGTATTTTTGTTCCGCCCTACTCAAGATTTTCAACACCCATCTCATTAATAGGTTTCGCTTTGTGAATGGTTGCATTCTCATACTGGTATAGAGAAGGCCCTATCCCAAAGTATTGCCACAGAGTTGAGAGCACAACGTTTCAAGATTGTTACAATATCTGTAGCATGAAGTGTTTACCACCACTGGAAGTAGAGGACCAAACCCATCCCATATCACAAGATACACATCCAGTGTCATTGGGTATCGGAGGGGGAGGAGAGTTGGTAGGAGTTGTAATGCCTCTCCCTCTTTCATTACATCAGAAAATGGAAGTGCATTTTGGGTATTTTTTTTTTGGTTGGAAAGCTATCGTTTTGTAAACTCCTTCATTCCCTATTCGGAAAAGGACACAACTTTTTTTTTCGATTGAATGGCTAAGTCCATCATAATAAAATTCCAAATTCCTGACGTTTCTTTCTACAAGTCCAGTTTGGGAATCCTCGCTGTAAGCTTTAGCTTGAATGTGCCATTGCATAAATCTTCCATTTATCTGTCAGTGTCAGTTCCATTTATCTGTCAGAGTAACAATGCAATGTTACTCCCAGAGCCACTTCTGAACTTTGTCGTTTATGTCTCCACTTAATTTCTGAACTATGTCGTTTATATCGCCGATGAATACAAGATTGATCAATTACCGCATATTTCTCTGGTTTCTTACTTTTTTGTTTGTTTATCTTATGTAAAGGACAATTCGGAGACCCTAAAGAAGCTACTCAGATCCCGGATGCAAAACATAATTGATGCCTCAAACTCTATTCATTTTTTTCGCTCCCTGTATCGTTGCAACGGTTTCCTTGTCAACAACCACGAAGCTCTCATTGTCAATATTTTCTTGATTTAACCTGCTTGTGTTTTTCTTGTGATAAAAGACAAACAGGTTCCAGTAAACACAATTTCGTTTTATCACACAACATGGAAGTCAGTAAAACTTTTTTTTCTTGTAAATTTAACAAATTCCAACTTATTTTCGTATTAGGGTATGTACAATAATATAAAATAATACCTCTAACCACAAGGTAACGATATGGAATTGATTAGAATTGAGAGATGAGATTAATATATTTTACTTTCATATTTCTATCTGAGTTCTACGTGGAAAACTAATAAGGAGAGGGGACACCCTGTATTTTGCCAAAATTTCAATACCATTTTTTGAGATGAAAGTAACTTACATGTGAAGTACTTCAAAAATATATAGGTTGTGGGGCCGACACTCAACCAATTTTGAGATATTTAACATTGTTTTCATCGAAATTTCGGGTATCATTTTATTAACTTCCTATTGTTCGATTTCTGAAGAAGTGTTAGTGTGTCGTAATGCTTAAGCAATCAGACTGAAGGTCTAATGTTTCAGAGTTCAATTATGCTGAGAGTTTTTTTTTCTTCTTTCTTTAAGATAATATATGTTGTTGTTTTTTTTTTTTTTGTTGTTGTTAATATTTTTTTCCTAGTTATGTTATGAATATTGGCAGAAAAGGAAAATACAATTAGAAATAAGTAATAATTTTCCCCTTAGCTTATTTGTAATTAGAAGTATTTTAATTGATTAAAAATAAAATAAGACATATATAATTATGCAACTTACCTAAGTTTTTTTTAATCTTATCGTTTTTCTTTCTTATACTAATACGCTTTACTTTTGATATTTTGTTAATATTATTAATACCTGAACCATTAAAATTGATGGATAAGAATTTTCTTTCCCTTTTTTTTTTTATAATCAAGTTTTATAGATTCCACCGATTTAGGGTTTTATCCAATAATTGTTAATAATCATACCTCTCTTAATTTTTTTAATTACAATTATTTTTGTGTGGTGGCCTAAATAACTTATTACATTTTTTTTTTATGTACGTGCTTTATTCATAGTAGTTAACTAACAAAATTATAGTTTAAGAATTTTTATTACCCAGTTCACCAGTTGAACAATTAGTATACTGTAGTTACAATTATGTAAAAGGATTGATGTATTGACAAGGGACATCTCAGAAAAGCGCATTGATACATGGCTATGAAGTTGACACTCCTCTCTTCAATCACAAATTTAAAAAAAAAAAGGGACAACATAGTTTATTTCTAGTGGTTTATTCCAAAAAACATTATAAAAACTAAAAAAAAAAAAATCTAATTAAAAATCATGGTGCTTAGATATTTGAATCAATCTTCGATCTCTTATATATTTTAAAGATTCAAGTATTAATAATATTAACTAGTTGACCCGTGCGAATACTTCGCAACAAAAAAAAACACCTTTGAAGAAATATTTTCTTTTGTCGTGCATATTAGTTAAACACATTGTCAATAGATGGCGCCTTCTCCATTTTTATAAAAAGGTTTTTAAAATACAGTTTTTTTAACGGAAATATTAATTTTCAACAATTTGTTTATTTTTCGACATTAGCAGTGAACGTAATCTTCAAATGATGTCTCAATCATTGATTTTGATGAAATACTAAGGGAGATATGGCGTACCGACACAAAAACACCTTTGAGAAATAATATATAAGGATTAGCATAGGAAAAACAAAAGATAAAAAAAAAAAAAGATGTTTAGTTAAGTTGTGTAATTATACACATGACATTAGGCTACATACATGACATAAGTAAATAGACACTGTCGTAATGTCATTTCTGTCATGTAATGAAGTCTATATTGCATTTCATACACTAATTTCATTGAATATACGAGGGCCGTTTTTTTTTCAACCTCCGATCGCTTAGTATAAACGCTACGTGAGCGGCAGAAAGCGGACATGCGCCGTAGGCTATTGCGCAACTCTCGCACTACACAATCCGCCATTTCCGACCTCAAGGCGTCAGTCTGTGTTGCACTACAGCCACGTAAACATGGCTGCCATCATTGTTTCTCCCGCCAAGTGTGAAATACGAAGTGTAATTCGGTTTCTGCAAGCAGAAGGGAATAGTGCAGCAGAAATTCATCGAAGAATGAACCGAGTGTACGGTGATAAGTTCATGACTGATGGTATTGTGCGTGAATGGTGCAGAAAGTTTGAAGATGGCCGAAATGACTTGCATGATGAATGAGGCCAAGGTCGCAAGTCTGTCGTTACAGCCAACCTTGTTGAACGAGTTGACAGAATGGTTAGAGAAAACCGTAGGTTCACCATAACTGCTTTGTCTATGAAATTTCCGGAAGTTTCAAGATCTGTTGTACACTCTATCGTTACTGAACATTTAGGCTACAAAAAAATTTGTGCTCGTTGGGTTCCAAAAATGTTGACGGACGCCCACAAAAGTTGCCGAATGGCGTCAGCTTTGAAATTCCTTGACCGTTATCAAGATGAAGGAGAGAACTTTTTGAAATCAATTGTGACTGGAGATGAAACTTGGATCCAATACGATACACCGGAAACAAAACGACAATCTCAACAATGGATGCAATCAAATTCACCAAACAAACCAAAAAAATTCAAACAAACATTCAACAACAGAAAGGTTATGGCTACCGTGTTTTGGGACCAAAAAGGTGTGTTGCTTGTAGAGTTTATGCAGCCCGGAACCACTATCAATGCAGCTGTTTATTGTGAAACTTTACAACGTTTGCGGAGAGCCATTCAAAACAAACGAAGAGGAATGCTGACTTCTGGAATTGTGCTGATCCATGACAACGCTCGTCCACACACTGCTGGCACAACCCAACAGCTCCTTGAACAATTTGAATTGGACATTTTCGATCACCCGCCGTACAGTCCTGACTTGGCACCCAGCGACTTTCACCTTTTTCCTGAACTGAAGACGTGGCTAGGAGGGCAGCGCTTCCAAACAAACCAAGATCTTCAAAACAACGTCAATGCTCATTTTAAATCATTGGCGGCAACATTTTTTGAAGAGGGCATTGGGAAACTTGTCCACAGATACGATAAATGTCTCAATCTTTTAGGTGATTATGTTGAAAAGTAACCATAAGTGTACAAAACTTTTGGTAATAAAATAATTATTTTATATGAATTTGTCTTTTATTTAAAGCCTATCGGAGGTTGAAAAAAAAACGGCCCTCGTTTATTGTAGGACAACATCAGGGAGTAAGTGAAACCAAACAAACATGCCTCGATCCAAGGGTGCCAAGGAACTAAGCGACTTTCAGAGAGACTGATCTCGCAGCCAGCCAGTTTCAGATTGCTGCAAACCTATAAATTCCTCTTGCCACAGTCAATGGAATGATAGTGGAATTCATGAAGGCAGGCAAGGTATCATCAGCATCACGTACTAGTCGCTCTGGGCCCTCACAGAGACGTGTTCAAAAACTGTCAAGTGTTCTGTGGAAAACAATCCTCTGAGATTGTAGAAATGCTCAGCTGTATCATCACCGATTTGACTACCACGGAAGAGCGGCTCCATTGTAAAACTTTAGCGAGAAGCATTCGTCGCAGATTGGCATGCTCAATACACACGATTGACAGACCCTTATCATTTTGATGAGTCCCGATTTACACAATTTTCAGACAATGGGAGCGTATGGGTGTGGCGATTGCTCAGTCAGAAATTCAGCTTGAATCACTTACAGCCAACTGTGAAACTTGGCGGTTTTTCAGTAGTGATCTGGGGAGCCATAAGGATGACTGGTCGTTCAAACTTCATAGAATGTGAAGGCAACATCAATGCACAAAAATGTTTCCGTCCTTGAGAGGGGCCTGCTACCAATATTCTCCAGTGATCTAGATGTCCAAGGCTACCTCGTTGTTCATGGAGAATGGCGCTCCTTATCATAGTGCAAAACGTACCCAAACATGGCAACAACAAAACGACATCCGGAAACTGCCGTGGCCAAGTCAGAGCCCTGATATGAATCCAACTGAACATTTGTGGGCCATATTGGATCGGATGCCATAGAAACCAATCAACAAGGCACATCTGCTGGCCGTATTACGTGAATCGTGGGCTAAATCACGTTTCTCAAAGCACCGTTGCTGATCTCGTCTCCAAAATGTCTGAGCTACATGCTGGAAGGCTATGGCTACCAGATATTAAATTCAGCTGCAACTGCAGCTATTTCCATTCCATGAGGACAGACAATAAATATTATTGAAAAATCAGGTGACTATTTACTTATGTGATGTCTGAAATTACGTCTTATTTTATTTTTAATAAATTAAAATACTTATAATAAAAAATAAGTCAAGGAGAACATTATTTATTTATTTCTAACTAGCAACCACCTAAACTTTTAGTGGTTGCTTGACCTTGAATTCCGAGGTCATTTTCTCAGTCGCATAATCTGCGTGTGGATGTGTGGTGAGTCTGGCAGGGAAGGAGACCAAAAACGAACGGTTTAACTTTGACCTTAACTCACGTGACTTACGGTTGACCAACGATGAATCAAAGACAGAGGTGAATTTAAGGCTTTGCAAAGGGGAAGGCGGTGGTCACCATTCCGGGTCGGGGTCTGGTGGGTATGGAATAACCCCCAGCAAAGCGGGGTGGTCCGGGGGTCCACACCCTGAAAATTTTTAAAATTTTAACCTTAAAAGACGTTATTTTAGGCTATGTTTTGATGTAAAAAATAATTTTTTTTAACTGAAAACCCAGTATTAAACAACAGCCTATTGGGATTTTTACTTATCGTCCAGGTCAAAGGGGGAAGGGGACGGATGCGCCCACCCTCTTCAATCCGCGCCAGGTCAGGGAATCTTAGACCGTTCGGAACGATCCCGCGCTTCCTCGAAGATTATTAAAATTATCATGCTTTAAATTCCGATAGTGCTGTAGATGCTCGAATGCTAGTGGCAGAAGCCAATTCTTCGTATTGTGGAAAACCTTTAAAAATTCTACAATTTCTTGCAGAGAATGAGAGAATTACTGCATTCCTGAACTACTTCATCGCTTCATAGTTTGTCTAGACTGAAATTTATAAAAATGTACAGTGATTCAAGATAGACTTAATTCTTCGGCAATACCATCAATTGAGAAGCAAAACATCTAAATTTTCATAGAATTTTAGAAGAATTCGAAGAACGAAAAGCTCGCAAGATTTAACAGACAATCGAAGAAGTAAAAAGGTGTTTGAATGGATTAAATGAATTCGTTAATTGGGAAATAAAGAATTTTTAAGGACTAAATTAAATCTTAATGTGTCTCTCTCATTTAATATACACATTTACACGCAGTCCTTTTCATATTCCCAACTTAAAAAAACACTAAATAGTGATTTTCTTGATCAAATTTTTGCATGTTTTCGCTCCATTCCTCACTCCTTCGAAACCGAAAATGAAATTTTTTATATTCGCTTATAATGAATTCAGAGTGAATTTTATGTATTTACTACACTTAAAAGACAGAAAAATACAAAAATATTAGTGTAAACCAATTTACGTGATCTCAAGAAATTTAAAATTAGCATTCCCTCAGTTTCCCAATAATCACAAAAGATCACAGAACACTACAGTTCATTTCAGATTTCTGTAGACCCATTTATTACATGGCTAGCAATGATATTTACATAGAATTCTTTCTCTCTCTCAATAAGGAACAATGCTAAATCAAATTCATTGTTACAGTAATTCAACAGAAAGAAAACATACAGGAATATCATCTTTCGTATGTAACAATGGACTGGAAAGTGGAAATGAACTGTAGTGAACTTATCATGAACATTTTGTTTGTCAAATCACTTAAATGCACTTTTGCTTTGTTGAACTGAACGATTCCGATGATTTGCGGCAGTGTTGCTATGATATTATAAACATTCAAAATTAAATACACTCAAAGATGGCGTTTACGCCTTTACCACCGCCTCTCAGCGCCAGGGCAGAAAAATATACAACTCACGCAGCCTGGGAAATAAAACCTCTACAGACAATCACTGAGGAAGATAATCGATTAACTATTCCTGGAACCCCGAAAATTAATAACTGTCATGAAGAAGTAGCTGTAGAAGATTACTGGCTACCAACAGAACGACCTCTCTTTTTGAAGTGAGTTTCTTTTCCTTTCTACAATTGACTATTGAAAAGTGAAAGACTTTTAGTTTGTTTCAATTGCTTATGGTCATTTGACGAATCAGAAAATGAAAATCAGAATAAAGAAAATAATAAAAAAATGATAATAATTCATCAGTGAAAATATTAAAATTTTCAATTCCTTTCTATATTTTCTGTCTTGAACACAGGCCAAAATTCCAAATCTTATTTCATTTAGCAAAAGCAAGGCAGGACCGCACAGTGATATCTTGGTTTGTTACCAAGCTTTGTATAAAAATTCTGTGGTTTAACAATATACTCGAAATCTTAATTTGTATTTCATAAATCAAACACATGGAAAGTTAAAACGGATCCCTGACTAAGGATCTCCCAATACAATATACGCTTCCCGTATTGCAACCAGTGACGCACCCATGATTAAGGTCTGGAGGGAGCTAAGAATGTTGTAAAAAGTCCATTCACACGTAGGCCTATTTAAAAATAAAATGTTTCAAAGCTCCCTTTCCATAATAATAAGATACAGATACATCAGTGATTTAATAAAGGTTTTCTTCTCGTTCTTTTCCTTCTTCCTTTTCTTTTTCTTTCTTTATTTTAGCCCCTACCCCCCTATGTGCGCCACTGATTGCAACTTGGCTTTTGTCTTGATTCCCGCGCTCTTAGGGCATTCTTACATCAAGACTTCAAATTTTTTTAATGGAGTCGCAGCTTTTATAAATACATATATTTCTTTTAAAGAGGCCTCGCAAATCCACGCTTGCTTAAGACCTCCTAAGTCTAAAACCTCTAACACCCCCTAGTCAAATTACAAGTAACTCAATATTTCGATTGTATAATCAAAAGAATGAAATTTTAATATTGTTTATACGTTTTTCTTATCTCAAAAAAAAAAATCTTATCTCTGCACACTTTTACAGAGATAATTAAGTATACGTCTAAATTTTAGCAAAAATTTGACAATTTTTTGTTTTTACATCATTACAGCTTTCGGTCACTTTACACTCTTCTTCTTCAGATATAAGTGTTATTGAAAAAAATCAGGATATGAACGAAGAGGAAAGGTTAACATCAAAAAAAAAAATGTTTACAATTTTCTTTATTAGCAATATCAACTCTTATATCTCATAAAAAAAATAGTAGTAGTAAATTATACGTTATTGAATGATTACTTTTTATTTTTTTTCCGTAACATTTATTTTGTAAGTAATTAACTATGTTGCAATCGAAATGGGTTTTTTTGACCGTCAAACTACCTCTTTTCTAAGTTAGCAGTGTAACTACAAGTCAATTAGATAATCTTCTCAGTCTCTGAGCGAAGTTTGTAATTACTGAAGAAAAAAAAAAGTTTATTGAAATTTTTTTTGTCTATTCTTACCATTTATATGCACTGCACATTTGTTTTTGTATGAACTAAATTAAGACTGTCCTATTTTTTCTTTTTCTTTATTAATCTCCATTGAAGTAACCGCAAAATATTTGACTAGTAATTTACAGAGCTTAATTAACTAAAACTGCTTTATGAATTTAAACACCTTAATTTTAATCTAATATGAAACAGTGAACGATTGGTCATTTGAAATGAATACATAATTGTTTTTTCCATTCAAAACCATAACTTCAGTTATTTTCATTTCGTAAAATTCTTGGCTTGCTTGGCTGTGAACATTGATTTCAGCTTAAGGCCAACAAGTTCGATAAGGAAAAAAAAAAGCTGGAGAAGATAAACATTGTAAACACAAAAGGCTTTTTCTTTCCGTCGTTTCTTATTCCGGAACAAAATATAAAGCTCCATTTTGAACCAGCAGCTGAATTATTGATTAGCAAAAGGACTATTTATAGGATAGTGCTCTCTATTTGTACTTGATAAAATTTGAATTTTGCTATCTAGATGGCGCCACCTTACATATTAATTTGTATGCTACGGAAGCCATTAAAATAAGTTTTTTAATAGTCGATTTTATTCACAATGTAATTCACTTTTTATTGGCGGATGCTAAGTTGTTTAAAAAATAAAATAGTTAGGAACTAACTGGAACGAAGATGACGTATACCACCGACTTTGTGACGTGCATTTAATTATAAATAAGACAAACAAAGAGTCAAAGAATCGCAGATCTGGACGTACATATATGTATATACTGTATATCTATATTCACGAAAGCTATACACCCTTCAAATAGAATTAATGAGCTAGACTATCTAATAGATGTAATGGTAAAGGTTATTTATCTGGTAAAGGTTAAACCACCTAATAGATGTACTGGTAAAGGTTATTTATTTTATTTATTTTCGCAAATTATTTACTTTACTTGTGACTGATAAAATTCCAGTTCAGTCTCCATCAAATACCATTTTCCTGAATTGTAATAATGGAATTCTGAGAAAAGAAACAGATATATTAATGTTATTTTTAATTACTTTACATTATGTTGTTGTTGCATACATAAAAATCTACAGATCTAATCAGAAGATAGGTGCGATTAATGTCTTCCTTTTTCTTGTTGAAACAAGTCTTTGTTTCGTATTTCAGTCAATCTGGATCGAGACAAAGATGGGATGTTTTACAGAGAAGTTAACCAACAGGCGGGTAATTCTTTTCGCCTCTTAAAAGTAATCGACAATTTTCCTTCCGTATTTATATAATTTTCTAGAAGAAATTATGTAGTGTAGGATCCTTTCTTTAGGGGAAGTTGATGAATGGACAGGCATGCTTTTTCTGTAGCCCTATTCAGCATTTGGCGTTGAACTTTTTAACGTTAAAACGGGATTTTCGCAAATTCGGATACTTTAACACAGAATTAACTTTATGTTGATAATTCCTTCTAAAATCTAATTTTCCCGCAAATATTCAGATATGGATACTCAGATATTGTTAATTTTCCATCTGAACACCATTCGTATTATCCTACTTTTATTGTATAATTTTGTAATACAGATTTTATTGTATAATTTTGTAATGTAGATTTTTTTTCCCCCCCAGAGATACAGATCGTCATTTGAATGAACCAACGCTTCATCCACCTTCGCTGGCCAATACTAGAGACGAGAAATGGTCAACCTTAAAAGCAATCTTTCCCACTCTTGATTACGGAGCCATTAAACGCTGTGTTTGTCCTAAGTTCGGTGAAGGGTAAGTTGGCACAAGAATAACTACTATTTTTTAGTCTACATTGACAAGACAAAAGACAAGCGGTTTATTGCTAAGTCATGACAATCACGCATTATGTTACTTACAAGAAGAAATGCATAAATGTTCTTTCTTTTCTGTAGAATAAAAAATAAAAATGATAATTAATAAAAAAGTTATTCACTTCTATTTAAAGGATGGTAATTGTACTTAAACATAATTGTCAGTAAAATATGTATAATGTACATCTTAAGAAAATTGCACAGGAAGCTCCTAACCACTGTCGTTCAAGTTCTGTCTATGCCACTGTCTTTATCATAATTTTTAAAGCAGTTTTGGAAATTGCAGATTGCAATGATGATGATGATAGTGCAATTGCTATTCTGGAGTTAGTTATTTTTCGTATATAATATGCCGGTTACCCGCTGTCCTGTACAGTGCTCATTAGATGTAATCTTCTACCAAATTGGTTAGTTCAATGGATCATCTATCCGATTGCGGTAACTTTCTTTCTTCTATTGAATAAATAAAAAGAAGCTGTTTCTTTTATCAAAAAATCTCTCTGGTTAGTTCGATCAGCCACTACAATTGCTGTGCCTTTGGAAATTGAGGTCTTGAGTTGAGCTGTAAAGCTCTGTATGAACTTGTTATAAAGCAAATTTGTAAGCATGCGTTATTTATTCGAAAACAGCATCAATTTATTAGGAATGATTCAGACCGATAGTCCAGTAGACAGACAAGAAGAGATGAATTGATTATTTTTAGATTTTAAGCGTGATAGAGAGCAAAAGAAAAACTGCCAGTATTAGATGCTTGCTTCAAGAAGCCAAGACAAAAGAAACATCCACAGTCTAGCACCTGTGTCTGATTTCAACTGTTATTCATGATATATTTCTATAAGAAACAATCTTGCAGCTACAGAGACCTACGAATTAATAGGAAAGGTGGCCATAATACACTCTTTGATAAAAAAAAATCGAATCACCATGAAGAAGAGTCCAATTTCAATGAGACTTTATAGGGGTCATTTTGGTGAAGAGAATAGCAATTGATTCAAATATCACAGTGAAAACACAGATTTTTATTGAACAACAGTACCATCATTGTTACATTATCAATGCTGTGTTCAGCTACTTCGGCTGCTGTACATGCTGCTGTACGGCGTGGCATGAAGTGAAACAATTGTCCTGATGTTGTCTTCTGGCAGATTACGCCAAGGGTTTGAGAACAGCAATTGATTCAAATATCACAGTGAAAACACAGATTTTAATTGAACAACAGTATCATCATTGTTACATAATCAGTTCTGTGTAGTGCCACTTCGGGCTGCTATGCATGCCATGGCATGAAGTGAAGCAAAAAACTGGTGTTTTGTCTTGTGGGAGATCACGCCAAGCATAGCTGAAACTGTTGCTCCAAATGCCGAATGTACGAAGGTGGATATATCATGAACCAGATATGCTTAATGAGGGACAAGTCTGGGGGCGTGGTAAAACAAGGAAGAGAAGACAATTGTTTGGAGACATTGCTTGGAAATGTGTGCAATGTGTCGATGTGCTTAAATTGCTCTTGGCAGGCGTGACATGAAGAGCAAAACAACGGGTTACTGATTCTCCTGCACGTATCGCTATGAATTTAAAGTTCCTCGAATCACTATGATTCGAAAGGGAATCGCCTATCATAACTTGCAACACTTTTACACCAGGAGTAATGCTGTATCTCTCGCCAGGATTTGAGCGCTGTCCAGTCCTCTTCCTGAGTGGGACCGTGCCCGAGAGACATGATCTACTCCCGAATGGTTTCTTACTGTGTAAAGTGATGAATCCCGCTTCTACCTTGAAACCGATAACTATCGCACTGCCTTACGGAGGAGGACTGTACAGTGCTCAACTCCTGGCAGTATTGGCGAAAGGCATTCAGCCATTACTTCTGGTGTAATGGTGTGGGAAGCCACTTTTTATGACATCCGATTCCCTCTCACAGTGATTCTAGGAACTTTAAATGCACAGCAAAATGTGCAGGAGATCCTGCAACCCGTTGTTTTGCCCTTTGTGTCACATCAGCCAGGAGCAATTTTTCAACAGGACAATGCACATCTACACACTGCACACACTTACCAGCAGTATCTCCAAGCAATTCATTCTCTTCCTTGGCCTGCCAGGTCCTCAGACTTGTCCCTCATCAAGCATGTCTGGTTCATGCTAAGATGTCATAGGTTCAAGTGCGTCCATCATCGTACATCCGACATTTGAAACAGCAGTTTCAGTAAGCTTGGCGTGATCTCCCACAAGACAAAACACCAGTTTTTTGTTTCACTTCATGCCATGGCATGCATAGCAGCCAGAAGTGGCACAACACAGAACTGATTATGTAACAATGATGGTACTGTTGTTCAATTAAAATCTGTGTTTTCACTATGAAATTTGAATCAATTTCAATTCTTTACCTCTAAATAGCGCCTGCAAAGTTTCATTCAAATTGGACTCTTCCTTCATGGTCTTTCGATTTTTTTTGTCAAAGAATTTATGAAAACTGGATGATGCATCTTTCTATCGTAAGAAAGTAAGCTGTCTGTTTGCTTCTTCTAAATTACGATTTCTTCAATGAAATTTTTATGTCTGAGAGGTTGACAATTTGATTTCAATCCGTTATTGAGAGCTCAATTAATGTGAGATATTAGTTGACAAAAGGCAAAAGTTTATAGTTTTCCTTTTCCTTGAATAGCTACAGAAGTTCACTTGAGTTCATTGAAATAAAGAATCGAATTCTGAGATTTTATGAAACTTTTTTGTTTGTTTGTTCGTTTTCATTTCTCTGCAGTTCATTTCAGACTTTGTGGACCAACTTAGTGATGTGTTTTCTTTCTCTTATATCACTGCAATTTCTTTTTAATTATCCACGAGTCCTTATTAATGCTATTCCATTTATGATGGAATTGCAATCTGCGTATAGACCAGTTTATAATAATATTGGGTCATTCCACGCCAGATCAACCGATGAGTTCACCATCCCATCACAGATTTTTATGAAAATGTATTTGCATATATAGAGTCATAATATAAGACATTCTGTAAAATATTGGATTTTTAGGTCAAATATTTGCCGAGATACGAATTTTTGAAGTTTTTTTTTTTTTGTACCACGCCCCTTTTTTGACACATTTTCTTAAATATCTCATCTCGTAATCAATCAAATGGAACCAAATTTGTTTTCCCCATGTATTTTTTGATGCTGAATCCAAAAATTCAAACGAAATAAGTCTAGGACTAACAGTTTTATAGTAATAGACAGCATGTAAGCATTTAGGAAAAAAATTAAATGGCCATGTGGGACAACTATTAAAAATTTGAGATTTTAACCCAAGTCTAAAAAAGGTCTAAATTAACTGATAAAAAAAATAAATCAAGATGATGTTTTTCTCCTGAGCTTAGAAAAAAAATCGCAAAGTTGGTACTCTTTTCGAATCGCGTAAATGAAATATTCAAAAATTATTACTTTGTCCCTGCATATTTATTTAGTAAATTCAAGTTATCCCTTGCTTTAGTCACAGCTCTGTAAGCAGTAAATCTCACTTATAACAGGTAATAACCCAGGTAAAACCCATATTTTCAAATTGAAAATTCACCATCGCCGAGCGCAGATGCTAGACACCGTAGGCCTAACATAGCTATGTTAGGCCTACGGTCTCTAGCATTGGCGGTACCGTTATGTGTACCGTAATATGGCTGTCATAAAAGCATTCAGAAAAAGAAGTAGCTGATGTTTTTGGAGCTTAGGTTCATTGTACTGATTAGTACATGATACACCAGCGCCATCTAGCAAATGTTAGTGCTTCTTTCGTGATACTTTCGTTCGTTTCACATGATTTTAGTGATTCATTTATCTTTGTTTTTCAGAGAATCTTTTCCTGAAACACTTTTCAAGACTTCACTAAGGATTCCAGTGGATGTAAGTCCTTGCAGAAAGCAGAATACTGTAGTAATTAGCGAAGATGATATTCAGAAATTCTGCAGTCCATTTCCCCGTTCGACCACCAACATAAGTATTGATAGCCCTCGTAGTAGCCGCTCTCCTTCGCCGTCACCCAGATTCAAGAGGCGCCAGAACAAACCCAACAGTGAAGCAGCTCAAGATGAAGACGCATTAAAAATGAATCCCTCTTCGTATGACCGTTAATTCACACATTCTCGAAGTTTCTGAAATTAAAAAAATAAATCCAGAAAATTCAGGTTTTCTAAGAGTGGGATTCAAGTTTTCTGGTTACTTCAATTAATTATCTTATATCAAAATTTTTGTATTGAGATACGACAGATATTTAATTTTTCTTACAATTCTAGATTTCATGAAAACTTATTAGCAAAAGCATTTTTTTTTTCTTTTTTTGAGATAAGGCTATATCTGAATTTACTATGTAAATTTTTGTTATCAAATCGAATATTTTTTTCAACTTTTGGTTCAAAGACAATGTATGTAGCTGAGAAACTACTTTATTTCTTTTTAATTTAAACGTGTTTTATTATTATGCATTAAATGATAAAAAAAAATAAACAACTGAACTCTTTCGTTATTTCAGTCTTTCTTTTTAACCTAGGATATATCCAGTCATAGAATGCAGGGTAAAATGACACTATCGGTATAAGGCAGCGTTTCCCAACCGGTGGGTCGCGACTTGATCCTAAAACTATCAGAAACCATCGAATAAACCATCAGGAAAGATCAGAAAAATCGAAAATCGATCATATATAAGGAAGGGATACGATACAAATATTGTTTTATTCTATATTCTTCTATTTCTATGTATGTGGAGGTCTTCCGTTAAGGAAAGGTGGGTCGCCAGCTGAAAAACGATAAGGAAAGGTGGGT
>JAFIDM010000179.1:42388967-42416172 GCA_023159025.1 Thereuonema tuberculata | reverse complement strand
AATGAAAAACCGTTTTCCATTGTTGCACTAACATTGGGGCACAACAACAACACAACAATTGCGGAAATATAAGTCAAAAAACAATATGAAAAGAGTTGTAGTCCCTATGGCCTAATGGATAACACATCCGACTTCAGATCAGAAGGTTGCAGGTTCAATTCCCGTCGTTGAAATTAGTGAAATAGGTCTATAGTTATTTAGATTATTGAGACTCCTCCCTTATGTATTGTATATGTTATTTTCCATGCATTTGGGTATATACCTGATTTATAAATTTCTTGAAAAATTATTTCCAGAAAGATAGATATTGTTTCTTTTATACTGTTTATATCAATTAATTTTATTCCATCTGGACCATATGAATGATTTTTTTTTGATTGTTTATTATTTCAATTATATCTTTCCTATTTGGCACCATTAAAACCATTGAGTTTTTTTCTGATTCCTGTTCTTCATTTTCCATTTTTCTTATCTTCTCTAATTCTTCATTACATGCATATAATTTTTAAGTAAAAATTTTACTCAAATTATAAAATGATTTTTTAATATCATAATTTTCTAATAATACTTTTAATTCATTTGTTTCATTATTTTTTTTCTGTTTTCTTATTATATCATTATTTATAATTTTCCACACATTTATATTGGCGTTAGGATCATCTTTAATCAATTTTCTGAAGTATTTATTTTTTTGATTTTTTAATTTGATTTTTTAACCAATTTCTTTTTTTTCTTATATTCTATTTCCAATTTTGTGTTGTTTTTATTTTTTATGTATCTCCCATGTAAGTTATTTTTTTCTTGAATCTGTTTCATCAACTGTGGGTTCATCCAATTTTTTTTGTATTCTGTATTATCTGTCTCATATATATCCTTTCTACTTTTTTCTTTTATTGTTTCTCTTTTTATTTTATATTTTGCTTTTTTTATTATTTTATTTAACTTATTTATTATTTTATTTGGATCTTCTTCATTTTTCTTTATTATTTCTTCTATTAAAGTTTTAGTTCTTTGTTTAGTTTCTCTATATCTATTTTTACATTATTTTTCTCTTTATTATTTTTTTTTCCGTTTGTTCTATTTGTGATTCTTTCTTTTCTATTTCAAGCAGGATACCATAGTGGTCGGAAATGTCCCATTGTATTATATTCACATTAATTTCAATATCTTCGAGAAGCAATGATCAATACATGTGTTAGTAATTGATTTTGTAGTTTTTCAAGATCTTGTTGTTTTGTATACATGATTTAAATATCCAAGATTACAAAACATGTTTTTATATTCTATACTTATTTTGTTATTAATTTTTTTCTTCTATATTTATGTTTGTGTCACCTATACATATTAGATTTTTTTTTCCATTTTCTTGTATGTGATTTATATTTTCTTTTATTTCTTTTATAAATTTATTTTTATTCGTTAGTGGAGGTTTGTATATTATATATATAATTAATTCTTTTGATAGGAGTGAATTTTTTTTAAAAGTGCAAATTAAATTTTCGTGTGTTATACTATCCTCAATTTTTGTTAGGATATTATATTTTTCCCTATACCATATCATTATGCCTCCTCCTCTAGAATTTATTCTTAATTTTTGTTCTTTTTTAAACCCTTTTATATTGTATAAAAAGGCTTCCTCCTCCTCTATATTCACCTCTACCAATATTATTATATCTATATATGTTATTTTTTTATCTATATTAGCCATTAGATATGCAAAGTTAGACCTTAAACTTCTTATATTTAAGAAGAGAATATTATTATTATTATTATTATGTTTAGGGTTCCATGTGCTTATATTCTCTATAATATTTAGTTTACTAATTCTACTTGGTTATAACTATCCATCATCATTGTTTGTTTGTTTTGTTTTTTTTTGTTATTTTTTTACATTCTTTCAAAATCCTCTTCGCATTTAATATTCATAATTCTTGTGTTTTCGCTTTTTCTTATTAGGATTTTGTTATTCTTTATCCAACAAAATTTATAATTTTTTGATTTAGCTTCCATTTTAGTTTTCCATAACAGGTTTTTTAAGTTTTCTGTTAAGTTTTCATTTATGTATATTTTGTTCTTATTATTGTTGCTAAAGATTTTCATATTTGTTAAATTTCTGTTTTGTTTGTACTGCGTAAGCCAGAAGTCTCTATCTTTTCTGTTAATGAATTTTACTATGATTGGTCTGGATTTGTTAGTATTTGTTTCGCCGTATCTATGAGCTACATCTATTTTCTCTGAGGGGTTTCGTATGTTAAGTGCTTCTCCAATGACTTGTATTAATTCATTTAAATTTTCGTTTTCTTTTTCTTCTACTCCAACAATTTCTATGTTATTTTTCCTTTGTTGTAATTCCAATTTTTGAACTGTTTCTTGTAATTGCAATATTTTTTCATTTTGACGGTTTTTATCATTTTCAATAACTTTCATGTTTTCCATTATGCTCTTTTGGTTATCTTGATAATTTTGTAATTTGCTTAAGATGTCTTCATACTGCTTACTTACGAAATCAATTGATTTCCTAATTTCTACAATTTCATTCAAAATTGTCTGACTCAAATTCTGATCTTGAAATGTGTTGGGTGAGTCTATTTTGGCTATAGGGAGAGTTGGTGTTTTTTGACATGAATCAGGTTTCGACTGTATTTTTTCTTCTTCTAATTTGGAGTCTTTTTCTATTTTTTTGTTTCTCACTGTTATTCTATTGCATTTTGCACACTTCCATTGTTTTCTTTTTGATGGAGTTCCATAGTCTGATAATTCACTTTTTGTGGCGCAGTTCACGTGTTGTTCAGCGCCGCAACTCAGACATCTTAATTCTTCTAATTTTAGTAGCTTGTTACAAATTATGCATTTGATTTTTAATTTAGCGTACTCACTCATTTGTTACTTGTTTTATTGTAGAATGTAGTGGAATCTATGTTGAAATTGCGTTGTCGATGGAAATTTTAACCAAAATGGAAAATCACCGGAGCGAACTTCTGCACATCTTTACTCCTTGACGCATGGCTCCTTCCTGGTCATTGTAAAGTCTTTGCAGGCTGGCTCTAGTTACTTCCCTTTTAGTGGTATCACCGATACCATCAAAAGAGTTCTTCCCGTGGGCTATAGCAAAGAAATTCCATTCAGCTATCAAGCCAAAATCATTCTCATGTTGGCACATATTAATAAAGTTTTTCTTCTTTTTGTCCCGGGCGCGTCCTCATTGGATGCTAGAACGCACGTTACAAATGCTGTTTTATTTTTGGTTTGTTTTGTGCATTTCTAATCTCTAAATTGAATTTATTGAATGACAAAAACATTTTGTTACTGTAAAATACTACGAAAATGGATTTTTACCATTAATTACCGTTAAATTTTATGTGCGAATAACGCAATTTTCGAGCAACTTTGATGCACTATAACTCTGGAACCAGTTGAGTCTCAGTCACCAAATGTTTATCATACGTTAATATCATAAAGAGGTGTTATCTGTATTAATTTCATAATATTTTACTCTGTCCCTTTTGAGATGTTCAGCTTTAAATATTGCCAAAATACAATTTTTGGCATTTTTGAAAAATTATATAAAAAAAAGAACAAAGTTCTCAAGCTTGAAACTTCTACAGCAAGTAGTCCTATGATACCCCTACAAAAGAAAAAAAATTAAAGGAGAGTCTTTCTTCCTTTTAATGCTTTTGAAGCACGAAAAGTCCCGTTTTAAGTTAATTTTTACTTTTTTTTTATCGCGAATTGGCCAACTACGGACCACGCGCTAGCCTGACCCGACAACGTCAGGAAGAGGCTAGAACAGTCAAGGGGGGGACGAGATTCTCATCTCGACCAGAATAACCCTGAAATTGTAAGTTCCAGGGGAGAAACGGACGAAACACAGAAGAAGAAAGAAACAGCCATGCCCTCGCCGGCATTCGAACCCAGGTGTCCGGCATATAGGCCACACGGCAGATCGCCGTCTAGACTATTTACTTTATAGTTGTGAATTTTTTTCTTCACTTTCCTCACTACTTAGGTAATATTATGTAAAAACACAAAATCTAGAGCATATCATTTTGATAATTTTGGTATTTGAATGAAGAATGTTAAAACTGGGACTCTTGGCTAGTATTCCTTAGATTTTGTATTATCATATAGGCAGGGTCCCTTTGTGGGTTGATATCTCAGCACCGGGTCCCGGCTGTAAAAAGGGCCCGAGCTGAGATCTTAACCGATAAAAAAAAAACTTATATGAATTAGCCTATCACTTCTAGGCTTTTTTTTTTATAATTAAGTTTATATTTTACATAAACTATTTTTCTACTTTAACCGTCTGCAAAGAGCTATTCTGTATTACAATATTTGCATACAGCGATTTTCTTTTCTAAATTTTTTCTTAACTTTTAGGTAGAGTTTGAAAAAAGGAGACGTTGGGTGTTAAATTAATTAACTTTTAAATAATGCTAGAACTGTGTATGTCATGCTTAAAAAAGAGAAACAGGAAATCGTATGGTGTTTTGGTGATATTTTTAGCTAAGAATCCATGATTTTGCCCATAACATTGGAGGGGCTGTCGCTTTATTTGGTACCTGGGCCCTGAATTTGATGTGGGGGGCCTGCACACAGGAGAATTTATCAAAATAAAATTTGTCTTATTTGCACATTTTTGACATCTATCCTTGGATATTTTTTAATGTTCCAAGGGGGATGGGGTTTAATTTATTCATGTATTGTGATTTTTATTCTTTAAATTGTATCTATCAGTGTAGTCCTAATGTGACTGTGGGCGAAGTTATTGCAAATGAGGCTCTGGGGTATTTTCCCCACATTGTTAAAAGATAGATAGACGAGGCCTTTCGCATCTTACTGTCCACGAATCGTCTTCAGGTCTGAGAGATAGAGTTGGGATAGGGTGACCAGATTTTTACATTGGCAAAGCGGGACACCATTGACCGGGGGGGGGGGGGGGGGGGACCGGAAAAAAAAAAAAAAAACAACGCAATCTCCAGGTTCAACAACCAAAAAAAAAAAACCACGCAATCTCCAGGTTCAACAACCAAAAAAAAAGGAATCTCCAGTTCGACAATCAAGCAAAAAAAGGAATTCCATAACCAAAAAAAAAAAATCGGGACTTTTTTAAAATGCAGCGGGACGCGGGACAAATTGTTAAAAATCGGGACGTCTGGTCACCCTAAGTTGGGAGGACATATAAATAGATAGTTAAAAAGGCAGACGGGAGAGAGATATGTCAGATTGGAGCGGGGACACCTTGGTTTTGTAGGGAAAGTCGGCGGACCGGAGAGAGATCGTCGTTTCTCAACACCGGGTGTTGGGGAAGAGAAGCCATTTCCAAATTTGGTGGAGGCCTTGGCCATCATTTAAGTTGACTGAGGTGAATTCTGCTTTGCGAATATAAACACATTCTTCAATGTTCCTGGAAATGTAGGTGAAGGGTTGAGACAGAATAGTGGCTCTATCCCAGTTGAAGGCGTGACCGGGGATGCTGGCGTGGATGGTGACGGCGGTGGTTTTCCGGTTTCTCATATCTTGTTGCTGCTCGAGTAGGCATTTGCCGAGGAAACGTTTAGTTTGACCAATATAACGTTTGCCGCAGCAACACGTCTTGCATACTCTCAAAGCAGGATCCACCTCAGTCGACTTAAATGATGGCCAAGGCCTCCACCAAATTTGGAAATGGCTTCTCTTCCCAACACCCGGTGTTGGAAAACGACGATCTCTCTTCGGTCCGCCGACTTTCCCGCCCAAACTATCGTTTCCCTGGGTTAATCTCCCGTCCGATTTTTTTAACTATCTTTATACGCCCTCCCAACTCTATCTCTCAGACCCAGGGCTGCCAATGCTTGAGTTTTCCCCGCAAATCTTGGGTTTTATTAAGGTGACCAGACGTCCGGCTTTTGGCGGAAAGTCCCGATTTTTAACAATTTGTCCCGCGTCCCGCGGCGTTTTAAAAAAAGTCCCGATTTTTGGAAAGAATGCACGACAAGCTAGGGAACGCCGGGAGAACGGGAAGGAAATATACGGTTTTCGGCAGCCATGAAAATTAGCGAAATAATATTTGAAATATTAAATTTATTAGCGGTCTGACATTAAAATAATAAATAAATCAATAGAAAAAAAACGAACTTTTGAAAGATAATCCAACCTTTTAACCGCTTCCAACAATGTGAAATCACGATGCCCCCCTCCCCCCGGTCAATGGTGTCCCGTTTTACCAATGTTAAAATCTGGTCACTTTAGTTTTATTTTCGAAATAGTATAAAATCCTAGGTTTTTCGTGTCTCAAGCTAAGCTCTTAAGAAAGCACCTAATATGATTTTATTTGAAAATACATTGCATCTCATTTGAGCGAATAATTATAACCAGTGCTCTTTTTGTCATAGAACGCATTTGAACGGCGTTCCACCACCTTTTTTTGGCTAGACTTGAGAATCCGGCACAGGTTGTTATTGATTGCGGAACAACACACCACGTGTTTTTTTTAATATCTCTGATTTGTTTATTAGTGCGGAGATATATATTTTTTTTGGGGTCACGTGATTTCTATTGTTCTTTGTTCTGCCTGCCAAACAATGCGAGGGTCTCAAGCCAAAAGGTTCTATGTGCGTTTTGCCATTTTCTTGCCCGTAGAACTTTCCGGCACCGAGAAAGCTCAAAGAAGTAAAAGAAGTGAAAATAGAACCTTTTAGAATAATCAGCTGATAGGCTAGAACTAGTTTTTCAAACAAAATCTTCTGGCACACGACAGATGTAGCCAAAATAAACCGTTTAGCACACAAAACTAAAATTTATTAAAAGTGCAAATAGAACCTTTTGGCTTGAGACCCTCGAATGGATGCTTGTCAAAGGTTAACAGAGGGTAAATGTGATTTTGTTTATCTGGCGAGTTTGAGAGATGGATGTAAGAAAGATGTTATTGACTTTTGTATGAATGTTGGTCTAATTGCGAAAGAGTATAAATGTCCAAAGTGTGCCAAGAAAATGAAATTGACTGAAAGAACGGATAAAACGATCTATCCTCCTAAAACGTCTGACAAAGAAACATAAGGTAAGCAACCGCATTATTTATCCATTTCATTATGCACCCAAAAACAATTAGGCTTAGGTTCGGTTAAGTTAGGTTGGCTCAGCTGCAGGATGTATGTATTGGTAAATAACCCCGCCATTTTCATCCATTCACATTTCAACACGAAATCATGTCCGCCATATTGGATGTAGTGCGAAAACAACGATGACATCACAACTTCAAAAAAAAAGTTCGTTCCACACCTGGGCCAGATTCGCAAGTTTAACCCCTTTTTTTTTTACAAAAAGAGCACTGATTATAACGAATGATTTTTCCCTAAAAAAATAGAAAATGATATAACTAACCAATGCGCGCGAAGGGAACTACATACACGTACGGCGTCGGAATACTGGTGTGAAATCATTGCATCATCTTTGATCATTACATCAGTCGCGTTCGCGGGTGACTAGTTGTATTTAACTTTTAAGTTTGCATAATATTTGACTGAATCAATATGAGTGATGAACAGAAAACTCACTTATGAAGAGTTTATATATGCAGGTGGTATATGCAGGGTTTCAAAGCAGATTGAACCAGAATTTAAGGAGTGGTTGCAACATGATAAAAATGATAATGATTCCAGTTACTGTAAGTGTTGTACTACACTCTAAAAAACGAAAATAAACCCATGCTTATCAAACATAAGTAAACATAGAAAGTGTTATAAGGTGACTAAAACTATTACTCAAATTATGATATAATAAAAATCAACGGGAAGTGCGCTGCTCTTTGCTGTATATTTTATGGAGCATAGGCCTAATATTCCCTTTGCTAGCATTGACCATCTTTTACCAGTTTGTAAAGAAGCTTTCCAGACAGAATTTTCATGTCTTTATCATCACAGGGAATTGGGAATGATCGTTTCGTCCTTTTTAGGGAACGATACCAAGAGAAAATAAAAAAAAGCAGAAACAAGATAATGAATCAATGACACTTAAAGTGGAAATTGAGAAAGAATGAGAGCAGTTGAAGTAATATTTATATAAAGATAAGAAAATACTTTTATAATTGCTTTAAAATTTATATTTTCTAAACTCTTGGGTTTTTCGACAGCCAAGTCTTGGATTTTGTGGAAAATCTCATTGGCAGCTCTGCTCAGACCTGAAGACGATTCCTGATCAATAGGACACGAAAGGCCTCGTCTATCTATCTTTTAGCAATGTAGGGAAATACCCCAGAGCCTCGTTTGCAGCATCTATCAGTGTTCTTCCATTTTTTTAATTTTTTTTTTTTATATAGTTGCAGTGCTTTTTTTTCTGGCAGTATGCAGTATCGGCATCTTTTCTTTGCATTTTTTCAAGATTTGCAATTTATTGATGGACAACAAAATGTATTGAAAACAAGACGGTAGATGGAAGCGATCTCGAGAAGACGAGGATATAGTAAAGGTGTGGAAGTTACTGTAATAACAACTTCATGGTGAGTACCAGCACATTTTTTCCTAGGAAAAAAAAGGACTATACAGTTGTAATAGTATCACTTTACAATATGGACTAAAGCAATATTACTTAAATAAATTGTAAAGTATTAAATTTTATCTGTGTAACTTCATACATAGTTAGATTTTCATAAATGCATCTTTTGGGCCACTTTGGAATACAGGCAAAAATACAAATTTAATTAGCAATTCAAAGAATAATGCAGGGATATACAAGATACATTTCTATTCTTACAGGACTGTCTTGCAACTTGCAAGACATCAAGCAGTTGAATTAGAAGCTGGAGGAGACGAGCACAGAATAGGAAAGATTGGACATCATACTATGGCAGGTCTTGATCTTCAAAGACCATTGTGCCAGTCAGTTAATCAGGCTCATAAGTCAATACAAGGGTCACATTAAAGAGGTCAAAACACTAAAGTTATTCAAAAATAAATTAATTGTCTTTATATAAACTTTATATAAAGGCTAATGAACAGCAGTCTTTATATTTAGGAATGCTGTCACTACTAAAGGATAACTTCAGGACCTTTTTATGAAATGATTCAGCAATTGTGTTCTTTCGAAGCTTAAACAATTTGTAGTTTAATTAATGTTTCATTTTTAAGAAGTATAGGTCAATTGTGATCTGAGATTACATTTTATTATGTGTATGTTTTATTTAAAGGGAACTTTAGGTAGGATCAAACCTTTTTGTCTGAATAAATATTTTAATGATCAGGAACTGCTTGAAATTACAAAAATATGAAAAACCTCCTGCATTTCTGATTTGTATTTTTTTTTTTTTTGGAATGTTTATTTTGATATTCTTTTCAGAAATCCTTATAAAATAATGGATATTCATGGATACTAAAATATGCAAACCCTAATTTCTGTGGTTTCATTAGCTCTAGGTTATGAGGTTTAATATTTGCCAAAATATTAAATACATTAAAAAATATTTTCAATTCACCCAAAGAAAAAAACAACTTATAGCTAAAAATCAATTAAATGCCATACATTTGCTAATACTATACTAAAGTTGCTCTACAATATTAAATGTTAAGAATGGGTGGCATAATTATTATTGTTAATCCACAATGCAGGCATTCTATATACTTGGAAGTGAATTAGGAATATTACAAAACTAAAAGAACTTGAAAAATTCCTTTATGATTATATCCTCATGTATGTTGTTAATAGATCTTATTATTAAATACTCATAAACACTACATTTTAGGTCACGCATTTATTTCATGAATTTTCATAACAGAACAACTGTCTTAATTTTTTTAAACTATTACAATTTGGAAAATTAAAATGATATCAAAATTTTAGGAATTGCCATTTTCTTTCAACACCACTGATAATTCTCTAAATGCAACTTTCAAAAATTATTACTCATGTATTTAGACTGAGTGTCAAACCTTTTGATGCAAGCTTTATTCATCTATCCATTGTTCAAAGACAATTCAAGTTAGCTTAAAACAAAGACAATAATACATTTCTTATGCAGTCTTTTCAAGAAAAATAAATGAAACATGATATTAAGATAAAATTGATAGAAATTAAAGTAAAAATATGTTTGAAAATGACAAGTGGCTATAAAAATGTTCTATTTATTTTAATTTTTATGAGTTTTATTTCCTATGTAAAAATACCAAAAATCAAAGAGAAAAAGTTAATTGAAAACATAAATGAAAAAATAAAACCCTGAAAGAAAGAAAACAACAAAGATAAGCTTCGAAAGCAGAAAACAGAAAAAAGAAACTAACAACTGATGTCGTTAGATATATGTCGTTCTAAATGTAATATATTTAGAACAGCTCCTGAAGAAGGCCCAAGGCACCGGACCGAAATATCCAGTAAACCTCACCCGAATGGGAAAATCCCTTAGACAAGTATCTATCCAGCATTATGTCCCACTCCTCCTTCAGAACCAAACTATAAAATCAAATAAAATGTATAATAAAAACAGAAAAGAAGATAAAAGAAAAAATGTATTAAAAGTAACAAAAGGAATTACCAAAAATAAATTTAAAAGAAAACTGTAAAATAAAGGTAAAAAATATCCAGCCAAAATAAAAGCATAAAGAAATAAAACATGAATTTTATATAACTACAAAAAAAAAAGAAAGAAATTAACAAAGCAAAGTACTAACAGCTTAATCTGTAAAGTGTTTATCCATAGGAGCTGAAGGAAATAAGTTCAACCTCTGGCTCTGGTTTTAGAATTCTTTCTGGTTATTTCTCCTTAGGACAGGTCCTAAGATTTAAGCAAACGAGTCCAGTTTCCTAACTGAGACAGGAAGGGTTAAGCTGAACAATCATCAAAGGGTCCTCTAATTTTTGACTGCCTTTCTATGTTTAAAATGAGACACACACAGGAACTGGTCAGTCAGAAGCAGTTCTGCCACACCAGATTTATTCAGTTGTTTATCTTCTCACTTATACCTCTGCGGCATTCATTCAATATCTCCGAACCCTCTGTCTTAAACTTATCCCTTCCCTAATTAACTAGTTAAACTGTCAGCAATGGGAACTCTTTCTTTTATTTCAGTCTATGTTTTCTCTCTCAGCACCCTTTTCATTTCTTGACTATTTTCTGAGTTATTTTATACATTCTCAAGTGAACAGCATTTGTAACGATATCTCAACCTATTTAATCTTCAAAAAAAGTTTCTATCAGTTTCCGCATGTGTCAATGATAGTCTTCATATTACTTGAACTAATCTGCATCTGTGTTCAATTAATTCTCCATACACTTGGAATTTCAGCAAAACACACTCAATTCTCACCTTCTGTTATAATCTTCAGACAATGCTTTGAGGCTTCTTTGATTGCTTACATTAACTTAAATTTCACAGTTTTCACCACAAAAGCTTAAATAATCATTACGGTGATATCTTTCCTTTTCCCAGATACTATCAGTATATTTCAGCAATGCTGCATAGAAGTCCACTGTCTTCTTGGAGTTCAGAATCAATTGCTTTCCACTTTTTATCATAAAACTAAAGCAAAATTTGGAATAAACTGAGCTTGTTTCAAAAGATTTGCTAACATAATCTGGTTCTGTTTGTCTCTGCCCTGCTTCTAAATAGGCAATTCATTCGTAACATTGTGTACTAACTTAGTAATGTTATGTTTATTGTTTTGTACTTTACTTTGTCTTCAATTGAGTATTAGGCATTACCAGTCTTATGACCATAACTCCATTGGTTAAAGAATAACCATCCAGATCAAGTTTGTAGTTCTTCATGCTAAAGGTAAGACAATAAAGCCTTAACATAGATTTTTCCTTGTGTATGTTTTGCTGGTGAAGTAATTATTCCTCAAGTTTTAACTAATTATTCATTAAATTGCTGTCTCATCCAATCAGGTAGTTGTCTAATCTATCTCGTAGATGGATGTAATCGTCAATATCAGAAGGAAAATGATTTCCTGCAGTAGTTGCCTTAACTGCCACAATTTTACATTGCAACCTACCCAGGAAATCCTGAAAATAAATGGCAAGTAGTTACTATGTTATCATCAACAATATATTTGTTCCTTCCATTCTATTTTTAATGAAAATGACTTTTGTTTTAGATAGATATTTCACCTTTTATTTCTCTTTCAGTATCCATTTAAAGTTTATTATTTTCAAGTTACTCTACAATTTGTCAAGCATCAGAAAGGTTTAACATTCGTGGATTACTATGAATTCCGTTCATTGCTATACACCAGTCCTGAGGAATCTCAAGGTAACTTCTATTTCTTCAATGACTGTACTATTAGTCTCAAATTTATTTTATTTATTGAAGTTATTTTTTTTTAAACTTAGAAACGGAAGAAGAGGGTAATAATGGACGGGCAACGGAGATTTCTCGCTTCTTAAGCCCACACTTTCGATAGACGTCGTACAATCCGATATTTCTAGCAATTTGTCAGTAGTTGTATAGATTCTAATCAACAGGCTCTAAATTTTACCAAACGTATATATTTTTAACCTATACAGTCGAGTAATTTTAAACATTTAATCCTCAGTTGCTTTTACTAATAAAAACATATATTTTCTGTGCGTCTAATCGATTTTTCTTTTGGCATATTTTATTAAATTTTGAATATCTCAATGTGACCTTAACCTTACAAACTGTCACTCAAGTTACTACAAGCATGGAGTTTTACTCACGCGTTTAGACATCAAATGCAGAATATTACTATCAAATTGTTCAAATTATGCTTAATTTATTCACGATGCTAATTTACCATTAATTAATTAATTAAAAATATTGGAATACGAAGCATTTCTATTATAATATATTAATGCGTGACGAAAAGCAGGTAAACACTTTCCCTTTAATAGCAGGTGCTGCCATCTCGTAACACAAATATGGAACAAATGTATTCATGCGCCTCTTCTTTTATAAATTATAAATGATAGAATTAAATAAACAGCTAATATCGCTTTCGATATTTTTTTAAAACTCATAATTTTAAATTCGTAATTTTAGTTGAACCTTTTAACTTATTTTTTTACTTATTTGCGATACTTTTTTTTCAGCGGAAGTAACCATTTTGTATTAGTGTGGGGTAGTGATGTGTTCACGTCATGGCTCATCGATGTGATCCAAAAGGATATCGAAGAAGATTGATTTTTTCTTCGGAATTTCTAACAAACCTTTAACGAAATCGTACTTGTAGGAATTGCATGAAACGGTAAGTTCGTTTGATTGCTTGTTTTTGCCTTGACGACGCCCAACAGCACTTATTTGAGAAGAAAATCGTCGTTTCACGTCGGCAACTTTGTTATGGTGAGGCGTTATTCCTTCGCTGAATACTAGGGGTTTGTTTGGCTTTTAGATTTATCTCTTTGAGAGCTTTTAAATGTGTTCGGTAGTTCGAATGCTGTACTTTGTTCCTGGGGCTTTTAAATGGGCATAATCGGAACAGTTAAGCGAAGAAATAAACTGTTTACAGGTAGGCAGGAGCCGAAGAACGCTTGCTATCATTGGTTGTTTTCTATGTAAATGAGGGGCATCCGCCATTTTGCTCCATTTCGGAGGGTTGTGTACTTGACGCCCAGATTTCGGTTAAAAACAACAATTTTTCGTTGTTTGCTGTCGCTTAACGCTCTTGCAAACGTTTCTGTGTTCTTTCTGGAAGAGAACTACGAAATGACGTCCTGTAAATTGCTAGGAATATCGGATTTTACGACGTCTATCGAAAGTGTGTGGGCTTAGGAAGCGAGAAATCTCCGTTGCCCGTCCATTATTCCCCTCTTCTTCCGTTTCTCAGTGAAATCCTGTGCTTTCAGTAATAACCGATTTGCTGATCTCGATTCGTTCCCTTGAATTCCAGCCCCCAAATGACTTTATTCCCTCTTGGAAGCTTGGAATATGTGGGTTTGAGGACCGGTCCGACGGAATTACGGGATCGTTTGGGTAGGAGGAGACAGCCGTGCATGCTTTAACGTAAGATGGGCAAAAAGAGCTCAGTTATTTCCTTGATTTCTCTTTGTAATTTTTCTTTATTTTTTTCAGAAACATTATTTCGATAAAGTAGACTTTAATGACGCTTGTTCTAACCTTTAAACGGAAAGAAAGAAGCCGTTAGGCCTATTACGATAAACGTGATTTCGTAAGATTGCAAACATCACCCAAAAGAAGTAAAAAGAATAAACTAAAGATAATTTTTTTAAAAATATTTTTATAAGATTTCGTTGAAGTCTATTAGGCGAATAACTATACAAAATTTATTGTGCCATTTTAATGGTTCCTTAATAACGTTCCTTTTCATTTTCGATTAAAAAAAAAAAACGACGTTTTAAATATCTTTGCTTCATTTGCTTAACTCCTGGAATTCAATTTATTTAACGAAATTTTGATTTCCTGAGAGATTTACGATTGTTCGCAAAACTCGCCAACTTCCTATCGCAACATGTTATTTTTTCTGTTTAACTTTGTTGACAGTTTACTGTTATTGGAAGACAACATTTGTAGATAAAAAAATCAAGATGAAAATTAATTCCCTATTTCTATAGTTTTCTTTTAAACGGGTTTTAATCATGACTGAAATATTAATAAAAAACTTAATATTCAGCAATTTTCAACAAACGAAGGCTTTTACCTTGATAAACTAAATTGTTTACTTTAGAATTTACCTATCAGTTTTGAGAAGGTGATTATAATTCGAATTAGAGCACTGTCCGAATATGTGTTGGCCAATACTATAAATCTCGAAACTTAGATAATCGACGTATACACGACGCACAGTCGTTCTACGGTATTTCAATGATTATCTCTCGATTAATTATGGTTATTGCTTATAAAAATTAAAAATAACTTCACACGAGAGTTAACACTCTTTTTCTTTTCTTTTTTTTTTCTTTTTCTGTGAGTTTTTTAAAAGAGTGAAATTGTTTTGCATTTTTATCCCCTTTCATTTTCATGTGGCTACAGATTTTTATATCGATATTACCTTTATCCATTTACTGTTTATATTAGAAGAATAAAGATTACTCGATAAATATGATTTAATGATTCGTTTAGTTCCTTCCTTTTTTTTTATTAAATTACACTTTTTGTTTTTTTTAAACCCTTATAAATTTCTATTGTAATATTAAGCGGTATTTGTAACTGCAATTTGAAATAAATTTTGTTAACGGCGATTGTACTTTTGTATGAGAATGTGAATATTTCTCCATAAAAATTGTTCGGTCTCGTACATTTTGATGAATAAAAACTCTCTTCATTTAGAATATGTTCAGTATTTACTCATTTACAATTTGTTTGGTTTTGTTTACCTAGCATTCGTTGTCATATTGCCAAAGTTTAGTAATTGCTGCTAATTATCATAATTATTACTAGAAAAGGTGTTACTGGTTAGTTTACTGCTGTGGTTGTTCGTTAACACATTTAACTGGATTAGAAATATAAATTACATCAGACTCCATATATAATACTTCTTCATCTTTTTTATTGGCAATATTTCGCAAAAACTCGATCGTTTTTGCTTTCTCAAGCCTATCTTTTTTGAATTATTTTTACAATAAGTCTACATTTTAACAACAAAGATCAGTAATGATACAATAAGTTATGTTTCCATTATTACAAAATAGATCTTTCTACATTTTTTAACAACAATGATACAGTGAGTTTTGATTCAATTTTTATATGGATACATTAAGTGTTTTTATATTAAGTTCTTGCTATTATTACAGGTAACAATGATACAGTGAGTTCTGATTCAATTCATAACTTATTGTATCATTACTGATCTTTGTTGTTAAAATGTAGACTTATTGTAGAAATAATTAAAAAAAGATAGGCTTGAGAAAGCAAAAACGTTCTGAGTTTTTGAGAAATATTGCCAATAAAAAAGATGAAGAAGTATTATATATGGAGTCTGATGTAATTTATATTTAATATTAAGAAGAATGAAGAAGAATATTGGATTAGAAATGGTAAAAAAAAAAAAAAAAAAAAACACCGTACCCGTAAGTAAATTTTTACCTTAGAAATAATTGCACAGATTTATAAACCTAAGGCCATGTAATGTTAAAGAACTTTAGATTGAACTTCTTAAAACCTGTTTGTATCTAAACTTTGTTAAAGATCTCTCAATTAATTGAAACAAATTAGCTTCAGAAAAACTAAATCAATATTAAAATTAATAATAAATAATATTTCTTAAATAGTAAATTTAATTTCTTAGATTGTGGCTAAACGAAAATTACCCAATGATTGCCAAATATATTACATTTGCAAAAATAACTTTCATTTTTTTTTTATTTATTTTTGTCGTCTGTTACACTGTTGATAGATTCACTTGCTTTAATTGTATTGTTTACTTTGATTACTTAGACACGTTATTCCTTGATAGTAAATGCTTTATTAGTACCTGGATCAGTAATGGATCCATGAGAAATTCGATAGGATGATACTAAAAATTCAAAAATTTAAATTCGGAAGTTGTAAACAAGCTTTTTTTCTTGAAAAGCAGTACAAATGACTTTTTTTAATTTTTCACTATAAACTTTTAACTGTCGCATATTATTTATTATTCATTGTCAACCTAGATGCTCCACCATGAAAACATTATTGAATGGATGGATGTTGGAAATTGTGATTAATTGAGTCAACAAAAACTGCTAGCATAGGTTATATTTACATTTTAAAAACAAATACAAAGTTTATTTTGAACAAAAAAGCATTTTTTTTATTTTTATTTTTTAGTGTAAAGGGATAGTGTTAGTGATCTCTTAATAATTTATTAATTACTGATTTTAAGTTTTTAATAAAATTTCAGGTGAACAATTTTAATTATGTCATTAAAATAAAAATCAAGACATTTGAAAATTAAATTAACAGTTCTGTTGATGATGGCTCGCTCTTGGACAGACTGAAATTTCCTGATTGTAACAATGCTTTATTTGTAAGTTTTAATTATTGTATGTGTTTTTATATAGTTGTAATTATGAATGATTTCAGTTATGATACTAGGCTATCTATAAATGTTTTTTTTTTAATATTATTAGTCTTATGAAACGTACACAACAAAATTGTAATATTTTGTCATATACCAATTCTATAATTATATTTGTCAAGACTGTTATGTAGCTCACAATGACATTGATTTTTGGTTCACTTCTTTCTATTAGGTCATTATCATTGTTGTGATTTCCTTGTTTGTCACAAGCGTACATCAATAATATTCTTAACTATCTACAATGTTTTTTAAGAAATTTAAAACCCTTCCTCGCTTTAAAACAATAGCGATTCTGAATTTCATCTTCCTAATATACAGGCGAATAGTATAAAAACAAAAATTAGAAAACTGAAATTGCCCATAAAACCTGTCCATAACATATTAGGATGATTTGGGTATTTTTTTTCTTCTAAAATTTATAGCAGTTTTCTTTTGTTAAGTAGCATTTTCATCCTCCTTTCAATGTGGATTTATTATTATTATTATTACTACTAGTAGTAGTACTACTACTATTACTATTTTTACATGGGTTATTCTAGATGTCATCATTGTACAGTCGTCAGTTTTCTGCCTTAACGTTAATTTTTACTTTTAATCAAATTTATTTTGTGTAGGTTGTAGTTTGGAGCTCGTATGTCTTCAGCAGAATATTATCTCGTTCCAGAACCTCATCAGTCATGAAAATTAGATTATTGCAGCTGCTGTTTTGCAGTGCAGTGTTTTGTAGCCTCTGTGCTCAGTTGGCATCCAGTATTTAATAGTTCAGAAACTGTATCCCAACATTTCTGCAGTGTGACATTTATTTTGGTGTAGAAAATGTGTTACAAGATTTTTGATAAACAATCCTTTATAGAGTTTAGGGTAATTTTAAATCTTAGTGATAATAGTAGTAACTGGTTAAAAATGGATTCGCTAAGTTTTCATCCTTTTTTTTTTTTTTTTAAAACATCTACATCTTTTAAGTTTAAAGTAAATAATGAATTATGATTTTCACTTATCCCTAAGCCTAGGGTGCATCTGCTTGTTTTGCAGCTCTGAATGAGAAGGGCTAAGTTAATTCGGGAGTCTTCACTTGACTCCCAAAATGAAAACAGAATCCATTTTCTGAGTTTCAGTAAAAAGCTAAACCACTCACAATAGGACCGATCAGCGCATTGCTGGAGGCATGCAATAAAGGGGTAGTTCCCCTTCATTCTGTGGTTTAGGCTGCCAAAGCAGCAGGTGCGCGCCTAGCCTCAGTGTAGTAGTGTCTATTAATGGGGAATTGCTGAAGTGAAAGAGTTTGTTCCTTATTAAACAGCATGAGCTTTAATCAGCCTGTTGCCCAGTCACTGCCATGAGGGTTTTGAGATAATTCTTCTAATTTAGGAATAGTGGAGGGTAATTTAGGGAAGGGGGGGGGGGAAGTGCTTAAACACTTAATCAGGTTCTTTTTTGTGTTCTTTTGTAACATTACTAAGAGATAAGATTACAACTTCATCTCTTTGGTTGTAGTTCGCAGTTTTATTAAAAATTTTACCAAAAATCAAAGTTGGAAAGTGAAGGAGTTAACCACTCTCCTGTCCTGGTATTCAGGCCTATGAGACATCAGAAAGCATGGTTGAGATTTATTGTTATTTAAAAAAAAATAAAACAAATGAAATTCGTTGGATTTTTTTCTAGTTTACCATTTTATACTCAGCAGTAATTTGTATGTCTTACTAAAAGTCATTTATGAGTGTATTCATCAAAAATTTACCCGATTTGCAACAGCTGGTCTTTGACTATCTTTGTATTTTGATAGTCTATTCTTTTTCTATTTTTGCTTACAAATCCAGCTTTTCCCTTAGTATTTATCCTGATTTTTATAAAATTGTTTTATTTTGATGTTTGGATCTTCACTTTTAGCTGTAACGTTCAAAAGTCATTAAGCATTGAAAAGAAATGAGTCAGTTTTACATATAGTTTGCATTTAATAAGTTTATTTTACATTGACTGTGGTGTTTGCTTCTCCAGAATTGACAAATCGAGATTGTTTTCTGGCATTATGTAACTTTCTTTACATTTTTACACCAGTGAGAGATAAAAATGTAATAATAACAATAATAAATTCTACTGTACTGCTAATAAGTGAACGAATAAATTGCCAACAAAATAATGTAACACAGGGAAGCCTCCTTTTGATTGTCTTTATTTTTGCTGCTTTAGGAGATAGTTTGGAATTTCTAAGATGCAACTAATTTTCATTTACTTTTTTTTGTGGTAATTTCCAGCAATTTATTCCATTCCTAGAATTAGCATTTCTTTATCTGAAGAAGAAAGAATAGCTCTCTTCCATTTATCTTCTACTGTCCATTGAGAAGAAGAGTTGTTTTAATTGAGATGAAAAACCTTGCTTCTAGTTTCTGTGGTACCTTAGTACCTACCAGCATTGTTGATAGGTCTTTACCAATCTCATAAACATCAAAAGTAGTCTTTTCATTTATGAAATCATTATGAATGATCACTAGGAAATGTGTAAATCGTAAGACCTGTAGATTGCTACAAGTTTAGGCCTACCTGACTTTTAATTTTTTCTTTTTTTTTTAAATGGCAGAAGTGTGTTAAGAGTAAATTTATTATCTGAAGAGTTGATAAAGTTGCACTATTACTGCAAATGGATACTAAAAAAATTGTTTTGTATCAATAGAATAGAAGCAATTAGTAATGCATCCATTTCGGATGGTGGTAGTGGATAAATAATATTAGAAGTTATTTGATGTATTGGCTTCACAAAGGGTCTCGTAGAGTGGCAAGTAGGAAGGAGAAGAATGACAAAGCTTTGTCCAACTGCTGGATTTTTTGTGAATGTGACAATAGTTCTGAGATTTCTTATGTCAGAGATGTTATATAAGAGAGACAGTCACTGTACTATTGAAATCCTTTACACGCGTCTTTAATTCTTCCTTCCCTGTATAGTTCAACTACCTGCCTTTCCTTTATGTGAGTTTATTATAGATATATCTATATTAAATCTATTTATTATAGAATAAAGTTTGTGTATTATTAAAATTTGAATTATCTCTTTATATTACAACAGTTAATATTTTTTTTTATTTCTAATAAATTTCCTAAAAAAAAAAAGTATTCATAATGTATGTCTGCAAAAGCCACCCGAATGTGCTAGAAGTTACACTATGGTTCAAAAATAAAAAGCAACAAGCTAGGTAGACAACATGTTTATTAGCCCTATGTTTACAATATGACAGTAAGATGAGGTTAACAGTAGATGCAGATGTACACTCGCAGGTTAACAGTAGATGCTCAAAGTTCCTTCCACCAGCAGTAATACACATCGATTCATGGATTGCCAAAATATCTGCAAAACTGCAAGGCCTTTCGTGGACCCATGCAGCTGCCACAGCAATTCTTGCTGCTGTGGCAGCTGGATGGGTCCACGAAAGGCCTTGCAGTTTATGCACGTTTTGGCAATGTGGTCAGTGCCGGAGGCAATGTTTGGCGAGATCAGTGCCAGAGGCAATGGGGGGTCTCATAGACAATGCCTTTGAGATACAAAGTCAACATCTCAAATGATGATGGCTCACAGTGCCCAACTAATGTGCAGCAAAACAACACCCTCTTAGCATATTCGGATGGCATTTGCGGACCTATGTCCACTATGAACATGGTTTGTTTTTGTTTCCCTACTCTACCTTTAAAGTTTGTACAGGGAATTTTAAATTACCCTGTATATGTATAGAACATCTTTTTTTCTAATTTGCTGAAACAATTACTTTTTGTTAGGAAAAAAAAAAAGACATTCTGCTTTTAAGAAGCTTCAATTAGATTCTTGTTTTGCATTTTTCACAACCATTGAATTCTCATCGTTGCTGCAGAATATCACTAATAGTAAAAGAAGGATTGGTTTTAAGTTTAGTAATTTAAAATTAACAAATAGAAGTTTAAATAAAAATTACCATTATTCCAGGATTTGAGATAAAGAATTTGTAGTAAAGCGGGGTTAATGTTTCTAACAAGTTTTCTATTGTTGTGAACGTTTCTTAAGATATGGGGAAGAACCTGAAGCAGTGAATTAAGACAAGATAATACAGTGACCTTTGAAACATTTACAGTGTCAGTAGATCAAACACTTGTAACTTCCCAATTGCTGTTCATGTTTAGATAGACATCTGTTTTTGTTTTTTTTTTAAATATATAGACTGGTTTCCATTAATTAAAACAAGAAAAAAATTGCAATAACTAAAAAAATACTGATTGATTTGTATAACAGTTGTGAAAACCTATGGCATATTGTACTTAGCTCAGGATCCAAAAACATTTTGTAGGAAACACTAATTTCTTCCAACAGGGAGCTCATACAGAACCAGGTCAATAATGAAATGAAAAGGCTAAATATTTCAATATGAGTAAGGCTACTCCCAACAACAGTGAAGTTATTTTACGACACTTGTTTCATGCTGTTGATGTGGTGTTAGGACCTCAGTAGGTAGCAACAATCTTTGTTCTTTTAAGTCTCCAGCCTTAGGGAAGCTGGGGTAGCAACACATCCTCTGAGAGCATATCAGACATACTTGATAGGATTAAGTCCAGAAAGCCATTAAAATAACGGTCTTTTCTTGAAGATATCAATCTACCAGCCTAGCTCAGTATGGATATCTACTATCTTCATTATTATTCTCTATTGTACCCCTGTGTAATGGTGAATATAAGGAGCCATCGTATAACATTCATGTTTCATCTTGGAAACATTGATCATTCGCCTTCACCTAATGAGATGCTACCATAACTATCCCTTTCACCTATATGAGGGAGATGATGGCATGTGCCCCCCCCTCCCCCTCCCCCCCGTCCAGATCAGAACATGTTTGGCATCACACTGTAAAGCAAAATCTGGATTCATCTATGAACAGTACTGACCTCCATTGATTTTAAGTTTGAATGACATGAAATCTTGCACTTTTCAAGCTTCTCTCCTCTTGACAACAGGCAAGAGGAACACTGACTGGTGATTGCCTATCATAAAGACCTCCTTTGTGAAGCCTTCTCTGCACAGTTGATGCAGATACTAGCAAGGGAAGATTGCAGCTGTGTTGGGGTAGTAGTGCTGTTCCTCCAGACTGGTAATCAAAGATATTCCATGGAAGTTGTAATCCCATGACTTCCTTTACTGTACCTTTAGGAAACTATATTTTGAAAATAGTATCTCAGTCTGGAGCACAGAAGGACTCACATTCAACTATCTTGCTACTTCAACCAGGCTTTGGTCTGCCTCTAGTCTTCCAACAGCTTTCTATTTAAGTTTATCTGTTAAACGGTGTCTTGAAGCCATTACAATACATTTTCTATCTCAGATTCCTTTCTTCAAAATCCAACCTGAACTGCTTCCAAATATGCTGCAGTTCATTTGCATCAGCACATCACAGCCCTACTCAGTTGCTTAGGGCTAACCTAACTTTTTACATCATATATCCAAGTTTCAAGCATTTTCAACTCTTACCACATAATTGCAAATTTTATTATTATTAATTTCCTTAATTAATTGAAACTAATATATAGTATTGAGGGCGTTTCGAAATTCCCCTATTACAAACTCCCAGGACTTGCACAGGGGGCCGAGCAGATAACGTTTTTAATAGGGACCATGCCACAAGCAAAACAAAATCAAATCAATCGTTTATAAAACATAACAATAAATATTGTTGCTTCTGTTAGGTCAAAGAGCATTACTGACTTGAATGACATTTCCAATAAAAAACATGTTTCCAGTTTTCCTGAATGGAAAAGGATGTTTTATCCAATGTCATGTCATAAATGAGGTCAAGAAACAGATTTTGTTTTGCAGTTCCAATTGTTTGTTCAGCATTGCATCCTGGTCCACTACAAGAGCTGCTCAATATGGCGACCACCAAGTTCATTGCAAACATTGTATCTGGGAGTTTGTAATAGGAATTTTGAAACGCCCTGTATAGAGGTAGAGACCATTTTTAAGATTCAAAGGTTTCTAAGAAAGTCAAGGATTAGTGGTTAGTTACATTTACATCTGTTTATTAAGTTCCTTAATAAATAGGATGTAAATGTATATCCTAGTTATTTGTTTGACTTAATAAATGATCGTGAAACCTTCATACAAAATGTTTCTTGTTCAAACATTCTTGCAGTTCATATATGGGATGTTTTGTCCTGAACATTGTGATTTGCACTAAGCTTTAGATTAGATGATAAAGTTGAAATTTGAAAGTCGTGCAATTAACAGCTATCGTAACAATAATTGCTATTTAAAATGGCATATTCAATTTATCCATCTATCATCTGATTGTTAGATATTCTCCACAAAACTGCTTAAATAAATAAAAATTAACTGTTAGGCTAAATGGGAAATGAAAAGATAAGGGGTACACCTACTAAAAAAAAAAAAAAAAATCCGCCAAAAATTACATAGAAAGAAGTAAAGCATTCTTGATTGGAATTAAACAAATCAAGAATTTGTAATTCTGAAAATTGAGGGTGAGATGTATTTAGCTTTGTTTGCTTGATTTACATAAATACATAAATTTTTCTTTTTATTTTCAGCATCATAGTTTAAGTAGTGATTGCTTAAAGTTCTCTTATAAAAAAAAAAAAAAAAAAAAAAAAAAAATGTGAAACAGTCAATAATTTACTGGTTAAAAAAAAAAAAAGGTTATTTATTCACTTACATTGCGGACATGGTGGCATATTTACTGGTTTAATTTTACTAAAATCATTAGATATCTTTCTTAAAAGCATCAAATGCTTATATGAAAGTTTCTGCTTTAAATAGCACTAAGTTAAATACATTCTTCAAAGACGTCATTTTTATAATAAATGAAAAAATACAAAACACACTACTACTTCTAAAGGTTTATCAGATTGGGCAGATCATACATTAAAGTTTAATCATAATCCTGATCCTATTGTGAATATTATTTTTAAGTCTCAAGATGAATATGAAAGATTCTTGATAGTCTTGTTTTATTAATTGGTGTGATTGTTTTAACAAAGAAAAAGCATTAAAAGTCAATGAAATTTCTTTTAGGCTTTTTAAGAAATTTATGGATAGTAACTAGAATGTAAAGGCTAAATTAAGGATCAATAGTTGAAGTTTATATATTTTGTGATTAACACATTGTGGTGCAACAATAGTTAACATTGTAATTATTATTGTGTAACATTTCTAGCGTTGTATGTTCACGTTAGTAATTGTTATCGTGTGAAATTTTCATGATTGCTTGTTCAAATTATGGTTTTCGGTATTAAGAAGGGAAAAATTTTTGTTTCTTCCTCTTACATTATTTATGTTCCTGAAGAAAGTTTTTGATTAGAAAACTGAAATATTGAAGATATTTAGAAGAAGTGTGTTTTGTGTTTTTCATTTATTATAAACTAGTTGACCCGTGCGAATAATTCGCAAGAAAAAAAACACCTTTCAGAAATAATAAACTCCAAAGCTGTCATGCATATTAGTTAAATATATTGTCAATAGATGGCACGTTCTCCATTTTAAAAAAAAAAGGTTGACCCGTGCGAATAATTCGAATGGTATCTTGATCAGTCACCGAATGATAATGTGAAAATAAATAAATAAACAGATAGTAAATAGTATGTCAAATGCCTTCTATATTTTTATAAAAAGATTTTTTAAAAAAAGTTTTTTTACGAAAACGTTAATTTTAAACAATTTGTTTATTTTTCGTCATTAGCGATGAACGTAATCTTCAAAATGATATCTCAATTATTGATTTTAATGAAGTGTTAAGGGAAATGTGGGCCCGGTAGCCGAGTGGGTAAGGGCACATGGCTGCGGGTTGGAGTTGGCGGGTTCGGTTCCCGGCGTCGGTGGAGGGTGGGAATTTTTCCACGCTTCTTTCTCCTCCAAACGGGTCCTAGGGTCTACCCAGCCCTCTGTAGAATGGGTACCGGGAGTTAAGGTGTGCAGGCGTTGGGCTGACCTCCCGACCTCAATCTAGTCCCATTGGTCTCGAAACGCTGGGAGCCTTACCTCCCGCGCTCCCTTGGGCCTGCATGGCCTGTTTAAAGGGATTGCTTAACTTAAGGGAAATAAAAAAAAACACCTTTGAGAAATAATATATGAGAAGTTTATACATTTTTATGTTTTGTATTGTAATAAATCGTTTATTTTTATTAAAATATAAATCTTTGTTTTTTTATCTGTTCTTATTAAAGAAACGATGAAATATCATTTTAAAGTGCATTTTTAGCCAAAAAAGGGTGTATTTGAAGTTTGCGACGCTAAATGTTGTTTCGAGAGAGTTGTTGTTGTGTTTCGAAAGATAAGTCGCTTCTGTTAAAAGGCGTCTATATTTTTATAAAAATGTTTTTAAAATAAAGTTTTTTAACGAAAACATTAATTTTAAATAATTTCTTTGTTTTTCGTCATTATCGGGGAACGTAATCTTCAAAATGATGTCTCGATCATTGATTTTGATGAAGTATTAAGGGAGTTATGGCGTAACGACACTAAAACACCTTTGAGAAATAATATATAAGGATAGCACTAAGTTAAACTTAGCTTTTAAATTAATCCTGATCACTTGACAGATGGCAATGGATGAACAGTTTTTCATCCTAGTTCATTTACAATACGTCAGATAGATAACACAGTCAGTTGAATCTTCCTTATGGCATCATATATCTCCCTCTAAAATTTCATCTTTATTGGATTTGCGGTTTCTGAGTTATCACAATTATTGCATTTTATTGATATGTCCATTGGGCAGTTTTTTTTTTTACCTCTTTTTAGCTCCTACCTATTAGTTCAAATTATGTACCAAAAATCAGGAGCGATCTTCCTTTATAGAAGGTGTAGTTTAGAGTTATCAGATCAGACACATTCAGTTTTACATAAAAATTGCATCTTAAAATGTTTTATTCAACCTTTTTTCCCTCTCAAATTGTATTAAGGATCAAATTTTAGATAGTTCTAGATCAAGCTTATATCGTGTCAGAGTTAACCACCGTGAGATATAAGAGGCTTGCCTGAATTGGTGATTTCTTCTATTGAGAGTTGCTCTTTACATCACAAATCTTCTAATTGATTTGTATGGATAGAGGCTATCTATAGTACAGTTTTTCTTTGCTGTTTCCTGAATAAAGATGCTTTATCAAGAAAAATCTTCATAAAATGATGATTTAACATTTTGACTTTAATACAGTCTCAAGATGAGTTGAGAGCCAGAATGTTTTTATAATGTTAATAAATTCATAATAATAGAAATTCCTGTTTTAAGAACTGAAATGGAAGTTTTTATTTATTTAACAAATTTTTTTTTGTAATAGCAACTCAAATGAATAACTTTAAATTTCAAGTCTAATAGAGGTGGTAGTTAATTTTTTAACAGGTCAACTGATAAAAAAAAAAACAAAAAAAAACATATAAAAAGTAAAAGCTTTTTTTTGTACAGCAGAATATACAGGGTGTTTCGGAAATGGTAGACAAAGCAAAGAGATACGGGTTCCAAAGGTCATTTTGAGTCAAAAATGTTCTGTTGCATTTTGTTGTATAGGCCTTAGTTTTAGAGTTAGGAAATAAATGCATTGGGAATGGTCCCTAATCAAAGAAAGCTCAGTTCATATTAGGAAGTGTAAGTAAATAAGGTAAAGGGTTATTACAAAAAGCAATCTGGATAACAAATGTCATGACTGAAAACGGATATTATAATTAAGGAAAATGCTGAAAGTGGGCCCGGTAGCCGAGTGGGTAAGGCGCTTGGCTGCAGGTTGGAGGTGGCGGGATCGATTCCCGGTCTCGGCGGAGGGCGGGAATTTTTCCACGCTCCATTCTCCTCCAAACGGGTCCTAGGGCCTACCCAGCCCTCTGTAGAATGGGTACCGGGTTTCTTTCCCGGGAGTTAAAGGCGGGCGGGCGCCGGGCTGACCTCCCGACCTCAACCTAGTCCCGTTGGTCAAGTAACGCCGGGAGCCTTACCTCCCGCGAGCCCTTGGGCCTGCATAGGCCTGTCGTGGCATCCTTTAACTTAACTAACTTAAGGAAAATGCAGAAAATGGCCAGAACTGAGCTTTCTTTGATTAGGGACCATTCCCAATGCATTCATTAAAACTACGGCCCATACGACAAGATTTGGTTAGGCTCGTAATAGATTTGATTTTGAGATGTTACCATTATTTATCTTTATAAAGAGAATATCGTAATAGCATTCATTTATGTATTTTTTTATTTGTAGGTATAAAGGGAAGTGAGAACTAACACAGCCATGGCCTCCAGTGGAGGTAACTCGTCGAGTACACC
>JAFIDM010000179.1:42332673-42388567 GCA_023159025.1 Thereuonema tuberculata | reverse complement strand
TCTTTCAAATAAGTCATCTATTGCTTAACAATAGTCACCATTTCTTGATCAATTCTTTTTGTTTACTCATGTTTTTTAATTATTGTATTTTTCTATCGTTTTTAAAGAGAGAGGAATTCTCTCTTTTTAAATTTGTTAAATTTTTATTTTGTTTACAAAAACCTTGAAAAAGTTTTAAGAGATTAAAACCGAAATATTGGAATATGTCTACAGTGTAGGAGTTTCAGGAATTTATTTGTGTTTATCTGATTTAAAGAAGACAAAGGATATTGATGTACGTATTTTAAAACATGAAGGAATTAAAACTACTAGTTTCGGCTCTACAAAAATAGAGCCTTCCTCAAGTGGAATAATTAATAAGAAAACATGCTTTATATAGTAAATAGTTATTAAGGGGACTGTTCAGTAGTGGCAATTGCAAAGTGCGACGTAGTTAAAGGGCTGCCATTGGTGCTAGCGAGGATCGTGTTGATTTCTGTGAAAAGGAGATGGGAAGTTCAAGTGAATGTTGGTTGTTTCATTTTTCTTCTCTTAGGGTTGGTGGGATATTATTATCCTTTTTATTTTTTTCCTTTTTTCGAAAATCTTATTGTTCTATGTTCTGCACGGATATGCATTCGTTATAACAAAATGGGTTTGTAAGTATATGATAAGATTCTTTGCATTTCCGCATAAAGTGATTACTTTCTTTACAAACTTGAGGCTTTAGAGAAATCAATTGTGTGACCTTGCTGATGTGTATGTGTAACTGTTATAATTGAAGTCCCTGTTTTTCATAGCGTAATGGTAATGGGATAGACGGCAGGACAATTTCTGGCGCATCTCCCCAATGTATTTGCATTGTTTACCGTTTGAACATGGGATAGAATAAACCACCCCTTTTTGGATCAAATGGTCACGTGGTTTTTTTTGGGAGATTTGTGGGATTGCATAACTTAGAAAGGGTGTTGCTATTGGAGGATGTAAGAGCAGTATTGATAGGGTGAAGTACTTTATTGAGGGCTTGAAAAAGGCTGGGGTGAAAGGAAATGGATATATATTTACAAGATGCATCATGACTTGGTTTATCATAAAGGTAGTGGGAACGTATAGAGATGGCTATGTGTTTGTCAATTAATGCGAGGGGGATATTCATTGAGAATGAATATTGTCCTAATATTTTGAATTTCATCAAGAAAACTAGAAAAATTACTTGATAGATTAAAGGCTCAATTGACAGCCATATTAATATTATTAATTTTAAATGGCATGGGACAAAAAGAATGAAAGTGAAGGGTGGTGGGTTGTGAGGAGGGTTTCCGATAGACGGAGGTGTGGAAATGATTATTTAAGCGTTGAATCTGCACATCAAGAAAACCAATAGTATTAAGTTTTTTGTTTTCTTTTTTGAAATTTATGTCGGGGTGGATGGGATCGATGATGTGAAGAATTTCGTCTTGCCTGGATGGGTCACTATAAAACCATAAATCATCTACGTACCTATTATATAATGGAATATTTAGGGCTTTGTTATCGAAAATCATGAATGCTTGGTCTTTGATGAATGTCATTGAAATTTCAGCCAAAACTGCCAAAGCGGAAAGGCCTATGAACAATCCTGATTATATAGTCTGATTATATTTTGTTGTTGAAGATGAAGAACTCCATTTTGAAAAGGGAATTAATAAGGGGGATGAGCTCATTATTATGTAATATAGTGGAAAAATTAGTGATCGATTTGTTTTGTAAATGAAGTAAGGCCTTAATAACTAAGTCTACTGATATGGAGGTGAATAGGGCATCGACATCCAAGGAGAAGAACTCTAAACCCTTGTGATATTTGAGGGTGCGAATTTTTTGAACGAAAGTTATGCTATCTTTGAGCGCAAACCTGGATATTTCACTAAGATTGGAAAGTTTGTTATAGATGATTGTTGAGAGCCCTTTAATGGCGGTATTATTGCAGTTTACAATCGGACGGACCGGAAACATACCATTATTATCGGGTGCTTTGTGTACTTTTGATAAGAACGTAATGGATGGAATTTCAAGCGAACTGTCTTTCAGCTTATCGACACAGTCCTGGGTTATACATTGTTGTGCAACAAGCAAACGTATAATTTTTCTGTTTACATTGAGTACTGTTTTTGGTTGAGAGGAGAAAAATGAGATTCCATTGGTTGTATCCAAAATTTTGTTGGCCATATCATTATATTGATGATGGTTTAAAATTATTGAACCCCCTCCCTTGTCGGCTGGGATGACCATTAAATTTTTATTTTCTTTGAACTTGTTTAGTTCATTTATTTCCATAGGGTTGAGAGACATGGGAATAGGAGTTCTGAGCGATCTGCATATAATGTTTTGTTTTTATAATGCAAAGCAGTGGGGATATTTTGCATGGGGAGGTTTGCGAGGGCTGCTTTGATAGATGGGACGATGTCTTGTATTCTGGGTCTTGAGGGTACGTTGAACTTGAGTCCTTTATTTAGCAATTGTTGTTGAATAAATGTAAGGTTATGGTTGCTAATGTTGAAGAATTTATTGTCTATTTGGGAATGAAGAGGTCATTTTTTCCAAACTGAGAGAGGTAAGTTTCTTAATATGTGTGAGAGATATACGTTTTTGCAGAGCCGAAACTAGTAGTTTTTAATTCCTTCATGTTTTAGTTTTTATTTTAAGACATATGCGTCGGAGACACTTTTTAATTATCGATTTTAGCGCACGTAAAATATTTTTAAACTAATTTTAAACTATTTAATAAATTTTGTTTATTATTATTTGATATACTATTATTTTTAATTAAAAAGTGATTTTTTTTTTTATTAATGGTAATATGTTTATCACTTTAAAAGGTAATTCCACCAAAAGAATGGATTCCAAGGAAAGAAGGCTATGATGACATCACTTCGGATATTCCAACTCCCATATCACAAGTGGTGAATGGCAGGCAAGGACTTTATCAGCAGTATAATATCCAGAAGAGAGCTATGACTGTTAAAGAGTTTAAAAAGCTTGCTGAAGGTGACAGGTAAGTGTTATTCTTTATGACAGTAAAAAGCATTCCCCTCCTCCCCCCAACCCCCCAATACTACAGCCTATAACATACAAGACAACCCCCCAATACTGCAGTTATGATCTTATCACTGAAACTTTTGCTTTGCTCATCTAACACAAGAAGATTCCAGCATAGTGAATTTGTAAGAGCATTGTTTTTTCAAGCAAGGTATGTTTATCTTGCTCTAACAAACTTTGACATCTGTGATTTGATTATCAGTGAACAGTTTAGCTCGGCGATAGATACAATACACCTTTTTTATGTCTCAGACATTTCTGTTTAGATTATTTTTGTCAAGCTCTATGTTATTTCCCTCCCTCAAGTGTAAGAGCATTTGGTTATTCTAAATGAGTTGGGGGTCTATTTGACATAATGTTCAGCATGTGTCAGTATCTTTTGCAAACTCTAGCAACGCAACTTTAAATCTGTGTTCGTTGGCAGAAGGTGGAAAAATTAACAAGAAAGATTTTGTTATTGTTGTAAAATATTGGTTTATCAGGTTTATTAATTGAAATCTTTATTTAATTTATCATTACAATTTACCTTTTGCCCTAACAGTTTATTTTTAGTAGTATGTAATGAACCAGTATGTGAATTCTAAATGCTAAATCCATTCACTCAATTCAGTTTGATGAATTTTTCATTCATAAAATAAAAATATATCTTTGTTCATTTTTTTATTTCAATCCTCTTTTTAGTGATTTTTTTTTTTTCCCTCAAGAAATTCAGCTTTCAGTTTTTCTCTTATGTTTGACTTACTGCAAATTTAAGTTGTCTGGTAAGACTGTATGATTGAGCTTTAAAATAGGTATTTTAAAGCAGCCTTGAATATTAGCAAAATAATGACTGAACTTTATAAGATTGCAATTATAACATGTTTGCTTTTATTATTTAGGTACAGAACACCTCGTCATTTTGATTATGATGATTTGGAAAGAAAATATTGGAAGAACATTACCTACAATGCTCCAATTTATGGTGCAGATGTATCAGGTTCCTTGTATGATAAAGATGTTAAGGTATGATTTTTAACTATTCCATTAAATTAGATTGAGAATTGATTGTGTCTAAGGTATTATTTCTATTGCTAACTTATTTGCAGTCAAAATGTTCTGTTGTTCTTGGTAACTTCAGATTGTTGCTCAATATTGATAGAAAAGACTTTTCATGGCAAACAATATTATATTTTTTTTTTGCAAGTAGCTATTTTGCAGAGCAAGAGGCGTTTGATATAAGGTTTCATAAAATTCTATTTAATGTGCACTAATGGTAAAATTAAGAAGTGAGTGTCGTTATATTGTTCAGGTGATGTTTGAAAACATCTGTTGACAACAGAGCATAATGATTGTTGAAAGTCTAATGAAAGATGATTAGTGATCTCTTTAAATCCTATTGAGAATTAAAACTATTCAGGACACTTGAACTGAATTTAATGGTTCTCGAATGGTCTTTTAATGTTGCTTCAATGAAAGGAGAAATGATTTCCTGCAGTACAGTATTATAAAGCCCTAAAGCTGTGTTATAAATCAAAGGTTTGTTATCGACTTAACCCACACAATGAAAATTGGCCTTAAGTGCTTGTGGATGCCTATCATGTCTTTGTTGTTGAAGATCGAAAATGTGACTTTTCTATTGAAGTAACAGAAGACAACTGGTTTTCCTTTTGATTGGCGAGCCAAGGACCTGTGTGCTGCTTGGCAGTTGCCTTCTCAATTTGCTTCAAATGTGACATGTCACAACCCATACTGCATGATACAATCCCCACACTTTTGAATAATATTCCTTAGAAGTAGGGATGTTGCTTGCTTTGGACTGTTCCAGCTCTAGCTCTAAATTCGAGATGGCTTGAATTTAGTTCTTGGTCATGTTTGGAGATTAAAATCGGTAGGGATGGGTCATCACCTGGTTGTTTTTAGTGGAAATGGACGTAACATCTAGCTCCTAGCTCAACTACAGTCAAAAGAAGCACAGTGGATCCACTGCAAGTTCAGTTTTGCCCAACTTTTACAGATTTGGTTTAATTGATGTCTCAAAGATGCCTCTTGAAGGCTGGACTTAACCCATGGAGTCTTGATTAACTTTCACTCTTGATTTGTATACATAATCTGGAGAAAAAGGGAAAATGATATTGGGCTGTATATCATTGGTTTTCAAACTTGCTCAATCTTGCACTCATTTTAACATTCCCTTCCCACTCATATTAAAACACACATACACAAGATGAAAAAAGTATTTAGACATATAGTTTTATTTTCCTAATATCTTATTACAATCTCTGCAACAATTTTTGCAACAGCAGAATTAAAAAAGAATAAAGGAAAAAAAGAGGAAGGGGGGAGAAGGGAAAAGAGGAGAAGTTTTTCTTTTTTCTTTCTCCTTTTCTTTTTTCTCCCAATTAGTTCCCAATAACCTAATCAACATGGACTTGTTCCAAACCTCGATCTCAGGCAACACTCAGGATCGATCCCACAATGCACTATCTACGTCTATAATCAAAATGCTTCATTTCCTTTGATTTTAATCTTCACTTCAAACTTAAAAAAAGGTTCTCCTGAACTGAAACTGATAGTTGCTTTTAATGGAGTTTTTAACTTTTTTTAAATTTTATTTTTTCTTTCATGTGTGCGTCGGCGTTTCCTAATCATTTTATTTCAAATGCGCTTGTAAAAAAAAAGAAGGACTTATTACAAATTTCCATAACAAAAACAATAAAAAGTACAACTCTTCTATATTGTGCGAAATCCTAATGTAAGCTGTTGTCTGTAGGTGAAAGCAATTTTGCCGAGGAATAGAAATAAAAAAAAAAAAAGTTCAAAACTCTTCAAATATAAGATTTAAATTTCTGGTTGTTAATTTTCCTTCTAGTATTGATACATTCTCATGTCCATGCCATTTGATATTGTGAGAGAGATATTGCCAAACATTGTTGATCATTCTGCAAGTTGAACTTCTACCCTTCCACAAGAAATAACTTCGTTGCTTCAGACCATTTTGATAACCCTCTAATTTGTAATCACAGGTTATCATCGTCCTGAATGTTGGTGTCGTATTAGCTTATTTCTGAATTTCTGAAATGGTAGATCATAATAAATCCCAAAGCACTTGTTTTTAGGTTATCAAAAAAAATCAATAATATAAATGCTTCCACTTCACAGCATCTTAGTTTGTACTGAGCATAATTTTCAGAAATTAACTGATTGCAATAATTCATTTGCACAAAGATGCAGAAAAAAAGAAATCGGGGTAGGAAAAGATGTCATAGAGATACTATCTCTCCTAAACTATTTAAAGCAGCACTACATAAAGTGTTTAGACTGAGAAAAGGCATCAATATTAATGGTGACTAAGCCATCTTCAGTTTGCAGATGATATAGTTATTCTAGCTAAAGATGCTATAGAATTTGCAATCGGTGATACAAGAACTTACTGATAAAGCGTAGAAGTTTAACTAAAGCTAAACTCAAAAGAAAAGAAAAATTATGTTTAAAGAATTTATTAATAGGCAATGAATGACAATGATAAGTCTGAATTAGAGGAATTTATCAGCTATATATATCTTGGACAATAAATAGTGTGGTTGAAAGCATTATGCCAGAAATTAATCAAAGTCACAAGGAGTGCTTTTGACAGAATAACTGTGATATTGACACTATGTTTAAAGAGAAAAGTTTTTAACCAATGTCTATCACCACTTTTAACATATATAGTGCACATTGACCAGTAGAGCAATTCAAAGACTGCAGACAACTCAAAGATGTATATTAGAAATAATGCAGTGAGACCAATTATAATCGTAATCACTATAAAGAAGCTTATGTGGAATTTGACTGGCCATGTAGCAAGATATAACGACAAAAGATGCTTTAACAGAAATTCTAAACTAGATTCCGAGGAATGAAAAGAGGCCGAGAAAGTGTCCGCAAAATAGATGGGCAGATGAAATTTAAAAGTTTTGTTGGATTCATTTCGAAGAGAAAAGCTTTTAACAAAAAGAAATAGAAAGAACTTGGAGAAGCCTTCACCTTCAGTGGATTGAAAGTTGTTGAAGAATGATAAGGAGGGAGGGTATACATACAACCTTTGTCATAAAAATTCCAGGACTGGCACTGTAAAAAAAAAAAAAAATTCAACTTATTAACTAACGGTCCTTGTTTCCTTCAAAGAAGTCTCCTCCGCAATTGATTCACTGCTGCCAACGTTTATGAAGGTTTTGGAAGCAGCCTGAGAAAGCTTCTTTGGTATGATCTTCATTTCATCCGTTGCGCCCTTCTGAATTGTGTCCTTATGCTGCCTTCCTTTCAGCTTTTTCTTCAGCTGGGGAAACAGGAGGAAGTCGCACGGTGACATATCAGGAGAATATGGAGGATGTGGAATAGCTGTAATTTGATGTTTAGCAAGAAATTCCTGGACCGATAGAGCAGTGTGTGGTCCTGCATTGTCATGCAATAAGAACCATTGTCCAGATGCCCATAAGTCAGGTCGGCGGCGCTTGTGTGCCTCCCGCAAATGTTTTAGAACATTATCGTAAAAGGTTTGATTTATTGTTTGTCCCTGAGGTACATATTCATGGTGAACAATGCCTTTGGCGTCGAAGAATGCAATCAACATTGTTTTTGCACGGTTGCCGCTTGACTTTCTTCGCAGCTGGTGAACTGGGACTTCTCCATTCGGCACGTTGCCACTTCGTTTGTGGGCCATATTCATAACACCACGTTTCATCCTCGACAATAATGCTCAATGCGAATGTGGGATCATTCTTGACCCTTTCTAAGAGTTCAGAATCAATCATGTTCAGTTTTCCTTCTGTTCTTGTGGGAGCATATGAGGAACAATTCTTGAATTCATTTTCTTTTTTCCCAAATCCTGTCATAATGTTTGGTGGCAGGCAAACCTATTGATAACCAAACCAAGTTCCTCGAATAACATGCGTACAGTGATATGACGGTCTTCTCATAGCATGTTCCTGATGCAATCAACATTGTCTTCATTATGCGTTGTTGACGACCGCCCAGACTTTGGATCATCTTCCACTCTACCTTAACAAATCTCTTGTGCCATTCAAACACACGACCTCTTGATAAGGCCAGGTCAACGTAGGCATGTTGGAGAAGGTTCCATGTATCATTGGCTGTCTTCCCTAATTTGACATGAAACTTAATGTTCACTCGCTATTCAATTTCCATATCCATTCTTGCCAAGACAAATGCCGCTGCAGAGACAAGTAGCATTTTGCTATGTGCTGCCCTGCCACCCAGCGGAATACGCGGAAGCACTTTCAAGGCCATGTATATGCAGAACACACAGCGTATGACTAAATCAAATCATTCGGAACAACTGTAACATTACATTTCTGAAATATAGGCTTAGTCGTGGAACTTTTATTACAAAGGTTGTATATAAATGTATATATTTAACAAAAAAAAAGAAAAAAAAAAAAACTTCCAGAGAAATGATTGAATGTGACTGAAAAGCGATGCTGAACTGCAGTAGTGTTTAACTTCAGTCTGTGAGTACTAGTTACTACTACATCTGCACCTGCGATATACAGTTCTACAGCCGACTATGCTTTATTATTTCTTAATTAAAATAATTTAAAGCAGTGAAATTTTTACTCATTTTTGTTCATTCTTCTTCATTATGGATTTTCAGCTAGTGTAAGCAGTTTACTTCGCTGAATTATTGAATATCATCAAGTAGCAAATGCAGCATTGCAAAATTCTGTGTAAATTCAGAAATGATTCTATACCATCTTGTTAAATTGCTATTTACTTAGGGAAGTTCTTAGCATTTCTCTGATTTCTTTTATCATCAGCAGTTATAATTGCTGATTTATCATTGATGATATTTTCTGATCACAGACTGCTGAAGTTTTGTAAATGCCTATTTTTATTGAAATAAAAGTGCAATTTTTTTATTTGATAGATGGCTGCAATGCAAGCAGAGGGTATTGATGGGTTTATGCATATGACTATTTGTGTTAGTGCTCATTTTCTCATCTCATTTTGATGGATGCTGCACCAGTTGTGGTGAAGGCCAAGAAAACATTGCAGATATTTCATTTTAGTAGCTGCCACTGTTGCTTATGGAATACACTGGGTTTCAGATGACATCAGGTTTTGTTACCCTAAGGAAGGTATCGGCAACCTTTCTCCAATGAAAGGTCATTTTCAATGAATTCCAAAGCACAAGATTCCCAGGCTTTCTTACACCGAAAACACTGTTCTGTATCAGTCAACCGAAGCGAAAATGGCTTATCAATGTTGTTTCTACTAATGAGGTAACAGGAGGCTGGTATATATGGCAACTTTTCAATTTCAGTGAAAATCACTGAAGAATGCAGACTAATGAATTGATGCAGTAGATACAATAATCTCTCGTAAAAGTGTCTGGGAGTGGATGTCAAGATTTCTGAAATCTTGGATATATATATCCCGAATTTTTATCCAACTTTTCTAACATACCGGTCTTCTTGTAGGAAAGGGAATATTAGAGTACACTTAAGTACCAGAAAAACTGAGACAGTCACTTCCATTTACATGCCGCTACACCTCTGCATTAAATGGTATCATCTGCAAATTGAAGTACAGAGAAAGGCAGATATCACCGCAATCCGTTATTTTAATTCGCAGTAACAATAGCAGTGAGTCACCAAATTAAGCGATTTTGACAGAAGTATGATAGTATGGGCCAGAGAGATTGGCACTCCATCTCTAAAAATCAACATGAAATTCGGATTTTTCACGTGCAACAATTTAAGGTGTACTGCGACAACACAACATCAATGAAGACATCCAGCGTGCAGCATTCCTATCGCCGACAAAAAAAACACTGGACAATCATGGGCAATGTCATCTGACACAAATTGTAACATCCAGCCGTTATGCAACATTGCAGCAGATAACAGAAGAATTCAATCGTGGAACCACACGTAACATCAGCATTTAGACAGTGCAACTTCCTCTTTCTTCCAAGAGGTAAGGCCCATTCGGATCCCATTGCAGACCTGTACTTCTCACCTGGCTTGTGAACACCATCACTGGACGCAAGATGACTGGAAATGTTTAGCCAGGTCTTGACGAGTGGTAGTTTCATAAGTTTCAGGCGGATTGCTGATTACATGTGTGGAGAAAACCCTATGAGGCAATGGATCCTGCTTATCAACAAGGGACAATCCAGGAGGGCGGTGGCTCTGTTATGGTGTGGGGTGTTTTCATCTGACATAAAGCTCAATTGTGCATATCCATAATCATCAAATTATGGTTGGAGAATTCCTATGAGTTGACATCATGAGTTGGCCCCATTGTTGCACCCAATAGAACACACTATGTGAGGTGCAGTTCAACAGTGCCAGGGTTCTACCACCGACAAATAGGGAATTGTGAACCAGTATTGGTTCATGGTATACAATATCTACACAGTACTCCAGCGCTCCTCCAGCACTCCATGTCCTGTTGTGTTGCTGTGGTAATTCGATCAAAAGGGGGGCTTATGCATTACTTCACAGGCTCCTCAGTTTTTCTGGTACGTCAGTGTATATATAAAGGAACTGTTATGCATAAAATAATTTATAATAATAGTTAATCTTTAAAGTTAACGTAAAGTATTGATTGAAGTTCTTCAGTACTCAACAGTATATCTTTTAAATGAGTTAAATCAGATTTTGATAATGTTTAGTTAAACATTATCATGGAGGATATAAAAAAAGGAAATCATTGTGTCTTTGAGGAATGACCACAAATGAAAAGTTTCCTAATCTTAAGCTACAGGGGAAAATTCGCTCACAACTTTTCATTCAAAATATGGTATTCGCTTTGAAATACAACACAATTTATATTTAATATTTTATGCAGTTTATCTTAAGGTTTTTTAAATAACGGAATTTGGTACTACAACATGAGCTTGGCTCTAGTTGGCCAAGAGATCTGATGACATTCCTAGCTATGGTGGTTTTTTTTTTTTTTTTTTTTTTTTTTTTATGTATGTAGATATAGAAGGCATGTCTAATAGAATTGTCTAAAAGAAATAGAGCATAGTGTGTTGTGGGAGGAGTTGGTGGTGGTATGACAAATGTATTTGAGATTTTGATTTCAAATTTTCATATTTTTAGTATATTTTATTTCTTCAGTTTGCTGATCTGTTGTTTGCTATTGGTTTGTCAATAACTGTTCCAGGTGGTTTGAATAGTAATTGCCTGATTTGCAAGTAAACTAAGGTTCTAGTTCCTGAATATCCTTTGCTAAGGTACTGAATTTTATTCACAGAAATACACACACTTATAAAATGATATTAGAAGAATTAGATGAATTCTACAGTTTTTGAAGCGATTTAGTACAATGTACTAAATCGTTTCAAAAATAATAGTACATTTCAATATGAGGAAGTTGATACAAACGAACAAGTTAGCACAAAATGAACACGTGGATATGGGAAAGGAAAATTAACAGCAGTGGCAAACATTCTGCCCACTAGTGATTGGATTCTTAAGCTTTAAGATGAATTATATAGAATGTTCCTGAAAGGAGGCACTGGGTGATATTATTGTAATGGAAAAGAGGTTTGTAGTGGTGAAATAGGTAGTGTCCAGTTTCATGGAAATGTACATGACAGGAGGGAACTTTGATTATAGAGAATCCAGTAAACGATGTTGTTGGGGATCATTACGTTTTTGTTTTATTTTTAACATAATATTTCACATGGACTGGAACAAATCATTCAATCCTCGGAATTGACTTGAAAGGTGCCACCGAGATACTTATACCTTCTTTCAGTTTCATTTGGCTTTTTTTTAAAAATTAGAACAGTTGAGTAAAATGAAAATGTTTTGTTTTGCTTTGTTTAAAACTTGCATTACTTTTGTAATTTTTCTAGGAGTGGAATATCAATCATCTGGATTCTATATTAGATTATGTAAATGGTGATTATGGAATTAAAATAGAAGGTGTAAATACAGCCTATTTATATTTTGGAATGTGGAAAACCACATTTGCCTGGCATACAGAAGATATGGATTTGTACAGTATTAACTATTTGCATTTTGGAGCACCCAAGTCTTGGTATGCTATACCTCCGGAACATGGTCGTCGTTTAGAGAGATTAGCTAATGGTAAATTTATAAGTTTTTTTGTTTTTTTAATAATAAATATTCTTACTGTTTTAATGCATCAACACAGTAAAAATATTTTAAGATTAAGTAAGACTTAGATCCTTTAGGAAGCAAAGAGAAGGAAAACTATCAATTGCAAAGTAAAAGATTTTTTTTTTTTAATGTTAATTTTTTTTTTTTTTGTAAATTGAATGCCTTTAAACTTGTGATATTTCTTAAGACTTAGATCCATTCTTACTTGTCTTTTAAAATTTTGTTTATTTTTTTTCAGGCTTTTTCCCCGCCAATTTCCAAGCCTGCCCAGCCTTTTTGCGGCACAAAATGACACTTATATCACCTCAGATTCTGAAACAGTATTCAATACCTTTTAATAAGGTAAGTTTAGGTTGCTAAAGTTTTTGTTTCACAAAGACAAGAAAAGCAAGCATAAGGACAGTCAAAACGTGCTTTTTATTTGGGGGTGCCATCAAGACATAATAAAAGCATAAAAGCAAATAGTTATGAACCGAATTGTTTAATAAACTCTGTCCACCCCTTCCTTGTATGATTTTTATTTATCTGGTAAGGCTTCCATAAAATAATTTTATTTATGGAACAGCTATCCAAGAACTGTGGCCAGCAATATACTGGTTGTTCTGCACTCTCCTTTCAACATTGTTTGATAGTATTGGGATCCTGCAAATAATATGAAAGGATTTGTGTATTATTATGCCTTGTTATTAACCACAACTGAATGGAGTCTTGGGTTTTCTTCAATACTATGTGCAGGCCACTTTGTATAAGTATGAAAAGCTATAAAATATTCTAGATTAAATGAATACTTGTAGGGTGGCTCTGGCTTACATTTGCTTTTTTAATAAGCTGATATTAATCCTACAACTTGGTGCATTATGCCTTGTCCAAATCCAGTCCCTGCAGTGACACTTGCCAACATATCAATGAAATTTTGCTTGCAGATATAACAGTACAGAATTCATCAGAAAGATTATGATAATGTCAATTGCTGTGTGTACTGCTGTAACCGTACTGCTTTGTGACGTGCTGTCAAAGGAATTTTTAGAGAAGGTCGAGCTATTGTAATCTTCATTGAAGTAAACGACATTGAACTGTTAACTGCCAACATCAGAGGTGCATTACTAATCTCCCGTTCTGGATCAAGGCTGCAAATAATCATCTGTTTGTAAGCAGCCTTTAGAGATGTTGTTTTCCAGTGTGATACCTGATTCAGAATCTTCCTAATATATTGATCTTGTTTGAATATGCTATAACAAAAATGCTTGCTTTTCTCAGTGTCACTATATACAAATATGAATAAAGTTTTAATCTCAGCCTATCACTCAAATCATCCAAGTCAGTCTTCATGAAAATGAATTGTCTTCAAATTACTTTAAAACATTAGAAAGCAAGTTTAACGTCCGTAATCATCTATAAATGGAGAGAAATCGCCAATGATTAATTTCCTTAGTGCCTTTCAGTGAGAGGACAAGGGGTTAATATATTGGATCTTTCAGGATCATTTTTTATTTTATTGTTGTTTATCCCGGCGACCCATTCCCGGGACTGAGGATGCTTTTGGGTAAAGCTTTCGCTCGGCGAGCCAAACATCAACGAGTAGATTCTGCTGATGAGTCCCCAATAAGGACGAAACAATTGTACAGAATTCTCGTTGATGTTGGCTCTATGGGCGAAGGCATATTTATTGTCCGGTTGGCGATTTCTCTCCATTTACTTTAAAACATAAAACTAATAAACAGTCACTGCAGTGTTAGATTTAGATTTTTAATAAACCAAAGCTTTTTCAACTGAAGTTCTTTAAATGTATTTGCAGTTTAAAAAGGAACATTCCATCTGCAATTAATAGATTTATTATCAGATGAGAATGATGCTGTTCTTAATATCTTTTACTTGTATTTTTTTAAATTTTTTTTTATAAGTTCTTGTAGGAAGATGTAGATTGCCTAAAATCTGTTTTCTGAATTTTTTCTAAACTTTATAGATAACTCAAGAACCCGGGGAATTTATGATTACTTTTCCCTATGGGTATCATGCTGGCTTCAATCATGGATTCAACTGTGCTGAATCAACGAACTTTGCTATGCCAAGATGGATAGAGTATGGGAAGCGAGCATCTCAGGTTCGTTCACTTAATCTTGTAATTGCATCATAAACACTCAAATGTTAGCTGGAAGCCTGTTTCTAAGGGCTTCCAGACCTAGAAAACTGCTTTATTTGGAGCTAACCTCCAAAATCCATCTTTTTTTCTCTCTTTAATTTGAAATATTTAAGAAATATATACCAAAAATGCTATTGGTTTTTTTTTTAAACTTTAATCTACATGCAGATTGAAATTTCTTCTGTTACTATTAATATAGTAAAATAAAAAACAGAGATGCATCATCAGCAGTGTATTTTTTAATGACCTACAAATGTTAGCTGCACCTTGAGTCAAAAATTAAATATACTAATTTATTCTCTGCTATGTAAATGCACACAGTAAAACCTAACCTTTTTTTTTTATCTACTTTCCAAAGAAAAAGAAGGTTTATAAAATAGCTGTGCATCTGAGGATATCGACATGTGTACCCCTAAAACTTTTAAACAAATTAACTGATCTTTTTTAAACTTCATATGTACATTTTGAACAATTGATGAGCTTTCCTTTCTACTTAAACTGTTTCCATTTACAGTTTAATGCTAAAATGAATTCTGAGGTTCTAAAATTAAACTTCATCCTGCATTAGAAAAATCTGAAGTTTGATCAGTACAGTAGTCTCCCGAAAACTCGGCCTAATGTGGACCGAAGGGTGGCCGAGTTTGTGAAACTGTCGGGTTATCGGGAAAGGTGTTAAAAAAAGAATTAGTATGATTTTTTCATCATAAAATACTTTTTATTTGTTGCTTGAGAATTCAATAGTTTACAAAGAATGCTATAACTCAAACTTAAACTGTCCAAATAAACTTAAGAAAATACCCAATACATGAACTGTATATAAATGTAACTTGTAACGGGTCTGCGCGCGGGGTTTTTCCGCCCTGCCAGGGGGTGGCCGAGTTATCCGGACTACCAAGTTATTGAGTGCAGAGTTTTTGGGACTCTACTGTACTAAAAACTTACAACTTTTTTTTTGCTTTATTTTGAAAGTTACAAATTGAAGCATTTTGTGGGAAATAAATTAAAAGTATTACTCTTAATTACTCTTAAGGTTATAAGTTCTTTAAGGAACTCTTTGCTTACAAGTCGATTGTAAGAACATACTGTTTGATCAACACACACCCATTTTTCTTCTAATTTAGGGTTTTGGGATATTATACCCTCATTGTTTTCTTCTTTCAAAAAAAAAAAAAAAAAGGTTTCAGCTTTAAAAAGACACCAACAACATGATACAACAATGGAGTTTTATTCATAAAACAAAGTGATTTCAGATTCTTATTTACATCAAGTCTTCTATTGCCTAACAAATTTGTATAAATATTACAGGCTTTGTGTTAAAGTTTGAAAAACTTCAAACACTATATTTAATCACCATAATTGTTATGCATGCTTGGATAAAGAAAATCGGACAAAGAAATCGTACCTTTGATCAAATATCAAGAATTTAATAACATTTGTTTTGCATTAAAGTAATACCCTTTTTTTTATATATATATATATAGTGCACTTGTCGAAAGGATTGTGTGAAGATTAGCATGGACACTTTCGTAAGACGCTTTCAGCCTGATCGTTACGAACTGTGGCGTGCTGGCAAAGACATAGGTCCCCACCCAGAGGATCCAAATCGGGTCTCGGCAGCTCCTCCACCTGCCAAGTCAGAAGTCGCGTTTTACCGACTGTAAGTTTTGAGTTAAAAAATTTTATTGTTGGCTAATAATGTATATCATGTTTTTATGTTGCAGAATTTGAATTCAAGAAGAACCTCTTGCATTTAACTACCTTTTAAATTTCATTTATCATGATGATAAAAATTGGTAATCGGTATAACTTGAAATACACTTCCATATTTTGAAAAAGTGATGGTAAACATTTATCCATTCATGTGCTTCGTCCATCCTTTTTGTCGTTAATTGCCCCCTTGAAAATGGTTTCCTGGGGGAAAACTGGAATTTATCCACCATTGCACATATCAAGTATAAACTTCATCTAGAATCAATGATAAAATATTTATTCGTATAAATAAATTATATTACTTTTCAATCCTATAACCCAATAAACTTTGTACATTCTCTTCCTTTGTTCTCCTCATTATATGTTTATCTCTTTTGGACTAGCCATTAGATTTTTCTCTTCCATGAGCTTGTTTCTACATTTTGTTTCCTTGTTATCTTTATCAATGACGCTTGCCATTGCAATTCTCAGTAGTGCAGACCTTTCTCATTATATTTGAGAAGTTTTAAGCCATACTAGCCTAACCCTCAGAAAAGCAGATTATTGGGGAGTGGTTTGAAAGGTTTGGTAGTCATGTATAAGAAAACAATATACACTTTGCTGCTTTAATTTATGTAGTAAAGAAAATTAGCTATATAACTTACAGCAGCAAAGTGTATTTGGTGTTTTTTTACAGGACCACCAAACCTTTGAATCCATTTCCCCAATAATTTGCTTTGTGAGGGCTAGGCTAGTATGGCTTTAAAACCCCTCATTTATGATGTGCCAAGTTGGTTATCTTTAATTTTCAATAGCATTTGGAATTATACCAAGACAATTAATTTAATTCAAGTTAAGATGCACTGATCTGAAATGTTCCTTAGTTAATCTTTCAACTGAAAAGACCTTGTCCTGCTGCTTATGAATTAAATATTACAGTGTTAAATTTGATGAAAGTTTAATTCCCTAACAGATCAAATGGAGTCAAGAGAAGCTTGTGCAAGATTCATTGTGTATTAAATGATTTAGCCAAAATTTGTTATTCTCCAAACAGGGCACTGTTGGTGTTATTGTTGTAAATCTAAAATTTTCTTATTCGCACTTGTTCATGATGATTTTTCAGAAACTTCATGGTTTTCATAATATTATTCTGAGTTCACACCCAGCAGTAGTCACCAACTCAGCAAAATACTGTCTGGGGCTGAGATGGAATTCATGGCATGGTGTGTATATTTCTTTTCACCCTTCCTTGTCCATGCACAAGGTCGAGAAATTGCTTCGAGTGGTTTTAATCTTCTGTTTTTTCCCACTGCTGTTTCTCTTCGTTGATCTTGGCTGAAGATGGCTTTTGTGCTGTATCAAATAAATTGTACAATGGTGATTTGCGTTTTTTTCCTTATAAAAATAAATTCTAATTTTCTTAATAAATCTTTATTAAAACAGATTTAGACCTCCACACATTGCAGGTTGAAGTTAAAATAACTATGTACAAATAACTACACATGTACTTTCTAAACGATTTGCGTTTCGTTCTCAAGTGAATGATTACAGAATGCAGATTGTTTCGAAAGTATTTGTGTAGTTCAAAAATACGTACATCAATATCCTTCGTTGTCTTAAAATCAGATAAACACATAAATAAACTCCTGAAACTCCTACACTGTAGACAATTTCCAATATTTCGTTTTAATCTCTTAAAACTTTCTCAAGGTTTTTGTGAACAAAAGTTGAACATAAAAAATAAAAATCAACATAAATTTAAAGAGAGAATTCCTCTCTCTTTAAAACGATAGAAAAATACAATAATTAAAAAACATGAGTAAACAAATAGAAATGGACAAGAAATGGTGACTATTGTTAAGCAATAGATGACTTATTTGAAAGATAAAAATTCTTTAACTCTCAAATTGTTCAACAAAGCATTCCTAAACATGGACAAAGACATCTCATTTACCCTTAAACATTTATTCTTATTGAAACAAACACAACAATTAATGAAGCAAGACTCAATCATGAATGTTTTTTGTTCATCTTGTTCATGATGGACAATCTTCACGATGGGGTCCGGGTTGTGTCCGTTGATCCTGCAATGGTCAGCCCAGTCCGAAACGTTTTCTTCTCTATTGTTGAAAGCACGAACATGTTCTTGCACCCTTTCTTCTAACGTTCTGCCCGTGCTTCCAATGTAAGTTGCCTGGCAACTCCTACAAATCAAAGCATATACCACTCCCATGCTATGTAATATCTCTTTATTGTTACACTATCGTTCTTTTTTTTTTTGAATAATTTGTTGCTTTTATAATACACTAAGTTTATATTGTTGTCTTTGCATAATCCTTTTACTGTTCTGTTGATTCTTATTCCAATGGGTATTCCATTTCTATTTGTTTACTCATGTTTTTTTAATTATTGTATTTTTCTATCGTTTTAAAGAGAGAGGAATTCTCTCTTTAAATTTATGTTAATTTTAATTTTTTAACTTTTGTTCAACTTTTGTTCACAAAAACCTTGAGAAAGTTTTAAAGAGATTAAAACGAAATATTGGAAATTGTCTACAGTGTAGGAGTTTCAGGAGTTTATTTATGTGTTTATTTGTGTAGTTATTTTAATTTCTACCTACAATGTGTGGAGGCCTAAATCCGTTTGAATATTGATATAAGACGCATGTTAAATACTTATTTACTTTATAAAAATTCAGAATAGAATATGATGCATTGTATCTATAGTTATAATAACTTTTGTTGTTTGTAACAGCACCTTTTTCTTTAATTTTCTTAATGATTTTTTTTTTATTACATTAAGGGAAAAGAAAAGAAAGCCTGAAAGTGAGAGTACAACTATTTCCAAGCGCCACCCTGTTTCACAAATTGATGATGAGGAAAAGACAGAAGAAAGTGCGGAAGAAACTGTAAATAAAGATATCAGTAAAGATGCCATTAAAGAAGAAATCCCGTGTGAGGAAGTACCAAAAGAAGAAGAAGAAGCAGATAAAAAGAACGTACCTGAAAATAAAGTCAAGAAGAAAAAGAAAAAATCGAAAAAATCCAAGAAAGAATCAAAAGAGCGAAAAGAAAAATTAGTAGATGGAGAAAAGAAAAGGAAGAAGAAGAGGAAGAAAACTAAAGATGGTGATCCTGAAAAAACGTCGCATAAACATGGTAGTGATAATGGCGACATTTCGTTACAGATGGCAGATTATTACCCCCCCAAAAAGAGATCACAGAAGGACTGGCAATCCCTAAAGGAAGCGTTTCCTAAAGTTGAAGAGATTCGAGGACTACAGGCATCAGCTTATTCTAGTGACTATTCTGGTGAAAAATTCAGCACCTTAGATAAACTGTTACGGCCTCCTTACCCTCCCAATGTTGAGACTGTTAAGATACCAACAAATGCATTTAATTTAACTCAACTGAATTCCTCCAACGAAAATGGTTCCTTACAGTCGTTTAGAGGAGAAAATTCTGCTCAGAATACTGAAGAAACGTTTTCCCCTGGAAACCGTTTGAGTCAGACTGTTGAAAAATTAATGGGCCGATTAAATCCTAAAAACACATTACCTGTTACCTCGACGACAGTGTCAGACACAGCTCAGATCAGACAACATCAAGCTGCACTGGATGAAGGGATGGCAGCTAGGCTTGCTAGTGCAGCAGCCAACCTGCCATTTAAACAGACCCATTACACCAACAACTGCAAACCATCCAATTACAACTATATCAAAAACACAGTGCAGACTAATTCCCAGCACTTAAATCTTGTTCATCAGCCGGTAATTAATGCACTGAATGGAAACGCTAAAACAGTCGTCTATCCACCGCAGCAGCGGCACCTGTTGCCTGCTACAACAACGACAACGACAGCATCGCAACAACAACTTTATTCAGGAAAACAGTTAAATAGTCATTTATACATGCCAAATGCATCTGGTAACTCTATTGAGGACTCTAACAGAAGTTTTAGAACTCAAAGAATTGATTATTGTGATCCGCAACAGTCTATGCCTTTAAATTTCAGCAGTGACGCTCTTCAGGCCCAGTTGAAATCCTTACAGCAGGAGAATTTCAGTTCACCAATGACAGGTCCACCCCAGATGTCACAGCAGCCGCTTGCATTAATAACAAAACCTCAGCAAATGCCTGTTAAGCAGAATGGTTCTTCCAAAGTTAACTTAGAACAGCATCATCAAGTCTCTCAAATTATACCAAATTCTATTGGTTCAGGGGTTGCATCACAGTACAACCAACAAGTTACAGTTATTCCAGGAACGACGGCAGTGTCACTAATAGGTAGACAGCAGCCAATTCCCGGTCAACAGCTGATCATCACACGTCCTATGCAACCGGTTCAATCCCCAATTCTAAACAAAATCATAACCCAAGGAAACATCACACAGATTTCACCTTACAATTCCTTAACGAGTGTTCTTTATCCTTCATCTTCAAGATCTACCAATGATAACATACAGCCATCGCCCGTAAACAATCCTCATAAAATATTTCAAGTACAAATAGAACAGCTAACAAACAAGTTTTCTCCTAATAAGAGCAGTCCTGCTGGAAGACCACAGAATCACGTTTTACCAAGCAGTACAGTCGGATTGCTGTCAGCTCCTCATAAAGTTGAGAAAATCAACATTCCGTTTGATCATAATCACTCCACACTCCAGAATCTCTTGAAATTTCCTGGTTCTGAACACATTATCACGCCTGCTACTTACAATCAGCCCTCGGGCATTATGGCAAAACACATTTACACATCTGTTAATACTTCATCACTGCATAACAATAACAGTTCATTGAGCAATCCACAGTCATCGGACGCTGCAAAAGAGAACCGAATTATCCAGCCTCAAACTTCATTCAACAACGGCACAGTTTCGGATCACTCCCATCTTCAGTCAAAACAGAGTGTTGCAAACAGTCAGCTGAGGGTTGCACAAAACATGGACATTAAACGGAACTACTTACTAGATTGCCATTCATCTGTCAGTCATCCAAATCATCCCAACAGTCATTCTGATTTTAAACCTCAAGAAAACTTCCAGATTCAGGAAACTGCCATGTTATCCAAAGTAAAAACTGAACCAGTACAGTCCTACTCATTAGAGGATTACACATGCTCTAATTTGAATTTTGATACAACGGAACCGATTAAGAAAGAATTTAGTTACAATGAACCACTCAAAGAAAACGAAATGCCACCAGACTTGGGCCCACCGGAGATCCAGTCCCTTCCGGTTGACAGTGGGTCAAACGGCCTGAGCCCACCACAGTTGTCACCAAACTTTTCAGATAACAGTTACTCATCGTATTCATCCTTATCTTACAAAGAGCAGGCCGTTATCACTACCCTTACAACCATGAGCACTGGGAGTAGCACTGCACAAGATAAAACCTCTTCCTCTGTAGACGAAGCTGGCAGTCGGATAGAGGATGATCGTCAACTCTTGAGTTCAATGAGAGCCATGGAAGCTGATTCAACTGACTTGTATGATTTACATGACGAGGAACAGCACGCCCTTCCAATGCTACAGGTGAGGGGTTAGGGTTTTATATAAAGTTAAACAGAAATCTTTAAATTGAGTTTTTTTTTTTTACTTTAGAAAGATAACGGAAACTTATGTAATATGTAGTTTTTAAGCTTGATTAATGATTATTACAGTGATATCTCGGTTCACGAACATAATCCGTTCCTTGACCCTGTTCGTGATCCAAATCAATTTTTCCCATTGCAATTAATGTAAATGCAAATAATATGTTTTTTGTCCTAGAACATTTTTTTTTTTAACATGTTATGGCTTTATGTGTGGAAATAATACAGAAGGGAATAATATAACAGTAATATTAGAAGAAAGTAGTTTAATTACCAAAATAAAACTAATTTTACAGTACATGTACAATTTACCTTTGTGGTTGAAAATTGCTGGCACACAGGGATGGAGAGGGGGGGAGGAACTTTACTCCTTCGAAGGAGAGGCAGTTGGTAATTGCATAACATGACGATCCAGAGAAATTTGCCTTTTTCTTTGCTGAAGAATTTTGTGAAAATGATCCATTACGCTCCATGTGTGCGTGTTCGTGAACAGAACCATCGTTCGTGAAGTGAAGCAAAACTTGTTCGCAAACTGTGTTCGTAGACCGAGACGTTCGTGATCTGAGGTAGTTTATTATTTAATTGCAAATTCATGAAATTGCTAAAGCTTAAAATTGGTAAAAAAGTAAATAAGTAGAAATCCTTTATGAAATGAAGAGCACTATATCTCCTTGTTTCCTCTTCTCCATCATGCTGGTTAACTGAATGTTGACAGTATCCTGTATTGGATATATGTGATATTGATTGCTGTTAGTTTTGGTTGATTTCATTATTCATCATCATCATGGATTAGGCAATAAGCCTGTTCTGGCTTCTTGGTCCAGCCACCGTTTCCTAGGTCTGCCACGATTTCGCTCGTTTGTAATAAAAGGCAGCTCTAGGTAATCTCTTGCATGTCATACGTTGGATGTGGTCTTTCCAAGTATTGCGGTACTCACTAATTTTCTCAACAGAGGCTAAATATGTTTAATTCTCTTCTGATAGCTTCATTTTATTATTTGATATTAAAAGTAAAACTTGCTAACTTCAAACTTGAATAACATAGATTTCTACATTTCATAAAATAACTTGGCCGCAGGATAGCATGGGAGATAAAATTGTTCTTCATTCAGTTTATATGGGAAGACAGTTATAATAATTCAATAATATTAGGTTTTGTTTTTGAACTATTGTAAACAACATCTCAAACAAATAATGAATGGAGGAAAAAGATAATCTTTTATAAAAGAACTTACCATTGACTTGTAGCCTTTAAAAAAAAAAATGCTAAAATATGTAACATTTTAGAATGAGATGTAACATGTTGTTTTGTATTAATTTTGTCATAGGTAGTTTCATTACCATCTGCTGTTAATAATACAAGCAGATGCAGTTTTACTTTTTAATGAGGTTTTTTTTTTTATTAATCGTGTAAAATAATGATAATTATATACTAAATTCTATAAGAGTATTATAACATTTTCCTCATTTATAGGACAGCCAAATTTAACAAATTTGATCCCTGAAGAACTTTCCAATTAAATCTTTAGATTTATATATAATAAAAAAAAAATATGTATATCTTATAAATTTCACAGAGGTAAAGTTGAGTTTTATAGCAAGGTTTAATTATTGCATGTTTTATTAATTTTAAATATATTTGTTAATTTCTTTTATTTGTTTATTTGTGTGTCACTGTAACAGTAGTGATTTTTTTTTTCTTCTCTTCTTCCTTATTAATTGATCTTCTCAAAAATACCTCCTAATATTCAAAAAATTCTAAGGTAATTTAAAGTAAAAGTATATTTGTGAATTTTTGATGTTCAATTAACTCGTATAGGGAGCCAAATGCCCTGTATAAAACTGTTTGCTTTATTTAATTTTATAGGCTTTTTATGATAAATAATTGGCCGTTTTGGTTTTAATTTTTCACTCCTTCTGAAATTATTCAAGAATGACTTAAGAGTTCTGTAATTATTTTACAGGTTAACTAATCCTATTGCACTATGAAAATTTGAGATACTGAATTTTTGATGTTTTCACTTTCCTAAAGATTTTTCTAAGAGACTTTACGTAACCATCTCTATCTAGCTTCAGACTTGTATGTACGGTGTGGCCACGAAGTTCCCGTACCCCTATTATGGTTTATTATTTGTTTGGACCATTTTTTTTTAATAATCATGCTAATGGCGAAACTTACTTACTCATGGGATTAACTATGTTTATAACATAACTTGAAGAGGCGGGTGTCATGGAATGCTACAGCAGGACTGGGCATCTGTTCACTTCACTCATACTGTGCGCTGGTTTCTTCATGAACATGTCCAGAATGCTGAATTTGTCGCAATACTCCAGCATCGTCAGTTCCATTGAAATGGCCACCACGAAGTCCTGACCTCATGGCGCCTGACAAGTCATTGTGGAGAATCATCAAGGCCTATGTGTCTGAAAGTCGTTATGCTACCCAATGAAGAATTGTGCAATGCAGTCGAGGACGCATTTCGAACCATTTCACCGGACATGCCAAAAAAAATGTCAATTAGGACATGGTGGCATATGACCTTGTGTGTACAGCATGATGGCAAATACACATACGCATTGGACACTTAATGTGTAAATGTTTTCTTAAAATATGACTACCAATTAAGGGGTAGGGGAACTACCAGGCCACATTGTATATCATGAGATGCACTTCTTTGTTCACTGAAGAAATGGATGAGGTGAAATAAGACCCATGTAATAATAAATGCTCGGATGCACAAAAACAGGTGGTACTATTTGTGGAACCAAAAAAAAAAATAATATCAGAAATAGTTGATGTAGCTCTGAAGTTAATTTCTGCCAAATTAATGAAGGGACTAGATTAGTGATTGTCAGCTTGTATTAATTACAAATTATTTTATTGTATATCTGTTCATATATATATATATATATGAACAAACAGGCAAAACTTAAAGCCTATCCTTCGAGTTTCGCAAAGCAAAGATTTCAATCAATCATTTGCAATTTTGAAAATTTAGAAAAGTATAGAATATAAGAATAAAATTAACTTATATTACTAAACATATAAAGCCGGACAATGATATGAAATTTTGAAAATGCCAATACAAATATCAAATCACTGTTTAAATCAATCAAATGTATTGGCATTTTCAAATTTCATATCACTGTCCGGCTATACATAAGGGGCGTTCAAAAAGAAACGAGCCGGAGTGTGTAATGGGCAAACTGGTGACAGAAGGATAATATCGTTGCATGTGTAACCAAGATTGGTTCCGATACAAGTGAGTGCGAAGTTCACAGCCCGCCGCTAGAGGGTCACGGGTGCAAGTCACGTGACTAATAGCTAGTAGAAGCCTGCGTCAATCGTCCAACGAGGTCATTCAAGTTGTAAGCAGTGAAACAGTGCGATGGAGGCGTCTAAAGAAGAGCAAAGAGGTGTTGTTCGTTTTCTGACAGCAGAAGGAGTAGGGGGAACGGACATTCATCGAAGAATGTCACAAGTGTACGGTGAACACTGCATGTCCCTTCACTGCATAGGCTTCACTGCATGTCGGACGACGACGTTGTGAACTGTTTTTTTTGAAATTCACAACGCAGCCCCGGGAATTTTACGAGACAGCCATTCATCGCCTTGTATCGCAGTGGGACAAGTGCCTCAACAGCCAGGGCCAATACTTCTGACATACCTGTACTGGTTTCTGTTCCTCGACTTCCGGCTCGTTTCTTTTTGAACGCCCCTCATATATATGCAGGATATGTAAAGATGTTCCTATTCTTGAATCTTCTGGATTTTAAAAAAAAAATATGTATTAATTTCATGGGAGTTGAGTTTATGTAGGTCATTTTGCAGTTGATGTCACTGTGTGATGGTTATTTTTCAGAATATAGTTTTAGAGTTACGTGAAAAATTGATTAATGCTTTTATTTAAAATTCCTACTTCTTATTTTAAGATATAATGCTGCTGTTGTTGCTATTTTTTATACTTTGGAAATATTTGTAAACTTTGTATCTCCATTTATCTTTTGAGTACACTTAAGTTTTAATTTTTGATATCCATGTAAAATAAATACATTTTTGAATGCAAAATTAATATTTTTGGCAGTTTACTCAGTAATAAATTTTACATAACAGTTATTGCAAAGTGTTTAATCAAAAGTAAACAAATTAAAACCTCTCGAAATAGTTCTTAATAAATGCATAAAAGAAACAAAAAGTGCTGCCATTAACCAAGAATATTTGATGTTTGATAGCGACTTCACTTATTTGCTGCTGTCTATTAGATCTGTGATTGGTAATAAGGCTGAATAGGAAATTAATGAACTGTGTTTGGTATTCTTTGACACCTGGACATTAAAAATTCAGCAAAGCTAAAGGAATGAGAAGCTCACTGTTGTTAATAGATTCTCGAGGCTGCAACGTTCAAAGGAGATGGAGAGCCCGTACTGATCTTGAAAAAATTTGGCAAGAAAGCTAATAATAAACTGAATATGTGACATTTAATAATTCTGAAGAACTAATATAAGTTGCAAAGTTCATTGGAAAAGTAAATTTTCTTTAAAAACCGTGGAATAATTTTTTATGTAGGCATAGCATAATGACTTTAGTGTTGAGCACTCATCAGTTTGATGGCAACACAAAAACTTGATATCAGTTAGATCTAAAGGTTAGTTAGAAGTTTTTTGAGTCGGTGAAACCTTTCTTCATAAGCATTTCTTTAAGGATCTTTAGAGCTGTCAATAAAATCTTTACCAATCAACATCAACGCCCTCAGCTATCATCGGTGGGAATCTGGAACAGCTGTTTCATCATGATTGTGACTCTTCTAAAATTGCGAAAGCCTTTTATGTGCATTGGGCTAAATCATAAAATTTCATGAATCTTATGCATGTTAAAGCTTTTTCCAGTTTAATCTTTGTCTTAAGTAAAGCAGTGTATATACCATTAACATGCTTAATATTACTGACTTCAGTTTGTGTAGTTCTTCCTTTGCCTTTTGAGTTCTTCTGATTGAGGGTCATTTAAAGTGATAGTTCAACTTTTCTCTTGTAAATTTCTGAGACCTTTTATTGGCAGTAATTCTGTGCTGCCTCTTTAATCCATAAATATTCTGTTTGTCATTATCAGAATTGTTGTTTTTCTAGATTTTAAGCTTTTTTTTTTTTATTTTTTCCTGGTTACAGTTTATTTCCTTTCTGTTTTACATAATCTTCTTCTTCTTCTTACCCTTTTCCACTTCTGTGTGGTGGTCAGTGTGCCCTTCTTTAATTCTTTTTCTCCATCTCTCTCTGTTTAGGGGTCGTCCATTAATTACGTGAGGTCAAAAGGGGGGGGGGGGTCCGGGAAAACTCTCACAAAATCTCACCAAGGGGGAGGGGGGGGGTCCAAATTAAAAAAAAAACACCTCACGTAATTAATGGACGGCCCCTTAGGGCTTCCTCTCTTGTCCATCCTTTTTAGTCTTCTGATCTTGATCAGCAGACTAATATTCCCGATCTAGATCAACAGACTTAATATTCCCGTTTTGTCTGTCAGTCTGTGAACAAGTATCATTAAAATCTCATTAAATTTTAATGATTAAATTTTTATGATTGCACAACAATCATAACAATCTCAACAATTGCGTCTTTTGCATTTGCAACAATAACATTTATAGTGATTGTTGTGATTGTCAAAAGACGCAGTTGTTTATTGGAATTAAATACAAGGAAATTAAAGCAATATCAATGATCAGAAGACGTTGCGAAGCATTGTGATTGGTTCACTAATCACTTTCCCTATCTTGTTCTCTCATATCTTCAGCCATCTTGTCTCCCACTTTCTCTCTTTCCTGGCACCTCCAACATCCTCATTTGCTTACCTATGTAATCTTCATTCCACCTGTCCTAACCATCTCTGTTTTACATAATGTTACATACTATTGATTGATACTCAGACGTAGAGCGTCTACAAAAGCATCACTTTTAAACTATTGCAGATCTATCTTTGTCTTCATTTTTCTTATTATTCATATAGATTTTATTCTGCTAAATTTCCAGCATTTGCCTTGTGGTCTTAAGATGATAAAGCATTTCGACACATATGCACATACCTTCACAAACATTTTTTATCAATAAATGCTTCAATAGGGTAACTCTGATTAGTTTGTAAATATGTTCATACTTCAAAAGTTTCATTATCAGACATGTGGCAGAATGCAGTTGAATTTAAACTGCTTCAATGTGTTTTCTTAATTTTACCATTCCCAGTTACTTTTATTCTGAAAAATTCATTCCCCATTTTAATTTTTCATAGAATCTATATTAGAAATGCCATAAACAAGATCTGCAAATATACCACAAGGACTGAATTTCATTCTTCAATTTTTTATTTTTTTTTTAAATTTCCTTCAAAACAAATGGGTCCCTCTTTCATTTCTTTGTTATAATTGAGATTAATTAATGATAAAAGCAATTAAGTAGCATTTCGTACTGTAAAACAACTGTAGTAACCAACTTTTCCACAAACAAATAAGCAAAGATTATTTCTTTACTAAGCATCAAAGCCAAGCAGTGTATGTTTATAATATAATATCTTCATATTTATATACAGGGTGTATCAAAATAATGTACTAACACTTTGATGTACATCAAAGTGTTAGTACATTTTTTTGAGACACCCTGTATAGAGAAAACATTGTAAAAAGAAAAGAAAAAAAAGTAAAAGATAATGAAACTAGACACTAGCTTTAAAATGTGATTGTGCCATTTAATGACGAGTGTCGTTTCTTGTAGATGGTCCATGATTACACACTACCAATGGCACAGCCAACTGAGAGAAAGAAATCCAGGAAACATTCTGGTGAGAAATCGGGTGATCACAGCAAATCCCATAAAGACAGTAAAGGAAAGAGGACGGCCAGGCGGCAGCCATTGTCGAAACCAGTAGATGCAAGTGATGATGGTAAGCTATTCAGTTACATTTACTAAAGTAGAATGGACTGTATATCGATAAGATATATACGTAAGGAAAGATCTCCATCAATAGAACTTTTGTTATTATTACGACTTGTCTCAATTATTAGTCCGTTCGAAGTTATATAATTCTAGATATAATTTAGAATATAATTATAGAATTATAATATAATTATAATAATTAAATAATTATTATTATTAATAATTCAATATTTTTCTAGAAATCCAAATTAATTCCCATTTTTAAAAGTGGAAATTATATGGATATAACAAATTATAGACCAATATCAATGCTCTCAAATTTATCAAAAATTACAGAAACCTACATTTTTAACACATTATATAATTTTATTGAAAAATATCAGTTAATAAATAAAAATCAATATGCATATCAAAAAAATAAGAGTACAACATTATTATTACAAAACTTAAATGAAATTATAAATAAAAACTTAAACAAAAGTAATTTCACTTTAATTATATATATATAGACATGAAAAAAGCATTTGATAGTTTAGATTATAACATATTACTACAAGAACTAAATAATATTGGTATAAGAGGCCCAATGCTTAATATACTAAAAAACTATTTAAAAAAAAGAAAATTCAAAATTAAAATTCAAAATAAAACAAGTAAAATATATAATTTAAAAAAAGGCGTACCTCAAGGATCTAACTTAGGCCCAATATTATTTCTAATATATATTAATACAATCTTCAAAAATTCAAAAAATTCAAATATTTTTGCTTATGCAGATGACTTATTATTAATAAATACAAACAAAAACTTTTCAATAGCACAAGAACAAATACAAAATGACTTTATCAGCATAATTAAATGGACACATGACTATAAATTAGTCATTAACAAAAACAAAACAAAATATATGATAATTAATTCAAAAAATAAAAAAATCAACATTATACCAGAAATAAAATATCATGAATTCAACTGCATACACAAAAAACCAGAAGATATGAAAACCTGTAACTGTGAAAATATAGAAATAATAAATAATTATAAATATCTAGGTCTATATATAAATAACAAATATACATGGCATACTCATTATATTCATATATTAAAAAGACTAAATTACTTATTATATATGTTTTATCGTATCAAAGACATCTTTCCAATAAAAACAAAAATTATATTACACAAATCATATATTGACTCAATAATAAATTACGGTATAGATAATTGGATCTATATAAATAAAAATAAAATGAAAAATATTAACAGAATCTTAAAAAAAATAATAAGTTTAATTTTTCCTAATTTCAATAAACTGCAAATTGAACAACAAAATCAAATTTTAGTAACTAATAAAATATTATTTCCTCAACAAAGAGTTATATTTAATTTAATTATACAAAATTATTATAAAATATGTTATAACATGCAGGAAGATAATACCCTTGCAACAAGAAGAAATAGAATATATACAAAACAAGTCTTTGATAATCCAAAAAATAACTTCGGACTAAGAATTAAAAACAGACTAATTAATAAAATCTTGATCAATTTTCAACAGAAATGAAAAAAATTGATAAGATATCTATCTTTAAAAAAATAATATATAGAGATATAATATCTGGAAGGATCATATGGGTCGACTAATTTGAAAAAAAAAAAAAAAAAATTTTTAAATTATTATATACTTTATGTACTTCACTTTACATTTATTATGTACTAATAAGATATTAGCTTCTTTCTTTTATCTCAAAATTTTATATAATATCTGAAATATTATTAAATATTATTATTGTTTTATTTGTACAATTAATGGAATATTATGTTTATATTAAAAGTATATAGGACCATTTTTGTATATACTACCATTATAACTCTCAGCACCCACAAAACAGGCTAATAACCTAGTGGGACTGAAATGTAATATATTTGATGAATAAATAAATAAATAAATAAAAAAAAAAAAAATTATGTTATGTGGTGAGTATGGATTGTAGGGATGCCGATCACCGCGACCATTGATGTGACTTATCTAGTTGACATCTTAATTCTTTGCATCTTTTTTCTATGAAGGTTGAAACATGGCTCGCATATATGAAAATGTAACATTAAATAATTGGTTAAATAAAGGCGTTAGGGCGTTTTTTTTACATTTTTGGGCATTTTTTAAAGATAGGTCATTTTGAGCATTTTTAGTAGTTTTTTTGGAAGGCCATGTCATTTCTTTTATACTTTGAGATTTTAATTATTCTACAAAAAAAGATGAAATTTGTTTTTCTGGGGGTTTCATTGTTGATTCTTATGGAAACATGCCTCCTAAATTCAAATCTGTAATTAGTTTTTCTGTGTCAGGCATATTTTTCACGTTATAGGCAATTTCATTTTTTCTTCTATTTTCATTTCTACGCTGTGTATTTATATAGACAAAACAAGTAAGCATTACTATTCCAGCCACTTTCATAATTATTTACAAACCATTTATATAGTAAAAAAAGAAAAACAAATACTGACCTATATATTATCATCTAGTGTGTGAAATTAAATATTTGAAATAAAAAAAATTATACAAAATTATATTTTCTCTAAGACTATTGACGATCATTTTTTTCTCCTGTGAACAATTTTGCACTCTCGAATAGTGTTCCAGCAGTAGTCGGCTAGCATTGCAGGCATCCATTTCCCTTCCTAACGTTTTTCCAAGAACATTATGTCTTGATGGAACCTTTCACCATGTTCATCGGAAACATCACTACAGCTGTCAGGAAAATAGTGTAGAAGTGAATCTAGAAAATGCACTTTTAAAGATATGTTGCACCCTAAATCCCTATATGCATTTATCATTTCTTGCACCAATTCTTCTTAGTTGTTAGCTCTTTTTCTTCCCAGAAAGTTTTGGGTTACATTCTTGAAACAGACCCATGCTTTTTTTTTCTTTTGGTTCAAGGCATTCTTCAAAATCTGAGTCTTTTTGAAGTTCTCTAATTTGGGGACTCACAAACACGCCTTTCTTTATTTTTGCTGAAGAAAGATGAGGAAACGTTTTTGAAAGATACATAAACCCTTTTCCAGATTGATTCATGGCCTTTACAAGCTGTTTAATAAGGCCTAGCTTAATGTGAAGAGGTGGCAGTTTTAGATTTTTATACACTACAGATAGATATGTAATATAGTTAAAATATTTAGTTAAAATATCAATGTAATAGTTAAAATATCAATGTAATAGTTAAAATATCGCTTAAACTGGACATATATCCTCGTATAACTAAAAAACTACGCCTGATAGCGAATTTCTGATTTCAGATTTGAATTTCTCACATGAAAACTCTTCGGACACGCACATTTCCGTATCAAAAAAATGACCCTTATAGAACAGTGATTATTATTCAGTATTGAGATTTTAATTATTATTCAGTATCATTTAAGCCAAGAAATTTTTCCAGAAATCAAGTAGACCTTTTTTTTTGGTTGTCAAAGTTAAAAAAAGGTAAAAAAAAAGGTTTAATGTACTAAATTCAAATGTTTTATTGGTCTTTTTTTTTTTGTTTTATTGGTCATTTATTAGCAAATTATAGGTCATTAAATGCCTTGCCCTACTTACATAACTCCGAATGGACTAATAATTGAGACGAGTCGTAATAATAAAATACGTTCTATTTAAGGAGATCTTTCAATAGGTATATATCTTATCACTATACAGGGGTGGGCCAACTTCCCATAGATTTGTACCCATTGTCCTTTGCTAATTGAAGAGGCAGGTGATGGTCGAAGCAGTAGAGAAGCTTAATTTGAAGTGAAGGATTGATTTCCTGCTTGTTTCATCTACCGATGGGTTATGAGGTTCAGCAAACCTCATGTAATACGATATCGATTACCTTAACTCTTACTGAGGCTGAAGATGAAACTGACAAGGGGGGGGGGGGCTGGGCATGGGATAAAGAAAGGAAGAGAAAAGAATATTTTTTGGAAGGGAGGGGGAATTTGAATTCAGCATTGGAAAATGTTTTAAAGGTTCAATAGTCCTATTGTTCTGGATTATTCTCTTTCCACATCTAAGAGAATATTTGACTGTATTTTCAGATTTAAGGGAAATTATATTTTTAACATAACCACGGAGGTTTTTGGATACTATTCAACATTGGGAATTTTATTTTTTGAAAATTTAAGCCAAAAATAAATAAATAATGGATTTAAAAAGGTGTTGTTTTTAATGTATTCTTAGTAGATAGCTTTAAAAATAATATACATACTCCCTTTCTGGGCCTAATGTAATTTAAAAATTTTTTGGAAATTTCCCTAAAAGTAGACCGTATGGTAACACTTCTGAAAATCACCTATTATTAGATAGCTCTAATCCTACTTTAAAAATTCTTTAACAGTTCCTATTTTTAATTATTTACCTTTCATCCTTAGTTTAGTTGAAAGTAGTTAATATAAAATCCATGCTGTAACATTAATGTTAGTTATTAAAATTCCTATTTAAGATTGTTGTAGATATTACTGTAATGGAGATGACCACTCCATTTATTTGACAGTGTTGTCAATGAGTTTATTTATTTTCAGATTCTTCGTCAAGTTCCTTACCAGAGGAGTTGTTGAATGATTGGGCCAAACCTTTAGCAGAATTGTGGCTATTTAGGCCGTACAATAAGAACGCTGAAAAAGAATTCAACGAACATTCTTCTATAGAAGAACCACATTGTAGCATATGTTTATTATTCAAGGCACCTCAGGTAAATTTATTTCTTCATAAATTTTTTTATGCATGTTTTATTCTCATCAACTGCATCAGTAGCTTTAAAAATTTGAATGCAGCTGTAACTAGGTTTGAGTTTTGTAGTTTCATCTTGAAAATAAAATTACATTGGAACCTCGAACACAATCTGTTCCAGCAGATGATTCAACTTTCGACTTAAATTTCCCCATAAGAAATAATGAAAATTGAATTAATCCTTTCCAGGCACCCAAAATTTACCCAATACGAACATTTTAAGTGCCTATTTCAAAAGATCATATTGGAAAATAATGATAAAACAAGTGTATTTAATTTCAATAATTGAACATTTTTATTTAGAATAGTACATTTATACATAAAAATATTTTATAATAATCGATCAACAATACTAGTAGGAGGGAGATTACTGTTATTACTGAAGCTGAATTACCATTCTTTCATCTACAATCCACTAGTTGAGAGTTGTAGTTCATTGACATTATCATCACTTGACTTTTCTTTGGAGGGAAAAGAAAAAAATTGTTTAATGTCATTTGTTTTTGTCTTATTTTTTAAAAGTTTTTATTTGAGTTTCAAACCAGATTTTTCTTGATTTTTTTTTTTTTTTGTTCAAGTTTCAAGTTGTTCAAACATCAAAACCGTTCGAAGTTCGAACTGTACAGTTGGTCAAATGAGATCTTTCAGCTACGACAATAATTATGATTCTGAATTGACTGTTAAATTTTGCTTTGATTATCTTGATAATATTGTTTAATCTGCTCAGACAAATACTTCTCTGCTCTACTGGGATTATAGAAAAGATCTGTTAACAACAAATCATTATTAATATTGTTTATTTTTTTATTAAATAGCAGTTACTATTATTATTTATTTATTTATTTTTTTTATGTTTTTTAGTTCAAAGGCTTGGATTTTATTTTTGGTTCATCCCGAAAGAAATCCCCCGGAGGCACAATACCAAAGCAGTCCCAAGTGTCAATGCTGGACGCTTGTTTTAATGTTACACCTTCAAGTAATCCACCTTCCAATGCAACCACAATAATTGACTCGGAAGGCAATAGTCCTCTATTGGTATGTGAGGAGTGTAAAGTGTGTGTCCATGCCAGCTGCTATGGTGTTACTTCAATTCCTTCAAAGGGCAAATGGAAATGCTCGAAGTGTTCAGAGCAGATTTCCACCACTGTAAGTATTTTATGAATTAATTGGTTTAGAAATTTACTCTAGTAATGAAACAAAGGGAGAGTCGCAAATGAAACAAGATAAATTAATGCTTTCAGACAGTGTCAAAAGCAAAGCAGCCCCATAATATGCACAATTTTATAAACAAAATGTGTTCAGAAGGGCCGATATTGGGGGGGGGGGGACGTCTATCGCCGTTTTCCTCCTTATCGGAAGCGACCACCTTTGATCCCTCAACATCCAGTCAGGGAGTGGTCCTAGAGGTCTGATTTTTTGGGATGTGGTCACCTACTTTTTGATGCTGAACACAATGGTGAAGATTTCATTCTAATATCTCTAACCGTTTGGCCACTACGGAGTGTGACATCCAGCAAGCATAAAAGCAAGAGCAGTCCCCTATGTTTTACAGGCAAGCTGTAACCTAGGGACCGCTAACAAGATACACAATAATTCCAAACTTTAAAATACAAAATTAGTGCATTATTCTTTGAGGTAGCTAAAGGGCACATTACTGTCCCTTTACATTGACCCTTACTGTGAAGCATTCATAAGCAGGTGCTACAAACATCAAAATGCAATCTACAATAGCTCTTCAAATAAAAAGTTTGATAGTATTGGAATAATTGACCACAAACGCACTGGCTGTTAAAGAAAATATATTCACTATTTAAGATTTGATAATGTTTCGGGAACCCATTCGGTTCCCAAATCATGTCAAATCTTAAATAGCAAATATATTTTCTTTAACAGCGAATGCGTTTGTGGTCAATTATTCCAATACTTTGTAAGTACCCATAAAAAGATTTCAATATAAAGGTTGATGTTGAGAAATAAGGGATTAATGTTGCACTATTTTGACCCTTAGGTAAAGTGGCTCTTAAAATGGGCCAGTATATTCCAAAATTTAATCAGATCAGGGAAGTTTGATGTCGAGACAAGATTCTCAACAACAAACGTCTACACATTTAGAGCGCAAATGTCATGAATGTATTAAAATTAGGACAAGGAATATTTAGTGTGATTAATGTCCTGTTTTAATATATATATTTAAAAAGCTGAAATGATTGATTTATTAGAAGAAGAAAAAAATATATATTGTATTTGCATGATAACTATACTTATTTTTTCATGTGGAAATGGGTTTGAGCGTTTACTTGTAGTTCTTGGTCACAATTATCAGGAAGGCTTTACAGACACAAAAAAATCAGTTACATATGTAGAAAGATGGATACAGGCACAGAAAATTCTTAAAATAGTCTTTATCTGTTGTTCACAATAAGCACCACGTACTGTAGTTGTAATCATTTTGGGACAGTCGCTTTTCGATAACATTAAATATAGGATTTGAAAAAATTGCATCGTTTATTTCAGTTTGTGTTGTCTTGTAGTATTTCATGAATAAATTGCTCATACTCGTAAAGGCTTTTGAAGTTTGTAGCTCTTATGTTGCACACCATAACGAAGTATACGTACTCCCATCTCGGCATTGGTTGGAGGAGCTTCTAAAATCTGTTCTTCTGTGCTTGCATTAGGTTCATTTTCTTCTACTAGTGTAGAAGTTCTCAGCAGAAGCACTTTAAACGAGCACTGAAACTTGAGCTTGTCAAAATCACTCACTAAAAGAGAGCACAAAAATAAAGTCGAAAAATCACAATTCGACTGTATGTATACTAACCTGCATTTGCTTAATCTTGAAATGCAAAAGATTTACGGAAATGAGATTAAAAGAAGATTAACACAAAAGTCAGATTTCGACAAATTTTATCATGATTTACCCTTTCGCTAGTGACCAGTTAATTGACGCCCACCCCCGTCTACTGATCAATTTTAAGGTTTGGAATAAAATTATAGTTTTGTCATGGTGTGGTATATTCATAATTTCATGGCTTTATTGTGGACACTTCCAGTTTTAATTTGATACCATGAACATGGGGTACAATTAAGCATATGATTTCATATTTTCATTGAAAAATAACATTTTTGTGAAAACGAAAAGGACAAAACATTTATGCAAGAATGTTATTTAGTGTAGTCCTAATGTGACTGTGGGCAAAGTTACTGCAAACGAGAGACTGGGGTATTTCCCACTTCATAAAAGAGAGATAGACGAGGCCTTTCGCGTCCTATTGTTCAGGAATCGTCTCATTTGCAGTAATATTATTCAACTTTTTGTTTAGTTTATACAGGGCCTAAATACAGATTATTTTATTCCCAGAAAATATTTTCTTTTCTGGTACAGTTGAAAGCAGTCTTCCAGACATCTTTGAGTTTTTGTCATGATCTGTAAGATGTGCAACAAGAATTTTTTCATTAATACTGTTAGCCTGTAATCATTTGCACATCAAAAAGTTTGTGCTAGGAGGTTCTCATAACTATCGTGAACATATAATAAGTGATGATTGTTTTGAAAGAAACTGTCACTATAAATTGGGTTCTGAATCTGATAAAGCAATGGAACAGATATAATAGCAGTTTTAAAACAAAAATAAGTGTTTATCTAATGATATGTTTCTGTCATTTTTTTGGTTTGGGCTGATGTTTATTACTTACCTATTCCTTCATATTTCAGTCACTTTCTTCCTTTCCCAAAATAAGAAAAATTATGTTATTATCTTACTTAAATCTTTAAGATGAATTATTTTTTTAACTTACAGGAATGCTGTTTGTGTTATTTGAGAGGAGGTGCATTCAAGCCAACAACAGACGGTCGATGGGCACATGTAGTCTGTGCTATAGTTGTCAATGATGTATCATTTGACAACATTGTTACCAAAGAGCCAGTAGATGTTTCTAGGATATCACAAGCTAGGTTAAAATTGGTAAGGGGAATTTCTTTATTAAAGAAAATATTATTGGCTTTCTCTATCAATGAACATATGCTGTTCAACTCGGAACTCCAGTATTTGAGAATTTCTTGTAGTGTAGACACCATTAATTTTAAAACAACCATGACAGGAAAAACAACAATGGCGCTTTAGCAAGTGTTCTATAGGTTCAGTACATCCTTACGCTTCAGGTGGTAGAACTCAAAAACCAGTAGAGCACAAGCTAAAGGATTAGCGTTATTCATAGTTACAAAATCAGTTGCTGTTATGTCTTCTAATAACAGGATGGTGATTAAAAAATATAAAAATAAGCATTAATTAATTCGTTGGAGGAAATCAAAAATGAAAAATATTCTGGCAACATTGTCACTAAAACTGTTTCGGCACAGAATTGCTTCACCACAGACTAGAATTTTTAGCAATTGATTTCAGAGTTTTAAAATTTTGCATACTAATTGGTAATGTAACTTTTTAAATATATTTTCTATAAGAAATTGCAAGTCTAGGAGTCTGTTGCAGCGTCACAGTGCTCATGTGGTGAAAACTGGTTGCTTATTCTTGAAGAGTGATGAATTAGCCATTTCTCATGCACAGTTCCATTGGTTATGGATGCACTTATACTTTCATAACAGTGCATCTGTAACTGACGGAACTGTGCACAACCATCAGAAATGGCTAAGTCATTACAATAAGCAATCAAGTTTGTGAAGTGAAGCACTAGTTGATAGACCGTCAAAAAGTGAATTGGTCTCAGCCGTGATTCCTTCAGGAAGCTTCTTTAATTTACAGAATTATGTAAATTTTAATGAATCATATTTAAGTTGATGATCAAGCTAAATATAATTGCGAATTTTGAAGGTTTGGGGGATAAAATTTATGTTGTAATCGTATTCAGACTTAAACTTAAGCCCTACTTTTGTAAGATGTATCATGTTAGGCGTTGAGCTAAATGTATTTCATATTTGTGATTGTGATTTTTTGTTTTTCATTTCTTTTCCAGAAATGCATTTATTGTAACTCACTGTTAAACAAGAAAACTAATTTACCAAGCAGTGCCTGTGTTCAGTGTTCTTTTGGCAAGTGTGCTCTTGCCTTTCATGTTACTTGTGGCCATGCAGCAGGCTTACCCTTTGAAACCTCCAATTGGCCACATTTAATATATGTTACATGTCCTAAACATGGACCCAATAAAGATAGGGTAAGTGTTCTGACTACATGAAAAAGTTAATATGAGTATTGAATAATAAAAATGACACACATACTTTAGGAAAGAAATATTAAAACTTTGTAAAATATATAAAGAATGCATTACAAAATAGAACAGTTTCATCTGTAAAGTTATAAATGATTACCTAACGAAGTCCTGAGCAATCCACTGCCGAACGAAACTGTCCTGCTTTGTAATGTATTCTCTATATTTTTTATAAAGCTTTAATATATCATTTTTCATTCCTAAAATATGCGTCTTTTTATTATTCAATACTCATATTAGTTATTTTTTCACACACATTAAACCTCTTTATCATGAAAAATTTAATTTAATTCTGTTATGAAGTCTTATATTGAATGAATTTATAATCATTTAGTAGGTAGCAGAAAAAAAAAATATATCAGTTGTATGTATTTATTTTTATTCATTATATATATTTGGAGGCCAATACTACTATTTAAGTAATTTATAAGGAGACATTGGTAGAAATTAATTACGGTATCTGTTTACAGTTACATTCCCTTACATTTCACTTTTGCTTATAGACGAAATATTTATTCTTTTTTTTCCTTTTTCTGCAGCATTGTTTTTAAAATAAGTATTTTATATAAGTTATAATCATTGATACACTTTCAATGTAGCTTGTTAAATGACTTACCACTTGGGTTTTGGACCTAGGTCCTACATCCTTAACGATAAAGAAAAAAAAAAGTAACAAAATATTAAAAGGGTATAACCTATATGTTACTTTTGCATCCTGGAAATAAGTGATTTGAATTTTGCTGACCAAACAGTTAACAGTGCTCTGTAAACCAACCGTCCGTCCTTCTCCTCCTCACTTGGTTAGTGTTCTTTTCTTCCATATCAAATAGAAAGAACTTTTCTATTGAAAACATTGCTCCGTCTGGAAGTCTTAAAATTTAGTTACATAGAAAAAACTGATCTGTTTTGTATTTACCAATAGGGTGACCCATAAACTGTTTCTGTTTATATGTATATCTGTTTGCTTACATTTATTTTTACCCTATATATTGGTTATTGGGATACTACTTTTTCGAAGAAAAATTGTGAATGAAAACTTTAGGCTTGTATTTTAAATTTTCATAACTAGAATTAATAAGGTTTCCGAGATTCACAAGGGATTTCTTATTAAATCATTACTTATACATTATATCTGGACTCTTATCAGTGTTTTATATAGAATCTCTGTTTATCTTGTCCAAAGAACATTGCAAAAATATACTTTTTAAAAGTTACAATTTTAAAACTTTGATGATGTTGCATCATTATAATCTCTGAGCAATCCAATAATAACTGTGAGTCACATCAATATCTTGTTGCAACTTCAGTAATTATGGGGAGTTTAGCTGGAATTGGTTCTAGTTTTAATATTTCAATGCATGATAATAGCTTGAATTTTGAAAATATTCCTCTCTGTACATCTGAAATTGTATTACAATTTGCCTTATTACTATATTGATTGAGGACTGAAAAGATTTGTAAAAACAAATGGATGAGAGGATTAGGAAAAGTGCACTTAAAAAACATACTTAATCCCGTCTAAAAGGCCTCGGGTACTTTAAAGAACCTCTGTGCAATGGCACGATTACTTGAAATGAAGAATTTTTCTGGCATAATAACATTCCTATCAAGGATTTCCCTTTGGAGAACTGCTGTTGAAATGTTTTTGTGTATAGACAGGAAATGGGATAAATTCTAGCAAGAGGAACCACGAAAGCAGACCCAAGACGAAAGAAATTGACTATATCTAGGGTAGTGTGCATCCTAGATAGAGCAGTGCTGCTTGAACAATGTATAAAATGGTGCATATAAGATTTTCAGATATAAGTCAAGAGGTGTAGCGAGGGTCACCTTATTTTGAATAGGTAGTGCTTGGAACCTGACCAGCTGAGGCCAGGTATTAGGATTTACAAGTGATAAGCAGATACTCATTTCTCAATTAAAATGTTTGATTCTTTTTTAAAAAATACTAAATGCTTAAATTGTAACTTTTTTTTTTTTTTTTTAATAGCAAAGTAATGAAAGAAGACTATCGGAAATCAAATTAGGTCAAACTGTCATTGCTAAACATCGGAATATGCGCTACTATAAGTGTGAAGTCATTGATGTTAAAACTGAGATTCATTACAAAGTTGATTTTGAAGACAATTCCTTCTCGGATAATCTGCTTCCTGAAGATATTGTGGTAAGAAGCGTCTTTTCACTTTAGTAAGAAATGTAGTAAAAGCATGGTTTTTTATTATATTAAGCTGAAAGAAAGCTGCCAAAATGCAGGTCGAGTGAAAAGTCTGGAGGGGGAAATAATTTTTTTTACCTATATCATCTAAGAAAGATGGTGTGGTCTTATTATAAACTTGAGCCTTTATAGTTAATTCTGGGGACATAGAAAGGGTGTGGCATATATAATGGTACACGTCTTCGAACTTTGAATTTCTTGTGTGTAGACAACGGGGAAAGGCACCTATTATAACAGGATAGAGATTACATTGAGTACATCTTAAGACGTGCTCCTTTACTTCCCCCATATGTTTCCAGGCTTTTGACTCGTCCTTTTTCTAAGATTTCCATGGAAAAGATTTGGAAAAGAAAGGAAAAGCATTGGTAGTTTTGGTATATACCCTAATGTAAACCTAACAGTTTATTTTAAAGCTTGATTTTTATTTATTAAATTATGTAATTATTTGAGCCATTTATTTTGAAAGTGACCTAAGTCCATTTTTCATTTGTTAAATGTAGTAACGTGCAAATTCCACATTACTACATTTAACAAATGAAAAATAGACTTAGGTAATTTCAAAATAAATGGCTCATTTATTAAATTATGTAATTATTTATTAAATATGCAATAATCGGTACAATATTAGGTTTTATGACTTTGCATAAAATAGAAGAAAATTAATTTTTCCTTTACAGAGTCGGGATTGTCTTCAGTTTGGTCCTCCTCAAGAGGGAGAGCTTGTTCAAGTGCGTTGGATAGATGGAAAAGTTTATAAAGCTATATTTAAAGGAGCGGCAACAATAGTGACTTATACAGTAAGCCCAAACTCACTTATTTCATATTTAAATATCTTTACATAAGAAAGGAAAGTTTGTATGTTTTCTAAATACTCTTTCTCCACACATACACAGAAACTCATTTTGTTTTTGTTTTGAAAAAATTCCAGAAGTTGAGGGGGATGGTGTACACATAACAAAAAATGAAAGTTGTAGCTGGTTCTGAAGTGAGTTTAGGAAGAATTGGCCTCATTATAGGGGCTGTAATGTGTGGGATATCTATATAATGTTTTTGAGTGCTGGGAGCCGAGAAGATCTGATGGTGAAATTCTGATTAATAGATTGATGGGAGACAAGACTTTCAAATTGTGTTTAGCTAAAAGCCATTTAGATCACACAACACGCTTCCTCTCTTCTAAATCGTCGAGCAAAATCCTGCAATTAATGCCTGTCTTTGTACACTTGATAGATGAATTTCGGAAGAGTGTTTGTTGGTAACTTTGTTTTATAAACTAGGCCATCCCCCTGTCTCACCCTGGTAAGTATGAAATAATCCAAAAAGAATCGATTCCAAGCGGTTATTGCAAAAAGTGATATTTTATTCCTTTTTGAATGAACTCATTATTTGATAGCGTGCGTCATTGTTGACTGAGAGAAGCTAAAAAAAAATGAACATTGATTAATCTAGTAAGCTAAAACTGAAGAACTATTTTCTTTTTTCTCTGGCTCTTCTCTCATTGCACCACATACTCACAAAGGGAGTGATAAGAAACAATAATTTGAATGTAGTCCCCGTGGCCTAATGGATGAGACATCCGACTTTGGATCAAAAGGTTGCAGGTTCGATTCCCGTCGCAAGCGTTTCATTGTAGTAATTTTTTCACAGGAAATTAACAGTTACGCCTGACAGACAGAGAGAGAAATAAAAGGAAGTGGCAGCTGAATCAAATTCAAAATCCATAAGTTAAATCCAGATTTTTGTATTGAGATTAAATTTTGGATCTGTTGTTGTGTCCCACAATATTTTATCCTTACTTGTAACTGCAACTTTGTTTCACTGAAAACGTGATTGTTTTCATCAAGTTTATTGATGTATTACTACAAAAATTGGATTTTTTTTTTTGATTTTTTTTGTACATCTTATTGAGGATTAAATTTTTCACTTATTTTATTTCCTAATATCCATAAACGGTATTCGTTATCACTGGAATCATGGTATTGTGTGGTTGAAACATCAAAAAGAAGCCTGATCTTCACGTTTCCCATTAAAGTCTTTTAAGAAAACATAACAATCCTAGTTTATTTAGATTATAAGCTTAATACGTTATCTTTCTTTCTTTCTTTTTCATTTGTAAAATGTACTCGGACAACAAATCAAGTTAAATTTGAATCTGTCAAATACGAATATCTTAAAGGAATTGATTTCCAGAATGTGTAAATGGGTTAACATAAGGTGACCAGACGTCCCGATTTTTAACAATTTGTCCCGCGGCGTTTTAAAAAAGTCCCGAATTTTTTTTTGGTTATTGAATTCCTTTTTTTGTTTTTGTTTTTGGTTGTCGAACTGGAGATCCCCCCCCCCCTGGGGTCAATGGTGTCCCGCTTTGCCAATGTAAAAATCTGGTCACCTTAGTTAACAGCACTGATGAATAAACATTGATGTATTTTAATAAAATAATAAGGAATCAGATTGTCTTAGTTTTCTTGATTCCTTTTTGATACTAGTATTATCGTAAAACAACTTTTTAGAAAAAAAGTATTGAGAGCCCAAACAGTGCTCTAAAGTGTCCATCAGAGAGTTTGGCCCGATGATGAATTTATTAAAAAAAAAGTTATTTTTATCTTGATGAAAGTGTAGGCTTTCTACCTTGTTTAGTAGATACGCCAATGAGAAATCCAACATCTAATTTATAAGCCAGAATTTCTGTCCTCTCATGATTGATGTTAACTTCGGTTTTTTTAAGTCTGTATTTTTCATTAATTTCAACACTTTAAATATGTTACAGGGTCCATAACTGTTTAACTTAAAGTATTTAAATTTTTATCAACATTCTACAGCTATAGATACTTTAGTAAAAAATAAATGATAATTAATTTAAGCTAATAAATTTCATTTACAATTTCAGGTTGAATTTGAAGATGGTTCCGAACGGTTCCTGAAGCGAGAGGATATATATGAGGAAGACGAAGAACTACCAAAGAAAGTAAAATCTCGCCTTGTATGTTATTATGTTTTTGTTTGTTTATTATTTCCTTTAGTTTTGTTTTTAAGCTAGGTTATTGCTTGGAGTAATTTATTTAATTTCTTTAATAGTACTGATCTGTCGTTTAGTTTTTTTAAAAAAGCAAGTTTGAGTAATTGTTAGTTGTAATGAAGAAGATTAACATTTTAACTGCATTTTATTTGCTGCTTGTAGGTTATCCGAATTTTATTTGCAATTCAAAATTTTGGCTTTTCTTTTTTCTTCTTTTTCCTTGTTTTTCTTGTCTTTTTAAAAATCTCTTTTAGTAGTAGTACTAAGCAATTTAGATTTTAGAAGTGTAAAACAGTAAAGACTCTCAAATTCACCATGATCTGAAACCACAATGTGGTTTTGTATGTACCTAATATATATATACGTGAATTTCTTGAATTTGAATCAAGCAAATGGGGATAATTTTCTAGATGCTTGCGTAGACAGATAAAGTAATAAATTATCATTATGCTTACGGCGTAAATCAGTAACATTTGTAATGTATTTCTATATTAAAAATTTTAGATAAAATTATGTTTGTGAATACTATTTAAATAACAAAATTTCCTAGGTTCATCTTGGAAATTTTTTTTCTTCCTTGCCAAGTTGTGTACTTCAACAGTATGGACTCCCAATGAGGTTAGTTAAGCCAGTTGTGAGCATGTATGAATTAAAATGACAGTTGCATTGATAGACAAACATGAACATAGCATCCTTCCAGAAAAATGGATTATTAATTACAGCCAGTCAGCATGGTCCATTAGTGATGAAAATTCTGTATCTTTAACATTGGGTTGAAAGCTGTAATTACATTCTTTTATTTTTGATGGATTGTCATTCTTTTAAAAAGGATATTTGAAGAGAAAATGTGCAGAATCACTGCTCTTGATGAGAATGACTTGTTATTCACAAACACATTGTGATCATTAGCAAATACATAGTTCTAATTACAGAGAATTTTATTAAGAGCATTTTGAAATGTTGGATTTGAGAGATTTTACTTTGCCTATCATGGTGCAGGTGATTTAAGTAATATTTAGCCGAATTTCAATAATTACATGTATTTGTTTTTTAACTCGTGGAACAAATCAATTTTGTTTTTCCTTAATTGCTTAGTTTTTCTAATTTCTCAAACAGTTAGAATCCTCAATCACCTTCAGTATAGCTCTCGTCAATGTCGTGTCAAACTGTTTCACCAAAACCTCTTCTAAGCTTTTGTAGACGTTAGAACATCATCAGCAGAATATCATTTTGGAAAGAAAAAGTAAAAATGACAAATCTATGACAAGGGACAAAATAAAATGTCTTTTTAAAGCAGGATGCTGATCTTCTCTGTAGCAGATTTTAAGGACACTTTAAAGCTTGTTTTGCATATCTCTTATATTATTTGGTTTTAACATTTTTTGCACATTCCTTAAAAATTAGTAGGCAGGCAGTTAGGTTAACATGTCCTTTATCTCTCGTTCACTGCTATACATTTATTAGAATCATGTTATTAAGAAAAAGCAATTTGCTTGTATTTCTATTTAGGTTTCATTTACTGAAACAGGCTGAATTCTATCAGAAATGCCTTTTAACTGTATAACTCCCAGTGCAAGATATATCGTTGTCGTCTGCATTGAAGAAGCAGACACCGAAATATATTTTCTGCATTACTTCGATTTGACCCACCTGTTATTTGTTTGAACTCGTATACATTCTGCTGTCTGCACAGTGCTCACGAGTTTAGGCAAATGGCAAATGTTTGAAGCTTCCATTAATCTCAAAAGTTAATCTTTTTTTAAGAACATGAGAGGCTCTATCCCAACAGTAAAGATAACAATTTGTCTTTGAAGTCTCTAAATATCTATATTGTTAAAGGCAAGCCTAATCTGAATCCATACTAGACTTTCTTTTTTTTAAGTTTTTGCATTGGGGAAACAAGTGGATGAAAGGCTTGTGTAGAAACCAAACTAAATTGTAAAAGATTTTTTTTTTTTTTTTTTGTTAAATTAATAATATAAACAATTTTACAACTTGCAGCATTAGTTTAGTTAGTTAGTTTAGAATACTAGATTTTTTCTCTTGAAAATATTTTCTGAAGATTTTAATTAAATTATTTATTGTGGAGATGCTTGTTAGGAAATACTGCTTTTAAAGCATTTGCCATGTTTTGAAATCATGAACACTTATTCTGTCTCTCACACCTACCAATAAAAATGTGCATACATGCATTGTAGAGTAAGAAGTTTTGGGCAAAACAAAAAATTCATCATTTTTTTATTCATATACTTTGCATTATCAACATAAGTATAAACTATAAATAAAAGTGTTGAGAGAAGTTACTAATTTGTAGAAACAAAACCCGGCAAAGGAATTGAGGAGAAAGAGTGGCTGGTGAATTACATTTGTTAAAAGCGTGGTATTGTTGCTTTTTTTGTATGTCTTGAACTGAACACACTATACGTATTTGCAATGGGATTTCTTGATGGTTGTATTCACTACCGTATCAAGATAAGCAAATTTGCCAGACTTCACATTTTGTTTTTTTAACCTTAATTTTACTGGAGATTAAATCATGAAAGCATGCACACTTTCAACGTCCTGCTAGTGTATTGTGGCATTTCGCTAATAATCCAGATAAGCAAAATTATGCTACATAACTCATGTTTCATAAGATCAAAAACAAAGGATCACAGTCCAGTTGTATGATAACCATGAATATTAAATTTACATGAATTATAGCAAAATTTTGTAAATCTCTTATATAGCAAGAGGAAAGAGGTATTTGTATATTAATGGAGCTCATATTAAAATTTAACATTATATATTTATACAAAATTGCTCGGTAATAAATTATATTATGTTTTGAAATATAATTATCTTTTTTTTTTTATTTCTAGTCAACTGCCACAGCCATGCGACACACAGATATCTTTGTTGAGAAGCAAACTATTGACGGCAAGCGACAAAGAGTAATCAACACCAAATACACATCGGATTCCATCATCCCCTTATAGTTCAATTATGAAGACAGAAATCAATCAATTTAAAAAATTCAAAGTCAACTGAAATATAACCAAGGGCTGTAAGTAAAGAAATGCCTTTCTTGGATACTCATAGCTCTTAGTGAAATGTACAGATTTTTTTCCATTTACTTTTCATATGTACATAAGCAGTTAAGTTTATTTATATGTATAAGAAGACGGGGAGCAAAATCCTCCCTGGCCTACAATTAATGTGTTCAAATTTTATAAGTTATATATGTAGCAAATTCCACCTTTAAATAAATAATGCATTTTTAAATGAAATTTTAATCATTTGATCTGGCGAGTTTTATATGAACATTGACAAATTATCTCTTTGTCAAAAGAAATGTTCACATAAGCATTATGCAGATCACTCAAACAATAAAAATATATAGCATATATATATAAATAAAAAACTATAAATATTTAAATTTGTAAATACTTTGTTGTGTGCTTTTCAGATCTTTGTTAGAATTTTTTACTTTGTAACTTATAAAGAGGTCTGATTATGTAATAATATAAAATTTTGTTATTTTGTTTTTTTTTTAACTATCAATACAGTAGAATCCAGTACACAGTTCACAAATGGTCTAATAGGGCTGACTTATAATTTCTTTGAATTTTTTTTTGTTGAAGTGCTGTGTGAAAATTGAATAATTCTTATCTTATCATTTGTTTACAAAAGATTACATATTTCTTATATGTATACAGATTGTTCTTTTTTTATATATATAAGGTTACTATCATCTTAGTCTTTTGGGCTTTTCAGTACCAATTTAAATATTGTTCTCAATTATTTGTAGAAGCAACCAAAATAACATTGAAATGTTTCCTGTGTAGCTTACCCATCATCCATTTGATTTTCAGTGTTTCATAGATTGTATGTTCAGGTAGTTTGTGTGTAAATGTCAGTGTTTAGTCAAAAACACTAGAAGCTCCAACATTTTGTAGCCTGAGATAAAAAAAAAAAAATCCTCTTTATTTTTCATGCTAATTACTGAGAGACTTAATTTTCTGTCTTAATACAACACCTGGAGATGATAAGTTCGGATTCCACTGTATTCACAAAGCATTGTTTTTTATTGTCCCCTCAATTAAACCATGCTTCTTAAACATACTAATCGCCCTAACCCCCTTAATTTTAAAACTCTTTCTCAGTGAGAAAAGCCATAGTCATCCTCAATGTTTTCGAGAAGTGTTTTATATTTAGGAGTTTCATGCTATACATAATGCATTATTCCCAGACACATTCATTCACCTAATGTGACCACAGCATACATTTTTTTTATGATCTTGTGCTTTTAGGCACATAATTATCAAGTTCATCATCAATTTGGTTGTCATATTTGTACAGAATATAAATTATAAAGAAAAAAATATATATATATTTTTTTTGCCAATTCAATGAAAATCTATGTAGAAAGCCCTAAAAACTTAGACATGTCTATAATTGCTGATCAGCTTCAGTGTAGATAAGATTTTATTGCTTGTTTTTGTAAAATCATTTTGAAAGTCTTACTGTATTAATGAAATGAAAACCAAAAATACAAATCAAGTACTGTATTTACTTTTCTATTTTTTTCCTTTTAATTTTGTTTCAATCATACATAAAATTTGATTTTACACCCAAAGACTATTGATGTAGTTATTTTTGTTTCAGTGCATCACAATTACAGAAAGAAACTTCTTTCCTACTAGCAAGTGATTGAGTGTGTACAAGTTTAGTCTTAAAGGATCAGTGCTGGTGCCAAAGCGTAGTATAGCCAAATCTTGCATATTTTTCAAGATTGTACGAGAAACAGAGGTTTGACTTCTTTTCTTTTTTTCTTTTTTTTTACATGATAGCAAACTACTTTTTGTTCAATGTTATTTTTAAAATGCTGTTCAATAATGAATGATGACAATTTTGGTAGTTGGTTTTGTGATGTGTTGTGCAGGTTCATTTGGTTTCGGCAGGTGGTGCATGATCACATTGAGTCGTAAAGAACAGGTTGCTGCATTGAAATTTTGTTTGTTTTAAGAAAGCATGTGTTGAGGCTTGTGGGGAATCTGTACTTCCCTACAATACTGTGGAAGGCAATCGACAACGAAAAGACAGCAGCCCTGGGACTACAGTCTCAGCTCTGGAGGTCAACATCTAAACTGCCGCTACAATTGGGAGAGAAGATAGATGAATCATGTTATGACAGTTGTCATAGATTAGGCATGCTTCTTTAGGCACTTGCCATGAGATATGTTTGTGCTCGGTGGCTCCAAGACTGCTTTCTCTAAGTTTGTGTGGAACTGAGGAGGATGGGTAGAGTATCTTTCAAAGATAATAACTGGAAATGAGACTTGGAAGTCTCCATCATTGCATTCAAAGAATGATTTACCAGCATATATAGAACCACCACCACACACAACAACAAAAGTGTACTGAAGATCCTTAAGGACCATGTCAGGCAAAAGCAGCCACACATTGCAAACTAAGAGTATCTCCCCAAAATCAGTGTGTTCCTCATTCTCCCTACAATCCAGACAGGGCTGGCCGAGGAAGGTTTTCTTTTTTTCTATTAGTATTTGCTCTAATATTTATCAAACGTCTTATTTGGCAGCCATAAAAATTTCAGGGTTATTGTATTTGTTTAAAATTAGTCTTGGGCTTTGTTAGAGAAAGCAAAGATGACCAAAAAAAAAATAGGTAAGTTACACAGGGGTAGGTAAGTTACACAGGGGGATCAGAACATGATCACTGTAAAAAGGGCCCCCTGCACTTATAACTTGTCTAGGCCCAGACATGGCTCCTTGTGATTTCTTCAGTTTCCTAAAAAAAAAAAAAAAAATCATGGAAGGCGTTTTTAATCTTCACAGGCATTGGTGAAGGATTCTAGCAGAAATGCATCGCAACCAATGGGGACTGTTTGAAGGATGATTGAAGGTATGGAGTGAGGAAAAAATTATGATCATTACTGAACAGCTCTCGTAGTTTACAATCAATATCTGATATTTAGATTTTACTGTTGAAAAAAGAGACAAGCCCTGTCTGTCTTTTTCTTATATTGCAAAAGGATTCTTAAAACCATTTATAGGTTTTAAGAGTCCTTTTGCAAGATGAAAATACTCATGAAGTGCTTTTTTACATTATAGTCAAAACAATTTGGGGATAAGAATATGCTCTTTGTGTAGACCACCCAAGACTTTTAATACACTTCTACTGTAATGAGGAGACCAGACTGTTCAGCCGTTCTTACGCAGGAGCCAGCTTACGAAGCATCATGAGAGGAGGGTTGGTATTGTGGTTTTGGCTTTATGTTGAACCATGACTCGTTAGTCCTCTGTTCTCTTCACTAACTAGTCATGGTTCAACATAAAGCCAAACCCACAATACCAACCACCCTCTCATGATGCTTCGTAAGCTGGCTCCTGCGTAAGAACGGCTGAATAGTCTGGTCTCCTCATTACAGTAGAAGTGTATTAACAGTCTTGGGTGGTCTCTACAGCGTGCATGTTCTTATCCCCAAATTGTTTTGACTATAATGTAAAAAAGCACTCTTAAAACCTATAAATGGTTTTAAGAATCCTTTTGCAATAAAAAAAAAAAAAAAAGAGACAGGGCTTGTCTCTTTTTTTCAACAGTAAAATCTAAATATCAGATATTGATTGTAAACTACGAGAGCTTAATTTTTTCCTCACTCCATACCTTCACCAATGCCTGTAAAGATTAAAAACGCCTTCCATGATTATTTTTTTTTTTTTTTAGGGAAACGAAGAAATCACAAGGAGCCATGTCTGGGCCTAGACAAGTTATAAGTGCAGGGGGCCCTTTCTACAGTTATCATGGTTTATAACCTGTTCTCTATCTCTTGGAAGTGGTTCCACAAAACTTGCAGTTGCATTCAATGAATGCAGTGTTGGTCCTAGTAATAAATGCTGATGTTAGGCTGCAGGAGGCAGGCTGGTCATTCCATCTAATTGATATTACCTTGAACTAGATGGAGTTGGGAGCAAGGAAGGCACTGGGAAACCCAGTTAGACAGATGAGAACCGATCCAAGAGTGTCCCTGTCCATCATCCAGAGACATGTAGTTGCGTCATTGAGGCGACTCGCATTCGTAGTGCCTCTCATGCAGTCTGCCATTAAGTTTTATCTAAATGCTCATAACCATCCTATTAGAGTATGGAAAATCATCTGGCTGAGTGACATACCGCTAGAACTGGTGGAGTCATGGTGTGGGGAGCCATCTCCTATGATTCTCAGTCTCCACTAGTAGTGATCAGGGTGCTTCCCTTCATGGAACTGCTGCAGTAGTCCATTTTCCTTGACCCAGGTCTCCAAAATGGTTAGCCATCAACAGAAGCAGGAGGATCTTCTGTAGAATAGCATTAGACATTTCTATGACTCCATACCAACACGTACCACCTCTAAAGTCTGGAGATTTGCCCAAATAACATTTGCATCATTCTCATTTCCAAAAAAATTGGCATGCCATTTTTGGGGGGGGGGGGCCTATCACTGCATTTTTGATACAGCTGTAATGTAACTGTTAAGATGAACAAGGGCATAAGTGTAGACAAAGTAGTTTGCTATTAGTAAGAAAAAGTGTTAGACGTGATTATCTGGGGCGATAGGGAAGAAAACATGCTCATAGGCTTATTATTTTTACCAGTTTTATTTTCTGTTATCTTTAAACAGACCCCTCAGATAATCAGAGTCTTTAACTGTGTATGTTTCTCGATGCAGTTCCTTAAGCAGGGCGCATATGATGCAACATTCTTTGCACCGCCTTTCGGACAATCCCATAATTCATTGCGAAAAATTAAAAAAAATCTAGGTTTCAAACGCTCTGATACATTCTGCCGCATTAAATTACTGTATTTATAGTGAAAGAAACTCGCAATACTCTGATACTTATTGTGTACTGTAAAAGCAGTTATTTTCGCGAGCCCGTCGTATTTGCGAAAATTTAAGCCTTTTTTTCGGTTGAATATATATATATAAAATTCACGAAATTTTCAGCTCGCAAAATCACCGGTATCTTCATTTTCACGAAAATAAGTGCTTTTACAGTATTCGCTGTTTTCCCATCTCAAGCGAAGGAAATCTGTTACGACGCCATGTTTCATGATTAGGTAATTCCATGCGGAGTTGCACCGCATTTGCCCTGCTTTAGGTTCTGTAAAACCATCAGCACTAAGTTTCACGACACCAAATGAAAATAGTCCACTATTGTCCAAAGCATTAATGATTTTTAATTAAAAAGAAATTGCTGTAAACATAGATATATTTAAATAATTATACATTTTTTTTATACATTTTTTTTATTGTAAACAACTATTCTATTATTTACTATCAAACACAAAGCATTATTGATATATACAAATATTACTGAGAAAGCATGGACATTGATCTTTTTCTCATATAAGGAGCAGGAGTACCTAATGGAATTCCACGGTTGGGTACATAAGGGCTAGGTCGTTCAATCATTGTAATGCAGTCAATGATGGGACAAACTGAAGTGCACAGATTACAACCTGTACATCTATCTGTTACGAAAGGTAGATGAGTTTCTGGATCAAATGTAATTGCTTGATAGCCAGAATCATTACAAACCATATAACATTTTCCACAGTTGATACACATCTCCTGCAAAAAATTAAATTCATTTTTTTAATGAAATAAAAAGTAGCAACAAAATTTTTGTATATATACACCTTAATCCTGAATTGTTTCTGCTTTGTAAAACGTAACTTCTAATTTATTGGCAATTTTTTTTTTTGAAAACTTTAACGATAGAGTAGGTAATAATGTAAGGTTTTGACCAATATCTGTACATGTAACTATACTGCTCGCGCGGAGAGTTAAAACTCCCAGAATGCAACGCAGATTATAGATTTTCCTTTCCTGGCCGTTCGCTCACATTCAAATAGAAGAGAAAATGGCCGTCGCTGCTTCACATTAAACATTTCGATGAGGAAAAGTTCTCAACTGTCAAGCTAGGGAAATTATTCTTAACATTGCTCGTTGATTTCAAGAGCCTAGCTAGACTGTTGAGAACTTTTCCTCGTCGAAATGTGAAACAGCGACCGCCATTTTCTCTTCTATTTGAATGTGAGTGAACGGCCAGGAAAGGAAAATCTATAATCTGTGTTGCATTCGGGGAGTTTCAACTCTCCCCGCGAGCAGTATAATGCTTATTATACACTGAAAAGAAAGTATAAATTCGCCCAAGTATTTCAAATAACTTTTTATTACAGGATTTGTTTACTTCCCTTTTTTTTTTTAATAGTCTATTTAACAGCAATAAATTCATGTACCATTTAAATTAAAAAATAAAAATCACTTTTCAACGAAAGAAAATATAAACTCAAAACATAATATTCAAAAATTATTGAAATTAATAACGTATTGGCCCTCCTTTTATTCTCTATCATTCTGTCAGGCATTGTCCCAATTTTTTCAAACCGGACATCTATCTGGTTGCAAGCATTCCAAATTGCAACCTTCAGATCATTCAAGTGATGATACTGTTAGCTTCAGCCATATACAATGTTTGCCATCTAACCTCTCACGTTTTCAATTGGGTTTAGGTCAGGTGAATGGGAGGGCCATGGAATAACAAATTTCTCTTTTTTTAAACCACGCTTTGGTGGATTTTGATGCATGTGTAAAAGCATTTTCTTGTTAATATTGCCAATTTGGCCCTCCTAGAAGAGGTCCAAATGGTATTAAATGGTCGTACATTTCCTACTTTCCTTCCACAAACATTATATCTGCCTTACCTCCTGCCCCAAATGCTACCCACACCATCACCACCTTGTTGTCTGCTTAATCTTATCTTCGATGGAGTGCATACATCATGCCAGTATGCAGAATATCGTCAGGGCCGTCAAGACAAACGTTTTTCAAAAAAAAAAAAAAATTTTTTTCGTTCCACCGTTTTCTTAGCCCAGTCAGTGGACTGGAACGATGAGTGGCAGTGAGCTTGGGTTTAGCTTTCAGTTTTACAAACTTCATGCGATGATTTGACGTTAAGCTTTGCCATACAGTCACGAGCAATTTCACAGGTGGACATTTCATCAGATGCAGCAAGATCTTGAATTCTCCAGTTGTCCCAAGGTGTGAGTTTTGGAGGGTCTACCTGGTCTTTTTGTGGTTTCATAACTATCACCTTTCTAAATGACATTTTGAATAACAGTCTGTGAACGATTTAATTCTGAGGCTAATTGCCTTGTTGACTCTTTTTGGCCAAGGAGAAATGAATTTCCACGAGCCATGATAAAAGTAGTGGCATATGTTGCTACGAAAATGAATGGATTACATACTTTAGCCACTTTGGGATATTCCAATCACTTTGCAGATGTCAAAATCAAAACATTTCGTAGCGATTTTATTTTTTATTTTAAAAACTACTCAAAATGTTTGAGATATTTAAATGGGACATGAATTAATTTCTTTTAAATAGACTAAGTAAACAAATTGTGTAATGAAAAGTTATTTGAAATACTTGGGTGAGTTTATACTTTCTTTACAGGGTGTAGGACAGTAAAAACTGTTCCAATCATCATTAATGCAACTATAGAAATCTTTTGTTAGTTTTTTTCTTCTAAAAAAGGCTTTATAATTGAATATCTAATGTAAATCGGTTTATCAAATAAGTGGAATCTTTCTGATCCAACTTATTAGTATAAATATAATGAAAATTACCTCATCGATTAGAGCAACTGCTTGCTCTAAAATATTCAACTGCTGAAATGGACCCAGCTTCGACAGAGCCTTTCCAAGGATCTCCTTAATATTGGGAATAGGAACTGATGGTTGAAACGGAGGACGAATGTTTAATGGATTTTCAACTGAAAGCACCTCCTTCTTTTTACTTTCAGCTACTATTTGTTCCCTTTCTGCTTTATATGGACCAAAGTTAGGTAGCTTCTACACAGAAGAAAACGAAGATTAAACATTAAAGTTTTATGAATAAAATATTAATTATACATCTTTGTAGATTTCCTAAATTTAAATTTTGTAGTAAAATGAACCCTTGTGTTCATGCAGATAAGCAACATATTTTCCATATTTAATATTACGTTAAAACAGAATTCTTCAGAAATTTGGTGAAGATCACTAGCAAACTAGTGGCATTTAATGTAAGGCAGGTATTATATGGGATGAATATTAGGTGGTTGAGGGCTGGGAATTCTTGGTGGCAAATTGAAGAACTTATAAACAGATACAAATCAATTAGACTTTTTAAAAGAACTGTTTATATAAAATTGATTTTCAGGAACAGGTTTATCTCTTCCCTACGCTTTTGTGGATACCTCCAGAAAAAGCTACATTATTAACCAAATTCGTTACAGAATTACGGTCTGAAAATTTGAATCGGCTAGCACTTGAAATCTCGAAAACATATTGTCGTTTATAGAGATTTTAACAAAAAATATGGAAACTGATAAAAAAAAATTCAAAATGATGAAAAATTGCAATACTTCCTGTTTTATTTAATTAAAAACATTCTCTCGTTTATTCAATGCATTGAATAAATGATTTTCCCATGGGTGGATGTATTCTTGCTGGTTGTGTAATACGCAAATTCCTAGTCATCCTCCTGCACAGAACCACTCAATTTTCACCTTTGTAATACCAGCCTAACAATACAAATCATTATATAAATTGTCCCTTACCCTATTCAAGTATTCTTAATCTTCATTATTTTTGCATATTTCAGAAAATAATGCTTTACTTGAGATCTATTCAGGGTCTAATGAAAAGCCTACACTTTGGTAAACGTTAACCAAATTATTTATCTCAGTACATTTAGTACATTCATCAAAAACTGCTGAACAGTTTTTTTTTTTTATTTTTTTATTAAGCCATTTGGCTTTGTAATTTCAATCTATCAAGCTTAACGGTAATATCAATTATCCTGATGCCAATTTCTTTCTTAATTCTACTACTACAAACAAGTCCAATAGGTGCAAAACTGTTGGCCGAGGAACAGAACTATTACGACTTGTCTATTTCATGGCTGACAATATTATTTGGCAAAAATGTACAGGTGAATACAGCATGATCTACAAGAAGCACCTATTCAAGCTATCCAGGCAAGACAAGTAGTTAACCTAGCTCAATCAACTGAATAACATTCAGAGTAAGTAATGTTTTTATGAATTGATACTATGTAACAAAAATTAATCAAGTGTTTTTTTTT
>JAFIDM010000179.1:42309118-42322984 GCA_023159025.1 Thereuonema tuberculata | reverse complement strand
CAGTTTTATCACGCATGTCATGCATACTTGATCGTGTGTAGCGGAAATTTCGTACTTGATGGAGCTCAAGTATGCAGTTTGAAGATTCCAACTTTATACTTGAAGCCACGGCTTGCGCATGCGCTTTCCAAAAAAAAAATCATTTGGGACCCAGCCGGCGAAGGAGAAACATCTCTCCATAGTTTCCTCCCAACATGGCTAGTGATCTGCGGAAAGGACACAGAAGTATTGGAAGAATTCATTCTAGTTTACCAAAGTAATCCTTGTCTGTGGCGGATTAAATCTAAAGATTATCATGAAATAGTTAAGAAATATTTTTTTTTCTTTCTCTCTCACAAAGTAATGTATTTGCTGTTTGACATCTTTTTTTCTCAATTCCAAGTTATTTCAAGCATAAATATTGAAAAAAATCCCATCATATAATTTATACATAATAGATATTTTCATGGCAAAAATGTTTATTAAATTTAATTTACATGCTTCATGTATTTGTTACATTTTCAAAGAGTTTATTCTGGTGCATTCTGATTTGTCTTTTTAAAGGCTAGAGAACTTGTTGGGAATTGTCATCAGGTTTCAGACAAAAGGTCTTATTTTGCAAAAGGTCTTGTCCTCTTCTACAATGTGGACGTTAGTTCTTAGAAACTTTTGTTTTTAGCTTTGATTAACTTTGTTTTTAGGAAACCTTCACTTTTCTTGTACAATCTTGTCACATATTAATGCTTTGCTAAGATCATACAGTGAATCATGTCCTGTCTTTTTTTTTTCTTTTTTTTCCTAGTACAGTTCATGAAGAATATTTTTTTATCAATCATGAAGATTTATATTGACAGTGTATTCTTTTTCCTTTGAAAAAACACAAATCGGAATGCACCAAAATAAGATTTGCACTCTGAACCATCCTTGACGGGATTCTGGGACTGCTGTTTCTGCCTTAATAGGCATCATCAGCTAGATTTAACCTCGACGATGAGCTCGGAGTGCATAAAAAGATTAAAGATTACACCTCAGCTCCTGAAAGTGGTTCCCAACCAAAAAATGCAATAATAAAAATAAACTGTGAAACATATAGCTTTAAATTCCTTGTCCTGAACACTGCCAGGTTCAAGGGGATTTGATGTGGAAAGGAAACAACCGCAAAAATAAGTAATTCATTGAAATTAAGGTATAAGGTGCATATGAGTAACTTAAAAAACACAAATTAAATTACACCAAAATAAGATTTATACTCTGAGCTATCATCAGTGACTCCTGTTTCTGCCTTATTAGGCATCATCAGATTTACCCTCGATGATAAGCTCAGTGTGTGCGAAAAGGTTAAAGGTCATACCTCAGCTCAGGAAAATGGTTCTCCAACCAAATCTTTCTTTGATACAATTTGATTTGTTTTTTTGTTTTTTTTTTAAGTTACACATACACATGTTCAACTTTAATTTTATATTCTGAATAATTAAAACTGCCTAGTAATTGTTCTTTCACATTCTAGTCCATATGCTACAGTTAGGGTACTTTGAAGAATATACACGTACTCCTCACTTTACGACCTATCTGCTTAACGGCCACTCACACTTACGAAACTTCGTAAGTTTTGATCTGCAATTCGGGTAATCCCCAACACTCAGCTTGAGTGTTCAGCTTGAGTGTTGGTCAGTGGCGAACGGTGACATGCATACTGAGCGTACTTTAGGCTTGCTATGCACATGTTCAGGCAGTTTCATTCCAACAAGCAGTCACTGTGTAACCTCATTTTTTAATTTTGCAACGATCCTTTATTCCCAGCGCAAGGTCCTCGCTTATCGACCAATTCGCTTAAAGATGTAGATGTCGGAACGGAACTCGGTCGTAAAGTGAGGAGTACCTGTATTTACATGGGTTCATATTAATTGGATCTTCTGCATAAAGTTAATGAATTGTACTTTAATATTTCCATTGAGCTCATTGATAAAAATTAAGAATTCAGTTAGATTATTTTTTTTAAATTAATTTCCAAACCTCAGGAGTAATTAAATTTCCTTTTATTTATTTTTTTAGATTTTTAAGCAAATGAATATTCCTCAAGTTCGTCCTCCTTTTCATCCTCCTCCTGAAGAGATGCATCCCAGTTATCATTCCAAAATAGCTTTACTTGGCTGCGGACCTGCCAGCATTAGCTGTGCTACTTTCCTCGCTCGCCTCGGATATACAGACATTACTGTGTTTGAAAAGAATGAATATGTAGGTGGTCTCAGGTATGAAGTAAATTATAAAAAAGTTACTCAAGATTGTTCTAGAAGATATAAACCAATAGCCAAATAGCTTGTACAGACGGTATGATTTGAAGGCACTTTTTATATTCATTCAGGTTTAGAACTTTCAACCTTAAGAATCATAATATAATTTTTGAAGGCAGTAGGGTAGACGTTTAGTGTTTTTTTATGAACTTTAAAAGGAATTGTACTAAGTGGAAGATAGAGAAACTTACAGGGATAGTTCCATCATGAATTGATATGCACATAAGTTGTCATATTTCTTAAAAACTCTTGATTTTTTTTTTTTTATTGCTCATGGGATTGCTCAATTTTAAAAATGTAGGTTGGTTAGACCTCCAGAAATTAATGATGAACACTTGTCTGATGGATTAAATATATCACAGTTGATATAATTTCCCTATTACTTACATGCTTTAGACCTCTCATATGCCTTTAGAAGAGTGTATACATTCTTATAAAAATCTTGTAAATGAATACACAAAGATGCACATTTGAATTTCAATACAAAAAAATGAACCCACTAAAGACTCAGATGGATAAATAAGTAATGTACAAATACTGATTCAGATATGAGATGTCCCAATAGCATTAATAGAATGATCAAATTTTGATGCATTTTCAGTAAAAATGTGGAAAATAGGTTGTTGTTGCCATTTTTTTTAAGAAGATCGATCAAGAAGATTTAACATGCTACTTGGAATTCAGAAGTTTAAAATAAGCCACTGCACATAATTATATATAAAAAACAAAACTATTTATAAAACAATTTTTACTACAGGTTTCGAGGAGCTCAAGTTACTCGTCTTGAAAATTGCATTGTGACAAACTCCAAACATGTATGTCTTTTATTTCATTGCTTTGCCAAGAAAAACGTTTTTTTTTTTTTTTTCCCAGTTGTGTTTTTGAGAAGAATTTACATTCACATAATACTTATTTGTGTGATAGTTTCAGTCCTGCTTCTGATGATGCATTTTAAATTCCAGGTTTAAGAATTTTGTAAGAAAGATGCAAAAGTGATTTGGATTTCTTCAGAACTGTCTAATTAAAGTTATGTATGAGGAAATTCAGTAAAATTGAAGATTTTTTTAAGTTTTTAGCGTTTAATATGTTGATCCTAAAGGTATTAAGAGAAATAACTGTCCCCCACTTACCCGTCCCCAACAATCCAGCAGACACATGTACAACTGGGTAATGTTGTCTGAAAAACAGAAAATGTATTCCTTAATCAGACATTGTGAATCAAGCAATTTGACTTGGACTCTTGGCTCTTTGAGTTTTAATTCTTTATCACAAGTTTTCTTAAAAATCATTAATCCATGAAAATATTTAAATACTGTATTTGTAGGTATGACTTTTGTAATTGAAGCCTTTCATATTCCTAAAGTTATTGCAGAAGAACTATGGGTACAGCTGTGTCAAACTCTTACGCTATCATAAGCCATTGTTATCTATTTCACAATAATTTGAGATTTGGCAAGCAGGTCTAAAAAAAAGTCTATGATCTATATACCAGTGGTAACCACTTTTTAAGATTGTTAATGGCTTTGTATCTTGCATTTGAGTTCCTTTAGAGACCACACGAAGGAAGCCTGAGAAAGTCAGAAGAAATCTTACTTATCAATCTTACTTTTCCTTCTTTTTTATTTTTTTTTTCACTTAAGAGCAAAATTCTATTCTGCCATTGATCTAAATTAAAGTATTAAAAAAATGATTCTTTAAATATAAAGTGTCTTTTTATAGAATTGTTTTTTCACTTCAATGTATCTTCATTTTAGCTCGAGTGAAATTCCCCAGTTTCGTCTTCCATTTGATGTGGTTCACTTTGAAGTACAATTAATGAAAGACTTAGGTGTTAAGGTAAGCTAAAATATTAATAATTAAGAGTTAAATTTGTAGCCAAAACAACAGTTACCAAATCTCTCAAATTCAGTAATACAAAAATTCTTTCACATAAGGAAAATTTTACGTGCATGGAATAAGTTTATAAAGGAAAAATGCACAACAAATAATCACTGAGCTGCGTTTGGTGATTTTTGACACCGGGAATCCAAGACAAGCCTGTTTCTGGATTATTACCCATTCTCAGTTGGATTTTATTACCTGTCTTTTGTTTATATTTCCTTTGATCTCACTGAGCTGCAGACACCGGGTGAATTCAACTGAGGACGGATAATAATCCTGAAACAGGCTTGTCTTGGATTCCCGGTGTCAAAATTACCAAAAGCGGCTCAGTGATTGTTGTGCGTTTCTATTTCCTTGTAAACAAAAATTCTTCTGATTAAATTGTTATTTTCAAAATTACTTTTAATTTGGCATTTTAAGGCTGGCAGATAAAGTTTAAATACTTTTAACAAACAACAATTGACAGATGTCTTAATAGTAGATTGGCTCTTAAGATTCTAAATGTTTTAATTAAAGGAATCATTTAAACTTGAAATATGTTAAATAAATTTTATAACATTTCCATATTTTGAAGATTCAAATGTAATCATGTTTGAAGTAAATAATTTTGATTTAACCATCTTTAAAGGAGTGTAAGGAGACAACTAATAATAATAAAGGAATTACAATTACATAATTCGTATATGCAGGGAATGTAAATTAAACATAATTCAAATTATTGCTTAATTGAATAGAATAATGATGTTATAGATCTTAGAGTATTTAAAAATTAAAAGTATTTAAACTTTTTATAATATCGTTTTAGACTTAAGCCCATTGCACATGGATCCGAAAATCGGTCGGTCAAATCCATGTGTAATGAGCTTAAGGGGAGCGTTTGAGATTAAAATTATCATATTGAAATGAAAAAAGGTAAGGTGAATGAGGGTGTTTTGAATATGTAAATTTTCGACTAAATCACCCTTTACATAAATTGTGTTCCAAATATCCTCATTCACCTTACCTTTTTTTCATATCAATTTGATAATTTTCGTCTCAAACGCTCCCCTTAAGCCCATTGCACATGGATCCGACTGACCGATTTTCGGATCCATGTGCAATGGGCTTTACTATATTTGAAACAAAAATGGTTGAGAAATGTTTTGTACAAAATCACATTTAATTATTTTCCCTATTTTTTAAGCTCACATAAAATGATAATTAATTAGTTCACTTTTTATTGAAATTTGACACCACTTTGATTACAGTCAAAGTGGAACTGTCTTTATACTTACCTTTTTGTAATTACTGCAAATATAAAACTTATCTATTGTAAAATTATAATTCTGTTTCTTTTAAGTGCTATAAATAGAAATGACAGTAGTCAGATAGTATAACTAATTCATGTATGTAATCTTTCAATTAGGTAGAATGCAGTAGAAGTTTAAGTGCCAAAGACCTCACATTAAAAAAGTTAAAAAATGATGGCTTTGCAGCAGTTTTCATTGGAATTGGTAAATATATGATTTTATCCATTAACAACTTCTGGAAGTATGTCTAACAGGCTCATCCTTGATTTTAGAATTCTTTTTTTTATTTCACTTGATAATTATTCACATTTTATATAATGTTAAGCGTAGAATATTAAACATTGTCTGAGTAACAGCAGAATTTAATAATTTCAAAGTTAAAATTTTTGTAATGGTCTAATAGAGAATAAATGACATAAAACTCTGATTCTTTTTCTTTCCTTCTTCCTGAACCATCTTTCATTTATTTTTAAACTATAGTATTTCAATTTTTAAACTATAGTATTTCAATTTTAAAATCTATCTAAATTTCAAAGATCTTTTTTGCATTTTGAAACCACAATTTTTAGGATGAGAGATTTTTTTCATGTACTTTTCCACTTAAACTTTTGTAATTATCTTTTCAGTTTATTTTTCCCTTCAAATTAGTTTTAGAATGCCGAAATTAATTTTCACTTTAACAATTTTTTTTTTTTTTTTTTTTTTTTTTGCTCTTTCAGTAAAAAATTAGCTTACAGGTGAAATTTTATTTTTTTATAGATAAGTCTTCATATGCTGAGTGTCGTTGTTTTCTCAATGTTCTATTGCTATTAAATGTTACCATCCATTTTTTAAATCTTTATTTCTTAATTTGGAATTCATTTTCCAATCTGATGTCAGTCTGGCCAGAATGACTTCCCATTTTACTCCATTTCTTACAGTTTTTGTGTTAAGCTAAAATTATGAGGCCCCGATTTCCAAGAAATTAATTTATCTGTTTTAAATATAAATAATAAAATAATAATAGCGTTTTAAAATATACTTGAAATTCCCTAATTAAGTTCACAGATCAAACTGCACATCACTGAAGTTCACATTCGGTATAGAGGAATTTTCGTTTGCATCAAAGATTCAAATATAATTAGGGTAAAACTGTGTTTCTTTAACAAAATCATTTTCTTTTGTTTGATATTTGCTTTCTGTTCGTTTGCAGGCTTACCTCAGCCAAAACTGGAACCAATTTTTAAAGGCCTTACTTCTGAACAGGGTTTTTATTCTTCAAAAGACTTTCTTCCTAAAGTTGCTGCTGCTAGTAAACAAGGTATAGAATGTAGTTGTCAAATTTCAGGATTTTTATGTTTTGAAACTTTTCTGGATGATTTAATTGTTTAATTTAAAATTAGTTTTACATTTTAAAACTATTAATTTTTGTGCCTCTTTAGTTTATTCCTTTATGTTCATTTTGTGGCACATTAATCCTTGTTTAATTTAAAATTACTTCAGCTATTATCATACACAAGATTATTATGTCTTTATTTTCACAAAGTGACATAATAAATGAAATGATAATTTATAGTTGTATAAAACTAGAAATATGAAATATAATTACAGTAGAGTCCCGAAAACTCTGCCTAATGTGGACCAAAGGGTGGCCAAGTTTGTGAAACTGCCGGGTTATCGGGAAAGGTGTTAAAAAAAGAATAAGTATGATTTTTTTTGTCATAAAATACTTTTATTTGTTGCTTGAGAACACAACAGTTTACAAAGAATGCTATAACTCAAACTTAAACTGTCCAAATAAACTTAAGCAAATACCTAATACGTGAACTGTATGTAAATATAACTTGTAATGGGTCTGCGCGCAGGGTTTTTCCGCCTTGCAAGGGGGTGGCAGAGTTATCCGGACTGCCGGGTTATCGAGTGCCAAGTTTTCAGCACTCTACTGTATTTAAATATTAAATTATTAACAGAATAAGTTCAGCTGTTAATAAATAATAATAATAATAAAGATTTAAAAAAATTCTAATATTAAGTTCAAAAATTAACTAAAAATTGCACAAATCGCAATAAAGTTTGTTCTCGCACCCTGAGCCATTATCTCAGGAATCTGGGACAGCTGTTTCAGTCTTATTAGGCCTTAACATCCACATTAACTCTTGATGGTTATCAGAATGCATGACAATGGTCTCCTTATCGTTTATTTCAATTTATACATTTTTGAGTTAATTTTTCAGCTTATTTATGCACTTTAAGCTTTATTTTTCTAACATTAAGGTTTGCAAAATGAGGTTTCATATAATTAGTGTTAATTGTAATACTGCACGATAGTTCTCTCAGCTTGTAGTGATATTTTATTATTGTATTCAAGTCAGTCAGAATAATTTTATCAAAGCAATGAAGGATGTAATTATTTTATCTGAAACTCCGTGTTGATTTATTCTAGTATTGGATTTTCTTTTAATAACATATTATTGCACAGGTAACAAATTGCAGAATCACTTAATTGCAATAGATGTAAAGTATTATACTTGTGAAAAGAGAAAAAAACAAATGAATTATACATAAGTAATATATATCTAACCCCTGAAGAACACGATTAATTGGTTCCGTGTTCTTTGAAACCGTGATGTTCGAGGCTACAATAAACGGGATTCCATTTCAAGTGTGAAAATAAAAAATAATCAAAATAATGAAAAAATAACTAGATACAATTGGTTAAAAATCTTTCAATCAATAAGTTGAATAATAATTTTGGTTTAAGATTGGAAAACTATATAAAATATAAATTATTCAGTCAAATTAATTGGGAAAAATATAATTCTAGAACACTAAAAGTATTAAAAAGGTTAAAGCTTCATTAATCGCCGACGTAATTGATGAGAATATTACTCTAATTTTTTAACTACTGTAATTTTATATCAAATAATATATGTATTTTATTCTTTTTCAAAAGAATTATTCGAAAATCGTATAGTTTAAAATCCTGTAATTCGGGGGAAGGTATCAGTGTTCTTCAAGTACCGTGTTCTTCGGGGGTTTAGGTGTATAAATATTTTTTAATAACCTAAAGTGACTTTTGCTAGACAGGCAGAGCTGTAATTTCTTCACTTAATATTCTTTTTTTTTTTCTCTAGTAATTTGAACAGTTGCATTCTTAAAAAGGAGGAGAAGCTAATAAATCTCTTTGTCCTTGATTAGAAAAAAATAAATGTTGATTTAGATTAAATTTCTTTATTGAATTCAGGAATGTGCACAACTTGTCATTCAACACTTCCTGTCTTGAAGGGAACCGCAATTGTACTGGGAGCCGGAGATACAGCTTTTGATTGTGCTACCTCAGCTTTACGATGTGGAGCAAGAAAAGTTTTTATTGTTTTCAGAAGAGGATTTACAGGCATTAGAGCTGTACCAGAAGAAGTTAGTAAAATAAACAAAACAAATTATTCTATGTTTTATTGATGTATTATTAAATGAAATTTGAATCTGTAATATCAAAAACCAGAGACTCCGTTAGGGGCCCAATTTTAATTGGGCCCGGGGCAAAATCACGTTCTCTATCGAACACAGCTCAATTTTTTTATTCATTATAGGTTCATACTGTGAATTTGGGGGCCCATTTTGTGGGGCCCGGGGCAGTCGCCCGACTTGCCCTAGCCAAACGGCGCCCTGTCAAAAACAAAACAACCATTATATAGTATATAAATAATCGAGAAGTGAAAGCAATTTTATTCTGAATGTAACTAATCATTTTATAATTTGTTAGACTACAGCTTGATTAGCTATTGTTTCTAGCTAATTTGTCAGTTGTAAAAATCAATCACAGGAATTAGTAAACGTTCTCTATATCTTCAAGTATTATTAATTTCAGTAAATGCATTTTAAAATATAATCTTAAGTCTTGATTTAAAAATAGCTATTCTAAAAATATTCTTGGTATAATTGTTTTGTTGCAAAGTTTACTGTCATATCAACACAATGAACATCAACAATGTTTCTATAGTTGGAAGAAATGGATTTCTTTGAATAAAAGGTTGGGATATTTAAACAGAATTCACACCTTTCTTAATATATTAACTTTAACAAGCCACATGAAATATTCACTGCATTTTGGAATTTGACAGACTGCATCGAATTCCTTAATAAGCAGATGAGTTCCAAGTGATTATTATTATTTTTTTTTAATTCATATTGATCCCCCTAAAAGTTGTGAATTGATCCCCCTAAAATTTATCAATACTCAGTCAGGAAACATTGCAAGATATTATAGAGCGCTGTACTATTTAGTAGACACCTGCATCTGCTCAGCATTCGCCAGAGCAGTATTTGCAGGAAATTTGGGATGAATCCTAACACCTGACCACATTTTATGTGCTTGCCCTGCTTTGGCAAGAAACGGATGGGAGATCTCTGGAAAGATTCGTCTTCCCACAGATACCATCTCCACTTTTAATGTCAAAGGTCATTTTATCCTACTGCAGATTTACAGAACTGTTTTCATGACCACTGAATATCTTTTATTTTATTGAGGATTATCCATTAACTCTGTCATGGTTGTTATGAGGATGCACAATGGACCCATTTACAAGATCCAAGTGCTGAAATGGATTTACTATCTAACCCTTTTTATTTCCCCCCACCATCACTCTCCCAGAACTTCGACATGAAGTTTTAATTTATAAACTCTAGCTTACACTGAAACTTTTGTATAAATAATTCAATTATAATATTTACAATGATTGTATTTATTTGTCATCCTAACTAATTGGAAAATGGAGGATATATTTTTTCTCTTATCCTTCAATGTTTGCAGTTTTGTCAGTGCAGCATCTTCTATTTAAGAGTGCTTGCATTTATTTCTTAGGAAGCTAAATTTATTCAGGGAACTAGACAACATTTAGTTGTTTCAGAAAGTCAATGACAAGTCTTCCATTCCTTTCTTTAAAAATTTCTGTACTGAAAATTTCTCTAAAAAAATAAAAAGGAAATGTTTTTCTCTCTTTTTGCTACTTATAACACCTTATCTCCCATCTAACATACCAACTAGAGACCTTTTTTACACAGGAGTTTGCTTTGCTGATTCTTCTACTCAACATGTTGCCATCCCAGTTGTATTTACTTTCTCTTTTAAACAAGTGGTTGTGTCATTAATTAACCTAACCAATGCCTATTCAAATTATTTGGATGTAGAAAACTTGAGTTTGCTTTCAAAAAAGTACTTATGAGAAGATGTGTAATGTGTTTATTCTAATTATTATTTTTAGAAGTAGGTCTAAATTAATTTATTTCGTTTACTTTCAAGATGGAACTTGCTCGGGAAGAAAAATGTGAATTTTTGCCATTTTTAATGATTAAGAAGATATTAGTAAATGGAAATCACATCATCGGAGCTGAATTCGTTAGAACAGAAGAAGACGAAGAAGGGAATTTTGTAGAAGACAGCACACAGACAACACGCCTCAAAGCAAGTTATATTATATCTGCATTTGGTTCTGCTTTAATTGATCAAGATGGTAATAGTAATTTTTTCTTATGACTTCACATTTTGTAGAGGAGCATTCAATTTAATGTTCCTAGCAAAAACAAGACCATTTCTAAGTAAAAGAAAAATTGACATTTTTCGATAATTTAAATGCTTTTATTTCGAATCTTAACTTTGCCTGTTCTCGTTACAAACTATAAACTCAACTCTGTGTTATAAAATGTATCTTATTAGGAACAAATTAAGAAAGTATAACAATGCATGACTCGAAATGATTGGAGTGGTTCCCTGATTGTACTGTGGGTGTATTATTTAACATATCCAAAAAAATTGTACAGAGACATAAAGATGTTTTGTCTACAGCAACAACTAACAATTCACTGAAATTTAACTTTGCTCCTGGCAAGAGCTTTATCAATTGTTTCCTTGTTTAAAAAATCACTGTTATTAAGTTCTAGGTTTTATGATCTTAATTATAAAATTCAGAGTTTTATGTTTTTCTAAACCAACATTTGTTCATAATTTATCTGGCTTTTTATCTAGAAAGGAAGTAAATAGTATTTTAAAATGTAAGATACATTTCTTTTACTAAGTGAATGATCAATATATTTAATCCATCAATCACAACGGTTATTCAGATGTTAACTATATTTATTTATAATGAAGGCAAGCTATAGTGGGCCCAGTAGCCGAGTGGGTTAGGGTGCTTGGCTGCGGGTTGGAGGTAGCGGGCTCAATTCCCGGCCTCAGTGGAGGGCGGGAATTTTTCCACGCTCCTTTCTCCTCCAAACGGGTCCTAGGGTCTACCCAGCCCTCTGGAGAATGGGTACCGGGAATTATAGGCGGGCGGACGTCAGGCTGACCTCAACTTCGTCCCGTTAGGTCACGAAAAGCTGGAGCCTAACCTCCAGCTGTCCCAAAAGTTTGTAAAGACTTGTTAGTGGGATACTTTAACTTGAAGACAAGCTATTTTATTATTAAGAGCAATTAAAATATGTAACACTGTAATGTAAAGCCTTTACGATCTAAAAAAAAATAAGTTCATAATTATCAGGAATACAACAAGCTAATAATAGAATACAAAAGTTAAAAGACACTGGAATAATTATAAACATAGATAGAACAGATAAAAAAATCCACTCACGTAACAAATACTAGTGTTAAGTGTTACTTAATTTGCTGTATTTTAAAAAGTAATTCCTTCATGAATATAAACTAATTGAATATTTAATTTAATATAACAGTGATAACAGCGTTGGACCCAGTAACTCTTGATGCAAGAGGATATATTCCTATAAATGCAGATACGATGGAAACAAGTGAACCAGGTGTCTTTTGTGGTGGTGATATTGCAGGCGTTTCAGAAACCACTGTAGAAGCTGTGAATGATGGGAAAACGGCATCATGGAGTATCCACAAATATTTGCAGGTAAATAATTATTTTAGATTAATAGTTACTTATTAGACATTAGCTTCATACACATATCTGCAAATGGCTTCATTCCTTTACAATGGCTAAATGGAAGCTACTGTACTTATTTCTTTTGTACATATATAAGTACTACTAGTATTAACTCAAGATAGAAGTGTTGATGATGGGGTCAAATTATTAACAATATTCAAGTTTTGAAGATACATTTTTATTAATTAAAAAAAAAAGGTACGTACAGATATTTACTTGCAGGTAATATTTATATAATATTAATAATAAGGATGAAATTAAGGCCACCACACATTAATGATTGAAAAATTTATGTACAAATTAAAAATTACGCTAGTACTTTCGGGGTGGACCACACCCCTTTTTTTCAAATGAGCTAATACAATGGTATTATATTAACCGTTGTATTAGCTCACTTGAAAAGAGGTGTGGTCCACCCCGAAAGTACTAGTGTAATTTTTAATTTGTACATATTTTTTTTTTTTTTCAATCGTCAATGTGTGTGGCCTTAATTTCATCCTTATTATTATCTAGATATTTATGTGAGTATTTTTGTATTCTTAGTTTGATGAGTATATCTGATGTACTTTAGATCAGCTTAAAGTGTTGTTTTGAGTCATGCTGGTACTTAAATGAATTCTTATAGGTTTTCTTTTTTTGTATTTTCTGCTCTCAAAGCTAAAACGAAAAAGAGTACCTTAACAAGTCGGCCTACCTTTATTTGACAAAAATCGCTGTTTTCTGGGTTTTTTTTGTTTTTGTTTTTGTTTTTTTTTTCTCCCCACATTCTATCACATTGCACAATGGAGTTGATAAGATCAGAGACAATTTCCACTATAACCTTCTCTTATTTTTATCCAGTGGATTTTATTTGCAGACTTAGTCAGAAGTTGTTGTTTAAAATCTGTTGTTTCTGTCTTAAAGGCTTCATTAAATAATGTTATTAAATTCTTAATATTATAAAGAAGTTATTCTCCTATTCTTGACTAAGAGGATACCTTAATCTCTGATTACATAACAATAACTTAACATTCTGTTTCATTTTGCAGTTGATCTTAAGCTGAATTACGCATTTATCATTTTTATCTTTAATTTGGTTGATAGTGAATAATAAATTCGCATTTTACATTTACAACCACAAATCACTAACTATTAAATAGAAAAATATTATAAAATGAAATTTATAAGTAAAATTCCAGCTTGTTTCAAAACCTTAAAAAACCCCATCCCTTAACAATCCTTTGAAGATCATATTATTAAAATTACATATGCTTTTTTTTTTCTTGTAGTTGCTTCATTCCCATCTTGTACCAGAAGAGCCTGTTCTCCCTCAGTTTTTCACTCCCATTGATTCTGTTGATATCAGTGTGGAAGTTTGTGGTCTCCATTTCAGCAATCCCTTTGGGTTGGCTAGTGCTCCACCTACAACTACGAGTGCTATGATTCGTAGAGCATTTGAAGCTGGATGGGCTTTTGCTTTGACCAAAACATTTTCATTAGATAAGGTATAATTTTCTATCTTTTTCT
>JAFIDM010000179.1:42267707-42286605 GCA_023159025.1 Thereuonema tuberculata | reverse complement strand
TTATGAGTCTTGGCAACTTATTTTACACGAAGTGTTTTGGGTGGGATTTCATTTCTTTTTGTAGGATGAGATCTGATAACTTTTTAACAGTGAAAGCGTTATGAGCATGCGAGTTTTGGCAACCCCTTATTTTACATGAAATGTTTTGGGTGGGATTTCATTTCTTTTTGTAAGATGAGATCTGATAACTTTTTAACAGTGAAAGCGTTATGAGCAGGTGAGTCTTGGCAACTTATTTTACATGAAACGTTTTGGGTGGGATTATCTATTACAACTAAATTCAGTTTTAAGATTATTTAGAAAATGGATTTTTTTTCAATACCCTACTTTTCTGTTTTTCTATTGGTCAACTTGTATATACAAGCTGTTTGCACTTTTGTAAGAAATCACATTATTACACAGTATTATTTAGGCCGAAGCATTGAGGGTACGACGTATTTCAGATCTTAATAAAATCCAAAGTATAAAAGCTAGATAAATGAAACTTAGCGTATTTCATTAGTATGGTGACTGCATCTTATCCTGAAAATTTGAGCTCTCTAGTATTATCCAGGCCGAAGCTATGAGGGTTCGATAATACATAACCAGACCCCCCCCCCCTTTATGAGGGGTTGGAATGTGATAGTTACGGATTTCTTAATTTTTTTGTTGTTTATGTGCTAATCCTAACCTGCATACCAAATTTCAGCTTTCTAGGACTTCAGGAAGTACCCTAGAGGTTTTGATGATCATGAGTCAGTCAGTCACTCAGTCAGTGAGTGACGGAATCGACGTATTTTAGATATTAATAAAATCCAAAGTATAAAAACTAAATAAATGAAACTTAGCGTAATTCAATAGTCTGGTAACTGCATCATATCCTGAAAATTTGAGCTCTCTAGTATTATCTAGGCCGAAGCTATGAGGGTTCGAAAATACGACGAAACACTTCCAGAAAAGGTACGTAGTGCCCTTCCTGCCTTCGGCTCGTCTTGGCGGGGGCACTGCCGTGCCCCCAGATCAAGAAACGTCTAACGTGTGCCAACGTCATAGTTAATTATGAAATTCATTTAGCCAACATACCAAACTAGGTTTAAAAAGCATATATTTTAAAAATATTTATTTTTGTCACTTACATAAACCGGGGGGATTTTAAATTTACCCTTGGAAAAGCATTAGACTGGATGCAAATACCAGCAAGATACTTTACAAAAAAATACTGTTTTATTCTTTATACAGAATGCCCCGTTATAAAGAAACGACTTTGTCTTGTGGTTTGAAAATACAGGAAATACTGAAACTAATGATTTTTGCTTGTTTTTGGAACAAGTGGGGGGGGGGGACCTCACCCAGATTATGTTAATGACAAAAATATGTGCAAAACGAATACACTTTTCAATTCTATTATAACTGACGAGAGAGAGAAAAAAAATGGCCGGGTTTCTAAAATGCGACGTCCTTAAAAGAAAGGATCTAGAAGTGATAAAAAGGAACAGAAAAATAAAAATAAATCCTTAAAGAAAGGATATTTATTAGTATTTAAAGAAAAAAAAAAGAAGAGATACTGAAATCTCCAAAATACTAGTGAATTATTTTTTATTTATTTTTAAATAAAAATGTTTCTTAGATATTGCATTAGGCCTAACCCTATACAGGTTAGAATAATCTATTCATTAAGTTTCATTTCAACCGCAATTTTTGAAAATTCGTACCTTTTTTTTTTATTAAGGTTCCCAAATTTCATAGTTAGATATGTCTTTTAATGCTCTGTAATTTTATATCGATCACGTCAATGAAATTTATTGGAGTTTAGGTGATTCAAATGCTAGTCACGCGAGTGTCCGGGTTTCGATATTGCAGTGAAGCCATCATAGCCATGAATTGTGATTTTTGAAAATGAAAGGGCTTCGGCTTGGACTAAAGTTCCAAAATTTCATATTTAAGACTAAGCTATTTAATGTTGTCGTCAGTAAAAGTAGTAGGTTTAAGGTCCAGAGTGGCCTTTTGTAAATTATTGGGGAAGGAAGAACCAATCCATTAGCTTAATTTTGTCTCTCCTATTAATAAGTAGAATCAAAATGTAAGGAAATTTGAATGCAAATAAATGTATTTGTTGAAGTTATTAACTTAACCATTATTATTTAAAAATATTTGATAAAGTCTTTTCAAGAATGTAATCTATGTTCCATTTCGAAATTAATTTTGTTTTAAAGAACACTGGAGATGATTAGTTAATATAAAAAAAAAATGATAAGTTTGAGATTTAAATAAGCGGAAACTGAGAAAAGGATTGGGAAGCAATATTATACAAAAATACTTACTGTATAGCAGTACAGTACACCATCACTAATCCGGCATCATTGGGATAGGTAGGATACACTAGAAAGTTCATTACTGCCGCTTCCAAAGTGAAGAGTTGAAATTTGTAACTAAGCAAATTTACATTTCTTCATGTCAATAGTCGCGCCAATAATGCAAAAATGTTTATGCAGCAAGTAGCGCCACCAAACAGCAGCGGCAGGTTGGTGCAGCGGCAAGGGAAATTGGAAATTATGCTAGTGGAAATTAGTGATGGTGTACTGTATACTAAAATATTATATCACAACCATAAAATTGTGATAAAATTACTGTTTTGATTTCACTACTGTTCAGAGTTCGATACCCAATATTGAACAAAAGTGGAAAACGATCTTAATTCCATCTAGGTTCTATTTTTTTTTTTTTTTTATCCAAACTTTCATCAAATACAGATTATTAAATAGCTTCTTTTTTTTAACCTTCTGTAAACTTTCAAAAACAAATATGCGCTACGAATTAATTTAATATAGTGAATCATTTTTCATTTTCTCCGTAGCTTAATTGCGAACCGTAACATTATTAAAGTAATACAGCCTTTTGTAACTTAGTGTTATTGCTGTCGGCATCTGTATGTTGATAGGTTTCATATGTCAGATCTGTATTGTTGGTGTCCTACAGCAATTTTAAAAGAGACACACACAAAAAAAATGAAACCTACGTTTACTGAAGATCAATCAAAGCATAAACTGCTAGGGAAAAAAAATGAAGAAAGAAAGAAAAGAAAATACGAAATCTAGAAAACCAGGTGATCGCTAAACTGAAAATTATCACAGTTCGAGGAGGGACCTAATCTACAGATCTAACAGATTTCAGTTGAACTGGTAAAACTGTCCTCCTATAGTCCTTGATCGAATTGTTGCTGCCAAATGTCGACTGCTATTGAACAAAAGGTAAATAAAAACTTAAATTCATAATCGCGTTCGTTACCGCAGTACTTTAATGTGTTGTCTAATTCTATAATAATAATTCAGGAATTTATTTTGCTTTTGCAGTCTTTAGTAACTGGCGCTGCACCTGGTATCTAAGAGTTTCCGTAATCTACTATTAGGCTTATAGGTATAGTGTCAAACATCTGTTTTCAAAATATTGAGAAGAGACACTGAAAATCTTGTCGGCAAAGGCAGACTGTGCCATTTAAGATTACCACTCTCATTTATATTGTATAATGGTCCTTTTTGGAACAGCTACCTAGTTGAAACCAAAAGAGATAACTCAGGTAAAAAGTCAAGGAAATGAAATCTAATATACATTTTAGAATATACTGTGATATGCTTCACAAGTATTTTGTCAGTACGTTACAGTGATAATATATAAATTATTTGAGACCCGAGCAACGTTTCTTGGAGAAAAGGCAAAAGTGACCTTTTTCTGTAAAGCAGATTACGAACTTCACTGTATACCACCCTAAAGATGCTACTCTTTAGTTTGTACGATACCTTCTCTTTTCGAGTCTTTTAGCTACACAGATATAATAAACTATTTCTTTTTTTTTTTCTTCCCAACTTTCTTGAGTATGAAGTTCTTATTTATTCTTTTTAGAACCTTAAGTTTGATTACTTATCTTTAGCCTTAAAAAAATGCCCAGTAAATTCTCAGTAGCAACTATATGCAGTACAGTGGACCATCACTAATCCGGCATCATTGGGGACCTGCAGAATGCCGGATCACAGATGGTCATTTAGAATACAGCTTTAACCTAACCACCACCTCATTCTACCTTTAAAATACCAGAATTTTTTCATTCCTTCATTGTTTTCCTTATACATACCACTTTTTTTTTTTTTTTTATTCACTATTAGCAAAGAAATCTAGCAAATTTACTTTCCTTTTTCATGTCAAACTGTCGAAGAATTAATGCCATGTAATTCACATAAGCTTCTCAAAGACACACCGCTATCGCGGTGAACTTTTTTTTCAGAAGTTCAACTTTATCTGTTATGGACAAGGTTTGCTCTTTATACCACGAGAAGCACTTCCTTTATTCATTGGAGCCATGGCTGGGGCTAAAAGGTGAGCACATTATAAAAGTAAATGCATAACAAGATAATTAATGCTTTTAGACAGCGTCAAAAGCAAAGCGGCCCCATAACATGCACAATTTTATAAACAAAACTAGAGTGAACCTAACCAGCGTTTACAATGAACCTAATGGACGCTTATAGCACACCGGAAGTTGAGGTCAAAAGTGATCGCTTCCGATAAAGAGGAAAACGGCGACAGACGTCCCCCCAATATCGACCCTTCTGAAGACAAACGGTTGCTGAGATATGATAAAAAGAAAAACATATTGAAGCACCGACTTTTGACCCCCCCCCCCCAACTTCCAGTCAGAAAGTGGTCTAGAGGTTTGATTTTTTTGACGTGGTCACCTACTTTTTGATGCTGAACACAATGGTGAAGGTTTAATTCTAATATCTCTAACCGTTTGGCCACTACAGAGTGTGACATCCAGCAGACATAAAACCAAGAGCGGTACCCTATGTTTTACAGGCAAGCTGTAACCTAGGGGCCGCTAAAAAGGAATAGAAATGGCTTGCCAGTATTTGCAAATAACGCCAACAGTGTTGATATAAAACAATAGCAACAGGTCGACACAGTGACCCGGAAAATTTGAACTTACGCTAACGGAAATTATGTCCGAATTAGCGGTGGAACCGGATTAATGATGGTCGACCTGTACTTATGTTTAAATCTGTATTACCAGTTACCTTGGCATTCATATTTATGGTAGTACAATGGTGGCCAACAAAATAACTATTTGTCTGTTAATGTAGACAAACATCACACCTTTAAAAGTTTTATGGTTATTATTTTCATACTGTCTACATATCAACACTGTCTCTGAAACATTCATTTAGTCAGTATTTAATTTCATTGCAGAATTCTGAAACCCAAGTGATGGTTAGGATCAAAAAGTATTCTGGTTAGTCAGTATTCTGGTTTTCTACAACTGAAGATAACTATACAAATTAAACTATTACAAATTCATAGTTCTTAACTATATGAAATTCTAATACTCCCTTCTCTATTAGGACAGTTAACTATTTCAACTGCTATGTAAGAGATCTGTATAGAAGTATATGAATAGACCAGGCGCAAGGGTAAGAATTTGATCAATCATTGCAAAATTATATTTCTTAGGTTATATTTATCATTTCAATCAAAATATTAATTCCTATTTCTTTTGTTTCTAAAATAAAGTTTAGTTAAGCAAACGATATTCAGGACAATTTTCAAATTAATTCTTTTCATTTGAAATAAATAGACAACATACAATGAAAGATCGATAGGTTAACCTAAATAAATAAATAAATTGAAAAATAATTAAATAACTAATAAAAACACAGTTGAAAGAACTCTTTATTAAAATAGTATCATTGTAATACATTGGATTATAAAATACAAACACGTTGCGGATATTAGCCTTTATCAGTTCAGAATCCGATGCATTTAAGTAAAACATAATTGTTTTAAAGTTGAGAATTACTGTCAATTATGAGATTCAATCACATAAAAGGAAAACTGCAAAACCTTTTACATAAACATTGTATTTGGTTACAGCATATTACAAAAATTAAGTAAGAAAAACACAATCGATGTTGATTGCTTTTTTGAATTTCTTTTTTTTTCTAATTCCTGAAAGTTACGTGCGGGATATAGGCTATCTTGTTCAGTTATCAGGTTGTTCCTCGCTTCGAATTTTTTTTAAATGGATTTGCTAAGATAAACAGCAAACAACGAATAATGAACTTTGTAAGAACGTTCAGTAATCATCAGATTTGTTTTCAATCAACACGATTTAATAACACTGATAGAGGACTTTAATTTGGAAGGGGGAAAGCAAAGTCCTAAGAGTTCCATGAATAAGTTATAATATTAATAATAATAAAGTTGGTCCCTAACAATCTCAATAAAGTATTTAAAAATTTCAGAGTTGGGTAGGGCAATGAATTCGAATCCTTTATAGAATTCGTGCTATCTGATTTAAAATATATTCTGTAATTATGATTTTGATATAGCTGAAGTAACTTATTTTTTCTCCTTTTCTAAATCGATATTAAAAAAAATAAACATAAAAAAAAATAATAGTTATCTGTTATTTCCTCCACCCATCGTTGGGGTAACATTATTAGTTCGATGATCGTCCATCTGGTTGTTCAAAATAAATAAATCCATTACGAAGCTCAATTCATACAACCTTTTAAATGCGAACTTCTTTATTAACTTTAAAACAAATATTATCCCGTAAATAAGGCAACAAGCATTAAGAAAAAGAAAAAAGGCACACATGCCCGTTATATGAACAAAAACTGAAACGACAACAATTTCTCAGAGAATGGAAATTTACATGAATATTTGTGCGCTAAGCCTCCATTACTATTATCCACTCGCAAAAAAAGAAAAAAAAAAAGCAATTGGAGGTAAAAATAATTCTGACTGTGGGTTAATTTAAAAAAAAAAAGAAAATAATAAAGAGTGTGATAGATTAGTCGATACTAATAAATCGGTCCTAACAAAATCATTTTTCGAGTGCACCGTGAAATCTGGTAACAGAAACCTTGGTGCAATGGTCACCACTAAAATAAATTATGTTATTCCCTCTCTCCGTGATATCTTAAACCCCTATTTCACAGCAGTTTTAAAAATTAACTGAATATAAGGACAGAAATTACGAGGAACTCGTAATTTTTAAACTACTGTCCCACATGTACACCACTACAGAAATCACAGACGGCAATCAGTATTTGACCATATACTTTTCGTTTCAACCCATATATCGTAGCATGTAAGAAACAAAAATCCCTAAGCACTTCATTTATATTTTCGGAGAACCGGAATATACCGTGCTTAATGAAAAAATATTAAAATAAACTAAAATATTAGTTGGTGCTTCTGATTAACATACGATAACATAAAATCCAATCCGATTTCAAGACAAAAATCGTAACGTAATTTGTCCTTAGAATATTTCCAGGTAACTTACGTATTACTTAACTCAGTGGATATTTTAGTAAGCGACAAGAAACGTAAAATTTAATTCATCAACTTACCTCTATATCTGGCAAATCCCGACTAAAGTGTTTAACGAACAACAATTCCGACATGTTTAAAATGCAGTGACTGATAGAATTGATGAAACTAAGCAGGCAGCTGAAGGATTCTCAAGATACTCATCTTACACAGAAATAAATAATAATAATAATAAAAAAGATATGCCCGAGTTGCAGAAAGCTAAGTCATCCAAGGCCATTCGAAAAATAATCCACGAAATCGGAAGTTGTAGTTTGCCATCAATCAGTGATCAACTTTGCGCTTATTGGTTCAAGGACTGAATATGAAGCGCCCTTAGCGGATTTTAGTATAAAACATTTTTTTTTAATGTAAGTAATTTATTGTCTTTCTTAAGATAATAAAATTAGGAATTATATTAAAATCAAATTTATCGATAATTAGTAAATAGTTATATTTTTAATATTATTTTTTTTTGTTTACCAGTCTTTTTAGGAATACCTGTTCAAATGTATACCTGTGATAATTAATTAGGATTAGAAATTTAGAATTAAAATAATTTAGAATTCATCAATTATATCAGATTATTATTAACTGATTTTTAACATTTCTAATATTTTAAAAAATTTCAGATACATAATTTACCCGATGAAGTTGACTATTAATAAATTATATTTAATATCACTTTCCGTTTTTTGACCAAAATTATTATTTAATTTCGGAATATTAAAAATTCTTAACCAGTTTCTTCTAGATTTTAAACCTTTATTATAATTGTTTTGTTTTTTTTTTCTCTTTTGACTTCAAAAAAATTCGTCAGCATTGTCTTATATAAAATTTTTTCTTTGATAGTTAAGATTTTAATTTTTTTCCTAATGTTTCTGCGTTTGATTTTTTGATCTGCATTTATTAATTTTCTGTACTAATTATGTTTTTGTTTATTTATATAATTTTTTAACGAGTTTCTTTTTCATTTTAAAGTTATTTCATACCTTTTGTTTGTCCTGTTTCCTTTATATTTTTTAATATAGTGTGATATGTATTTTACGTGTGTCAATAATAGTTATTAAAATTCAAGTTGAAATAAATATCTATATTTATATTTTATAAATACTTTTTTTCTTCTCTATGTGTTTCCAAGTTTTTTGATTCATCCAAGGTTGTTTAGATCCGATCTAATTTAAGTTTTTATGATTATAGATATATTATTCTTTACTTTTTTATTCCAATTAATATATTCCCCTTCGTACGCCTTTTGAGTCTTGCACTGGCTGATTAGCTCTGGCTGATGAGAACCTAACAAGCTCGAAACGGCCGTCCCAGAGTATCAGCTCGACTCAAAAAGGCATTCTTATTTGAATTAATATATTTAGCTTTCTTTATTATTTTATACAATTTACTAATATAGGCTACTTATTTGAGTTTTGATTATAATTCTTTCCTTATAATAATTATATTCATTTTTCATTTTTATGTTCTGTAATTTCTTTTTGGTTATCTTGATATTTTTGTAATTTTGTCAAAATTTCTCCATATTGTTTATTGACGAAATCAATTGATTTTCTTATCTCAGTTCTTTTTAAAATGGTTTGTCCCAAATCTTTTTCAGTACCAACACTAGTCGAGTTCATTTCACTGTTATAGGGAGAAAGCTGTTCTTGAATTTCTTTTGGAATTGTTACTTCCGTATTTCTGCATTCTTATCATTTGCTTACTACGAATAGTATTTTTTTGCATTTCCCACACTTTCCTAACTTTTTCCTTGACGGTGTTGAAATACCTCGTATCTGCGGTTTCACTTTTACATAACTTTCATGTTGTTCGGCTCCTTATGCTAAACGTCTTAATTCTTCTGATTTGATTAACTTGTTGCATAATACACTTTCGTGTTTTAAGTTTATAATATTCCTCTTTTCTGTAAGATGGAAAATCAGTGATTCAAATGTCTAATTTGGGAAAAATATATCTATACATATACACAAAAGGGCTAAAACGGAGAATACGGCACAAGCCAATCACAGTCTTCATAAGGATACATCCACGCAGGGATACATACTGGTGCATACTGTTATCTCAAGATCTCAGTTAGCCAGATGAGGGTTAGTTTTTCTAGTAAAAGATCGTGCATAACCATTTTTAAATAAGCTTACCTACAAATCTCATTCTAATTTTCACTGGTTAACTAAAAAACTAAAATTCATATCTTTAAAAGTAGTGCCAAGGCAGCCATCTTGTCGAAAGCCTGGTGTCGTAATCTCCGGTTTCACCCACAAAAGGAAGAGTTTGTAAGCCCTTTTTCTCGGGAACCACGTGAGATAGGGACTGTTCAAGTATTATGTTGCACATTTTTAGTCATTTTAGACCCCCCCTCCCTTTTTAATCACAAATAAGCAGATGTCTGACCTTGTGCTTACGTAAGATTGCCAAATCATTAACAGTAAATACTACTGAACAATAAAGTTAAGTCAAAATTATATCAAAATTTTAAAGCTTGCATATTTGTCTGTCTTATGTAAGCATTGCTCTGATTCCCCCCCCCCCCCGCTCCACCTTTTCAGCAAAAATAAGCAAAGCCTGAAACGCTCCCCCCCCCCCCTTGAATGCTTACGTAATACTTGAACGACCCATACAGGGATAAATATGGTATCAAATTAAAGGTCCTGATGTGGAGGCGTGCAAGAGCATGTTGGTTTTTGTTAAAGTAATTTTATTAAAAAAAAAATCGCAAAAAATTGACGCCTCCTGTTTCCCTGTGATTGCGTCTCCCTACAACTAGAAAGTGATTGAATCTGTTCGCATACAAGTAATCGCTTGAATTAAGTATTTTTTTCACTTAAATATGATTAAAAGAACTTATTGAATATGAATGGTCACTTAGGATCTTTCTTGTTATCTGCCCGTCACAGACTCAGTTTCACATTGTATTAAAAACAAAACAAAAGTAACATTTTCCCTTTAATTAACACTAGGTTAGGTCAATTGAGGTATGATCCTTTCCAGGATGTTTCATTTGGAAATACGAAGGAAAATAAAAAAATAAAAACTTTAACATTTCGGAATAGAGGGCCACTATTTCGCAAATTGCATCCAGCAAATAGTGGCGGGCAGTCACTTAATTACGATTAAGGAGAACTATACGTATTTCCAACCGTAGAATTTTTACGGGTTCTACTTGTGTCTTTATAATTGATAACTTTAGGGAAGGAGGGAAAATCTGAACCGGTCAGACGCCTCCGCTCCTTTTAGACTTCTGAAAGACGCCTTATATCCCCGATTTGTCTGTCTGTCTGTCTGTGGACACATATCTCACAATGCTTCGCAACGCTCTCAGTTGGTTAGAGCGTCGTGCAAATAACGCGAAGGTCGTGGGTTCGATCCCCTCATGGCCATTCTTATTCTTCATTTTTTTCTCCCCATTTTAAATCTTTTCACAGTTTCTCAACTTATGACATTATGAGATACTTGGTTATGTAAGCCTTTAGAATTGGGATTTTGATAACTTCTTTATTTTCTCTAAAATTAATATCACGTTGTTTAAAGTAGATACTTAGAAAGCGACTGTTTTAGGATTTCTGGAATGTTGTAGATGGCCTGTTAGCTCAGTTGGTTAGAGCGTCGTGCTGATAACACGAAGGTCGTGGGTTCGATCCCCTCATGGGCAATTCTTATTCTTTATTTTTTTCTCCCCTTTTTAAATCTTTTCACAGTTTCTCAAGTTTTTAAGTTTTTTTTTTTTTTAAATCATTAGGAATTAAGTGTATTAACAAGATTTGAGTTAAGAATGACGATTATTCCATATAAATAGGGGTGGGTAAGATAGCATGGGGTCGCAAAGAGACTAGGACACGCATATTCTAGACCACCCTGATCCATTTGAGTTTCAGATTCATTTACATGTTCTCTAAAGAATAATATTAATAATAAAGTTAATGTAGAAGATGAGTGGTAAATATATCAAGTACCACGACCTAAAGTCTACTGTACAACATCCTAATAGTAAGTAGGCAGGGCCGGAACTAGGGGGGGGGGGCAGACGGGGCATGTGCCCCGGGCGCCGTCTTGGAGGAAATACGGCGTAGAGGGGGAGGAGGGGGCGTCGAAAAATACCCTTGCCCAGGGTGAAAGGAGGGCTAGTTCCGACCCTGTAAGTAGGCATTGTTACGGCGTTCCCGAAAAGGACACAGCGACCGGAATTGTACTAACCCACAGAAGTAAAGACAGACTGAGTAAGTATGGTGGGAGAAGTGCAGGGGAAATGGGATAACCCTGAGAAAACCTGCTCCAATCGTCCACCATCACGAAACCCACATGAGAACCGAACCCCGGTATTCAGAGGTGAGAGGCCGATGTCTTAGCGACAACGCCAACCGCGGCCTGACAAAGACACTAATTTGTTTGTTTTTGTTATGATTGAATGACTCTGACCGTCCTAATCCATCCCACTTCAAAATCTTGGCTTCGCCTTTCCATAGACTTCCCTAAATCATTACCTAATCCAGTGTTTTTCAAACAATGTTTCGCGAACCACTAGGGTTAGATGATTAATGTCTAACAGATGGATGTTGACGATCACGTTTGCGCGAGAATTACGAAAAACACGAGATCTCGCCATCAGCCTCTTCAGCAGGTCTCAAGGAATTTAGTGTTTTTAATGTCTGTCACTAGGAAAATGCTACATAATGAATTTATTGTTTGTTTATTGACTGTTTTCAATTTATGAAAACTATATTAAAATGTCGTAAAAGTCTCATGCATTTCCCCGTATTATAATTCCTTTAAATATTTCAATATTTTGTGAGAAGACATGGATAGAGTCTATTCTCGCGTAAATTACGTGAAATCACGAAAATACGGGATCGTCAACATCCATCTGTCAGACATTAATTTTAGTGTTTCATCAGGAACATAGATTTTCTAACTTTTATTTAATTTTTTTACTTATAATTAGAGCGCATTAAAAGTCAAATTTTCAATTTCCGGCAATTATCCATCATTCGTTGACACTTATTGAGCAATAAGCAAAAAGAACTTCAAGAAGAAGAAATTCAAGATAAAAAAAAATATCACAGGAAACCTTTTTTTTTTGTTCGGACGATGACCTTTTTTTTTTTTTTAATTTACGAAGTGTTCGTAGAGATACACGTTCCCCGAAAACACTAATTTATTTAATTATTCATCCGGAAATTTTTTTAACTTTCTCGGATATCCGATATTAGGCATTTTTTGAAACGCGATACATAACTTTTTATAATATAAGTAGTAATTAATAGTTGTTAATAAATAAATGCCAATCATAACTAAGTTTCAATTGCAAATATGAAATTCTGGAATTAATTCAATTTTGTGATTGTATACAGGACAACCGCTGACCAGGAAGTCGCCTCTGTGCAAAAAAAAAAAAAAAATGCCGCCTGTTACTGGATAAATTCATTGTCTGAGGAATTTTCGCACTACGGGGTAAGATATACTGAATATTTCGGTCCGGCACCTCGGGCCTTTATTGTGTTCGGAATGGAGAACTGATTTTTAAAACTTAAATTAGCATCACTGTATTATAGCGCTATTGTGCAAAGTGCATTGCTTGGAGAGGCTCTCATTGTATATTTACTTTTCTGAAAATCTACATATTATAATATTCTATTTCATTTTGGAACCAATTTATTATTATTATCATCATTTGTAAAAATGACTGTCTTTAAAAAGAATTTATGAAATCAAGTTGACATTTGAATATTATTACTAAATATTCGACCATTCAGCAAAGCTCGAAAACAACGGATAAAAACGAAAATAAACTTAAGCCTATTTGCCAATTGGTGAGGCGTTCGACTGCAGACTGGAGAAGCCGGATTCAATCCGCGGCGGAGGTAGTTTCCACGCTGATTTCTCCTCCAGACGGGTCCTAGAGTCCACCCAGCCCTCATAAGAATGGTACCGGGTTTCTTTTCCAGGGGTTAATGGCGAATGGGTGTCGGGCAAATCACCTGACCTCAACTTATTCCCGTCGAACCGGAAGTGTACTCACACAACGGAAAGGTTGCACTGGCCGTCCCGTATTCAACCTCTCTTCCGGGACATGGTGGAGAACCTAGGCAACCGCTACGAGTACTGCTTAGAGCGCCAAGGAGAACACATTGAACATGTATTTGTCAACAACCACCGTTGATTACTCTTTCTGTTGCAGCGTTTTCTGTTCAAAACGGTTCAGTGTCGTTTGTTTTGAGTCATACTGCACATTTCCACAGCAAAATAAGGCCTCTCAGTGGAAGTTTTCAGCCTAACTGACCTGTTTGGAAAATGAGTGGGAAAAAAAGAAAGAATAAAGAGGAAGGTGGGAGAGTTCCCTACCAGTTGGCTTTTCTCAACTTCAATAGGAAAAAGCAAAAAGAAGAAAGAAAATCAAATCTTGAACTGAAATCGAACACAGATCTCAATGTCTTTCGTGAGCTACAAAATGAATTAAAGACTTGCAATTGTTCGTAGGACTTCGAGCGCATCGTCTACTGATGATAAACTGATTTGAATGCAACAGTTCCACAAAGCAGAATCTATCAAGTTACATGTAAGTTACATTTACTGTCATTCCATTATATTTCTTTGAAGAAAGGCCTCTCATAAATTTCCACTTCCAAATAATGAAACATAAGTCTTCACTTACGGCACCCTGCCAATGATTGTCTTTTTATGAGATTCGTCATGTAGTGTTCTAAAGTTAGTATTCAGTTTCAAGAAGTGACAAGGGAGAGGGGGGTTATAGGGCCAATCCCTCCTGCGAATCCACTGTAACTAATTATTTAAACAAAAATACTGAATTACAAATAAAACAAAATAATCTTGTTATAATGTAAACATTCTCTCACTGTTAATGAAGGAACGCTATTTAGCCATCTTACCTATATCATTATCAACCCAATGCAAAGACAAGTTTTTTATTTGGTTGAAACCTTTCCATTTTCAACTGCATCCAACAAAACTTTATAAATTCATCTTCGAATTTACTTTGAGGATGTTTCCTCTCATTCCTCGACATCCATTTTTTTCCTTTTAATGATAATTCCTGCTACATATCCCGCCCATTTTCATTTTAAGTTTCTTCACGGTAAGTGTAATTTTTATCACTAGGTCTGCTATCTCATCTACATACTTTGTCTCCTGCGTTTTCTTGTAATTCCTAATATCATCTTTCCATGTTTCTTGGTTTAGTTTGTAACCTCTCTGAACTTCCGAAAGCCTGTTCCATATGTATGAAATTCAAACGTATACACTGTCTGGCCACTTTATTAGGTACACCCCTGATGTGCGCTTGAATGTCTGGATACGTCGTGTCTCACAACTCTTTAAGCCAGTGGGGGCAGTGTCGTGGTCAGTGTAATCACAAAGCATTACTATTGGATGGTTTGAGGAACATGACGATGACTTTTCCTTGCTGCAGTCCCTGGATCTCAGCCCGATTGAAAATTTGGGAGATGAGCTGGAACGGACTGTTCGCTCCAGGCCTATATCTCCATCAAATCTTCAGGAACTGCTTGACGCACTCATGTCTGCATGGTATACAATATCTCAACAACGTTTTCAGCATCTTGTGGAATCCATGCCTTGACGAATTCAGGTTGTCTTGAGGGCTAAAGGAGGCCCAACACGCTACTAGGTAGGTGTACCTAATAAAGTGGCCGGATAGTGTATATTCTTTATTTTTTTAAGTTTATTTACATTCACCTCTGCTTCCCATCTTAATCAGATCGTGGATAAGCTATAAATTTCATGTTTACTTTGGAAGCCCTCTGGATTTTGATCGGAGATGAAAAACAACTTCTTTTAGAAGAATTAAAAAAAAAGACCTTGTACTGAATTTATTATTTTCAGAAAAATATTTAAGAAAACAAAATTATTTTTATTTTATTTATCAAGTAATAATTGAAGTGTTATTATTAATCTTTTCAATTACTGTTTTTATTATTATGTTCATCAGACTTTGTAAAATAGCACTCCTTTACAATTTATATTATCATTTCTTGTATTTGCTGTATCCTGATTGTTGTTATATTCACATGTTTTCCCTTTGCTGACATTTTATTTTGAATTTCGGCTTGAGAAAGAAGTAATTGGATGGACTTCAAAAATTTGTCCGTTTTGTAATCGTATGTTTTAATGAAATAAATTTTGATTAATTTAAATATCTGTGTGACAAGATCCTTTTTACTATTATATATTATAAAAGCGTTATTCTGTCTGTCATTGTCATAAGACTTTACGTTTTTCTAATTTTCTGACCAAACTATAAGAGATAGATTGGTCATGTAAATGGATAAAATGTAGATCTTTTTAAGACAAACAAAATGCTACAAATATCTTTCGAAAAAAGTTATTGGTTTCCAAGATGGCGCCTTTTAAAAGGTCAAATTTTGACTTTTTCTCAATTTAAACGAAAAGTATCAAAGTTGGAAGAGAACATTATATTGAGAAAATGTTGTTATTTGAAAGTTCTATCGAACGATATATCAGTTATTCACAAACGTTTCTGCGTTTGCAAGATACATGCAAAAATGAAGTGTTTTTGCAGCAATCCCCCGTGTGAGTGCCAACGCGCAATACACCTGAGTTAAGTGGAGAAGGCCACAACGGGCTGGGAAATCGTGTATTCTCTGATCTCAATATTAATTTGCTAAATAAATAAAGGTTTTTTTTTTAATGCTATACCGTATATGCAAGGGTTCCGGAGCGAAGCGACTGTACCCGGCTAGTTATTAATAACAGTTACTATTAATAATGATAATTAAATAGCGAATAGAAAACACAGTTGAAAAGTCTCTTATTAAAACAGTATCATTCTGAACTGATGAAGGCTAATACCCGCAACGTTTTCGTGTTTTGTAATCCGACGCATTAAAATGATACTGCTTTAATTTTTTTTCAACTGTGTTTTCTATTCGCTATTTATTTATATTTTTTACACAGCTTATTGGATAATATTGATAATAAGTTTGACGAACAAATAAAACAAATTCGTCAGCATTTTTTTTTTAAAGAAATAAATATCTGACACTATTTAGTAATTTAATTTCAGCTGTGAAAAAAAATCAACATTGATTTTTTTTTTTATGTTTTAAAATGTAGTTTAAGATTTTCTTTCAATCTTTCTTACGTAATTAAGTGAAAATGATTAGATTTATTTATATTAACTAATTGATTTTTTTTAAGTCTAATAAATTTGAATGAATGAAATTCCAGTTCAGATGATATGTATTAAATAGGTTGCCTAATTTTATCATCATTTTAATTAAAAAAAAAGTTAATCGTCTAATTTTATTTTAGTGATAAAAGTTTTGAAACTCGGCAGTGACCAGATTACTTTTTTTTTCCCTTCCGCTACTGTTTTCTTTCGGGTCAAATATTAAAATCTTAATAGGCTATATCGATTCCAAGGCTGTAGCAGATATTGAACTTTTTTTTAATATTTAAGTTTTATATTTAAAAATATTCAGCGCTAAAGATTATCGTAATAATATAAATTTTTATTATTGAAGTTATAGCCTATAAAAGCAATATTAAATTAAACAAAGCTTATTGCTATAAAAATTAATGTAATAAAAATATAAATTAACTCTATAAGCAACACTGTTAAGTCTAATTCCTTTTTTTTTATTAAAAAATTACCAAAATTACTTGTAAGTGTATAATTTTTGAAGAAATGTTGTTTTAATAATAAAAAATAAAGATAAAAACGCACACAATTAAAAGAGCTACTGAGCTATTTTTGGCATTTTTGTACCGGGAATCAAATACGGACTGTTTCGATCTTCCTAGATCTCATCAGTTTGATTCGCCCGGTACTCATAACTCAGTGGGATCCAAAGAAACATATACAAAGGACAAGTATGAACAAAACAATGGCCCTTAAATTTAAAAAACATCAAAATATAAATTAAGAATAAAAAGGGCAGCAAATTAATACTAACTAGTTGACCCGTGCGAATAATTCGCACCAAAAAACCACTTTCGAGAAATAATAAACAAATCCAACAGCTGTCGTGCATGTTAGTTAAACCCATTGTCAATAGATGGCGCCTTCTCCATTTTTATAAAAAGGTTGACCCGTGCGAATAATTCGCATGGTATCTTCATCAGTCGCCGAATGGTAATGTGGAAATAAATAAATGAACAGATTATCAATAGATTGCATCTTCTACATTTTTATAAAAAGGTTTTTAAAATAAAGTTTTTTAACGAAAACAATAATTTAAACATTTTGTTTATTTTTCGTCATTAGCGGTGAACGTAATTTTCAAAATATCTCAATCATTGATTTTGATGAAGTATTAAGTGAGATTAAAAAAAAAAAAAAAAACCTTTGAGAAATAATATATGAGAAGTTGATAAATTGTTATGTTTTTTATTGTAATAAGTCGTTTATTTTTATTAAAACATAAATCTTGTTTGTTTTTTTATCTGTTCTTATTAAATAAACGATGAAATATCTTTTTAAAGTGCATTTTTATTTCAAAAAGGATGTATTAGAAGTTACGACGCTACAGTATTATTTGAAATTTGGTTTCGCTTTTGAAAAATAAGTCGCTTCTGTTAAAGAGTGTCTACATTTATATAAAAAGGTTTTTAAAACAAAGTTTTTTAACGATAACATTAATTTTAAACAATTTGTTTATTTTTCGTCATTTGCGGGGAACGTAATCTTTGAAATGATGTCTCAAACACTGATTTTGATGAAGTCTTAAGGGAAATATGCCGTATCCGACAAAAAATCACCTTTGTTAAATAATATATAAGGATGGTACTTACTTGCGCCGAAAAACGTTGATTTAAGTGAACGTAACCTTCAAAAAGACGTCTCAATCATGTGGCGCACCGACAAAAAAAAAACCCCTTTGAGAAATAATAAGCAACTCCAAAATCTTTAAACATAGTGTGCCTTCTACAACTAAAGGTTTTTAAAAAAGGTTTTAAAATAACATTTTTTAACGAAAACATTATTTTAAATAATTTTTTTATTTTTCTTCATTAGCGGTGGACATAATCGTCAAAATGATATGTCAATCATTGATTTGTTGAAGTTTTAAGGGAAATAAAAAAAAAGAAAACCCTTTGAGAAATAATAAGCAACTCCAAAATCTGTCATCCATTTGTTAAACATAGTGTGCGTTCTACAACTAAAGGTTTTTAAAATAACATTTTTTAACGAAAACATTATTTTAAACAATTTTTTTATTTTTCTTCATTAGCGGTGGACATAATCGTCAAAATGATATGTCAATCATTGATTTGGTGAAGTTTTAAGGGAAATAAAAAAAAAAAAAAAAAAAACCCTTTGAGAAATAATAAGCAACTCCAAAATCGGTCATCCATTTGTTAAACATAGTGTGCCTTTTACAACTAAAGGTTTTTAAAAAAGGTTTTTAAAATAACATTTTTTAACGAAAACATTATTTTAAACAATTTTTTTATTTTTCTTCATTAGCGGTGGACATAATCGTCAAAATGATATGTCAATCATTGATTTGATGAAGTTTTAAGGGAAATAAAAAAAAAAAAAAAAACC
>JAFIDM010000179.1:42238701-42251621 GCA_023159025.1 Thereuonema tuberculata | reverse complement strand
AAAAAAAACGTGTTTGAAAGAATTATTCCACTTCAAGTATTGCTATTCTGATACAGGTTTTTGGCAGTCTGTGAGTCTCCGTAAACGTCGCAAGTACAGAAGGTCGAGGCAGTTAAAAGTGAACGATTTTGAACGAATGCCATTCTACGAGATGCCATGTCTCCACCAACTGTTATGTTCTATTTGTACTCTTTGTGCTGTGAACAATAGCCCTATATCTCAGTTTCCACTGTAGCATATTCCTGCGTATTTGTTTCAGGAGAATATTGTTCCATACGGCATTTCTCATTTTCCATAGGCCAGCCAGCGTAGTAGTGCGATGACATACAGTGCCTCTTCTCACGACACCGAAACTATAGAAATCGAGGGGTGAGGCATCTGGGGACTTGACAGCGATGGACGTAAAGGGTTTCACTCTGATCTCGGTTTCCATTATTAACTGCCTCAACTTTCTGTTTCGAACCTAAATATGAGTCTGGCAGTCTGATAAAGAATGCCAAATATTGTGATTTAAGGAAAATATTCAAATTTACACATCTGTATGTCATACTTTTTATGAAACCATATCTTTACTCTCACGAGCTAAGTTAAGTGCGTTTGAAAACTTAAGTAAAAGTGAAGAGTAATAAACAGGAAGAAACAGCAACCTGAGTTTCATAATTTTTTTGCATTTGTAACAGAGGAATCTACATTTATAAAATTTTAAATTTTACCTTGACTTAGAACTATCTGTCAGACTGCAAAATTTGGAGCAAAAATCCCAACAATGGGAATGGTAATATATATTTTTTAAAATGTAAATTTTAAAAATAAAACTTAAAGAGTTGGGATAAGCCATTGTTATTCTAAGCCCCTCATTTGTTAACAGTCTCCAGATCTCAGGTTTGTTCTTTTGAAGAGCGGGAATCGTGGATTCTGAGGATAAGTTTCTATTGAGAAGTAGGAGACTTTTCAATTCATGATATATAAACGACCTTTTTATCAAGGTGTATTTGCTGTGCTAAAGATTATTCGTGTTGTATATTTCCTCTAAAAAGTCTGCTCTTTAAACTATTTGGACAGACGTTATTATGGATTTTATTTTTGTTTTGACTTGTAATGGTCTCTAGAATGCTATGTTGAAGTTACGACGTATCGTTCTGAATCACGCTGTATACCTTTATAGCAGATTCTCCTAAGGTCGATTCTCTGTGATATTAATAGCATATTATCTCCCTATTAGTCTTTTTAAGGATTCTTCACAAACCTAAACAGTCTTTTAAATAAGATTTTAAGTGCAATAATGAAAAACAAAATCAATTCAATTTAACTTTCTGATGTTTTCCAAATTTTTCAAAATTTAGGTTCTTTGATGTCAATTGGTCTAAAATGCTGCAGTGGTTCGGATTTGGAACTTGGTGGGATCAACGAAGTGACTTCGAACTCGTCTACAGTCTCGTCTTAGATGCCGTGAGGAAGTTGAGAAGAGGCAAGGGAGTTCGTTTCGGAGCCATTTTCTACCACCTTAAGCAAAAGCATGAGTGCAGAGGGTTCACCCATCATGGACTTAAAACGGAAACGAAGAAAGCTTTGAAGGCAGCCAAAGATAAGAACATCCTGGTCAAAACTCACGATAATAGCTATAAGTTCGTTGATCCACAGTCCTGAGCTGCTGTTCCAGTGTAGTGATGACAAGCATGTAAATAAGCTGTAGACTACTAGCATAATAACTATATTTGTACATTGGAACAAATGTATAAACTGAATATATACACTGAAATTTGATTTTACATTCTTCTAACTTAAGATAATAAAATCTTAATTCAGTATCTACATATATACTTGTAAATAGGAATGTGTCTGTCTGTTCTCTATAAAATAATCTTACTCCCTTTACCTATTGGGACCGAATTCTGCAAACTGACTTATTTACGATACTAAGGAATTTTGTATTTACTGCTTTATTTTAACCTTCCGTCTGTTTTTGTTAAGTTAATATCGGAAGCATGGCTTCAATTCTAGATTTAATTTTTTTTAATGCTTAAAAAATAAAAACTGTTTTGAAAGTGCAAACCTTCCGTTACGATAAAGTCCCTGATAATAAAATACTAAAAATTAAAGCCCGAGGAAAAGAAGTATTTTCTGGAGAAATTAAATTAAAATCTTAAAAAAATTCGTAAAAATTTTATTCAATAAATAATTTCCAAGAATAAATCGGCTTCCTCTGTTATAGGAAATACAATAACATTCAATAATAATATTGTAGTTCGGACGCCATGTACTTTGTACCTTAGAAAAATTCCGAATTTAACGAAACTTTGGAATGCTTGTGGGTGTCCAGTAGTACTACACCCAATTTTTCGAACAAAAAACCCTGCGGTAATTTGAGGGGAGGGGGGGCAAAAACCGCAAAATTTTTGCAGTTTTTTCGAAATATTTCGGAAACCTTTGAATTAGTAATTTATAGATTACTAAATTTCCTTCAATTTTCAGTGTCAAACTTATTTTTTGATCCCATAGGTAGCGAGATACATGGCTTCGAAAAAGTGCAAAATTTCTCAAAATCGGAAAAAAAACTGCTAAAAAGGCTTGTTTAAAATTTCTCAAAATCGGAAAAAAACTGTTAAAAAGGCTTGTTTTTGCTATGTATTTTCCATTTTGCAACCATATTTAATGGAGTTATGGTATCTACTTTTATTTTCGTACGTAGACGATTGCAAAGAAAGGGCCCACTGCAGCTCTGTGGGTTCAGTTCTTCCGCATGTGTACCCTGATGAAAAGCTGAACGGATGGGTGAATGGTAACTGCATCTCGAATATGTCAAAGAAATGATACATTTCTTCCATGCAGCAGATCATTTAAATTATACAAAAATTTCGGATCTATATTACCAAGACATGATCAACCTACAAGACAAAATGGACACTCGGGATTTTTAATTTTACAAGTTCACGACACAAGGCTACTTCACTATTTCAGTATATTGCCTGGGGCTGCATTACTTGTGGTCCTGAAGGGGACGACTTTTCGTCTCGTCAGCGACTACCCCTAACTGACGGTAGGCTACAATGTCGTTACCCAGTCACGTCTGGACCTCGAGGCAGGTTCGAAAAGCATGGTGGGTGGCCGCGTCTTTTGTAGGTGGCAATCTGGCCAATTGGAATTTAGGCTAGGCTCCTGACTTAGTAAAAATTTGGAATCGGAGGCTGTTGAGGGAATCTGTTTCCATGTTCCCCCCATACAGTGCCACCAGAAACTTCTCGCCTACCTCGGAAATCTGGGAGGGGATGGCTTCTGGGTCATTGAACACAGCTGCTAGGTTATGTAGGGAAGTGTTCTTATAAATTCTGCAGACCTTCTTCGTCTCTTGTCCAAAAGGGGTTGACGCACCTACTGACTGCATGCAGAAAGAGAATATCTTGTGAGTCGATCTTGCATGAAGCTGCTGAATATATCAGTGATGGGGCATTGACTCTCCCCCCTTCTCGAAATAGATGTTTTTGTGGGAAGTGGAGGCTACGGCTGTCAGTAACAGGAGGAGATCTACATCTTCACCTGTGATGATAACACTGTCATTTTCATATTGTGTGTACAATCATCACGTCTGCATCTTCAGTAGCCTGTTTCATCTCAATCCCCTTCGCTGTCATTTCTGTCATCAGCATTGTGATAAAAGTTTCTTTTGTTGGTGTCGTTTGATAAATTTAGCCATTGTCACTTCAGTTGTTGCTGAAAATACAAATGTGATGGACGAGTGCAGTAGAGCCCGGCGAGATCTTTCTGGTGCTTTGATAAGAGGCATCGTTAAGATATCTATCAAATACTACTGTGGATTTACACCCAAAGTGTTTTTGCACACAGTCCACATAGGTCTGGCACGCTGACTGGAACGTGGGTATTGTGGTCTTACTCCATACAACCTTACGGAGTAGGAACTCTCCATCAATTACCGCATATTTTCTGTAGCCAAAGTTTGCTTCTCCTTGCTTCAACTGCTGCAATGGAAAAGAATTTAAAATAAAAAGAGCATCAGTAATTAGGAAATAAAAAAGAAATGTTTTAAAATAAATAACGGTTAACGATTACAATGAATAAAATATAGATAAATAATTTCTACAAAACAAGAAAAAAAAATTATTACTAGAAATATTTACATACAAACATATAATCTACATTACTGAAATGTTTTATTTTTGTCTGTCCGGCGCAATTAATTTCCTATGTAAAAAATTATTTCATGAAACACTAGTTTGTTCGCGACGGGAATCGTACCTACACTTTGCATATTTTTAATTAATCTACCAATGAAATACAATTTTGTAAAACCTGTTTCTTCGCTCCTGTAAGACTCTCCCACAAACACCATTACAATATTTACTAAAGATGGTAGATATTTATTTATTATTTATACAGTTTTAAGAAGATTTGAAGCTAATCGGAGTTATTTACTAGATGCTTCCATATACAGAAAATTTAGTTATTAAATTGTGGTACAGAGAAGATTAGTCTTATGAAGGATTTATGATTGGCTCCATAGAATTCATCTTGTCTCTTTATCATAGATTTGTCATTTTTACTCTTTTCTTTCCAAAATGATATCATTCTGCTGATGATGTTCTAACATCTACAAAAGCCTAAATGAGGTTTTGGTTAAACAATTTGACACAAAGACATTGACGACAGCTATACTGAAGATGATTGAGAATTCTAACTTAACTGTTTGAGAAATAAGAAAAACTAAACAATTATGGAAAAACGAAATTGGTTTGTTCCACGAGTTAAAAAACAGGTAAATGTCATTATTCAAATTCTGCTAAATATTTAAATCAGCTGCAACATGATAGGGAATGGAAATTCTGTAAAATCTCTCAAATCCAACATTTCCAAATGCTCTTAATATAAAACTCGGTTTAATTAGAAGTTTCCATTAAATGTTGTTGATGTTACAATAAGCAGAGCACAATGAGTTCGTGAAGTCAAGAGCAGTGATTCTGCACGTTTTCTCTTCAAATATCCTTTTTAAAAGAATGACAATCCATCAAAAATAAAAGAACGTAATGACAGCTTTTAACCCAATGTTAAAGTTACAGAATTTTCATCACTGGACCATGCTGACTGGCTGTAATTATTAATCCATTTTTATGGAAGGAACTTCCAGGAACACAACTGGTTTAACCAGAGCCGTTTCTAGGTGTTCTGCCTCCCTAGGCCAGAACTGAAAAATGCCGCCCCTTCCCTTTCAAATACCGCCCCCTCCCCACCCTTATATTGACACTATTCAATACAACCGACACTTGAGAATGTCGTGCGAGACAAAAATGTCTTTGTGCACACGTGTGCACAGGGCGCAATAGGGAGGGATGTATCAAGTCGCGTCATGATCGCGAGATAGCACACGCGCCTCTTTCCAGAATTCTTTGTTTAATAATTAATAATTTCGCTGTTTGATATACAGTAAAACCCCGTTATTACGCTCGTCAAGGGACCGTGACCTACAAGCGTAATAAGCGGGATAGCGCTATAAACGGGGAATGATTTATATGATGGGGAAACATTTAGACACCATTTTACAGGAAAGATACTTGATTCTGAAATAGATATAGTGCAAATGTGAGCTTATTTCCTATTAAAAAAATCTTTGATTGTGGTTTGCTGTGTGTGTATGCTACTGTTATAAATTATGACATTTTCAATGCGGTTCAAGAAACTATTAACATCAATTGATATTCCACTAGGAGCAATACAAATATATTTTCGGAGCAGTTTTAGTGCACTGCCCGCTATTTCACGCGCCTTTTCTTGAATGATTGGGCCACTTAATGGCACTGATGCATCACGGGACTGATGAATCCATTCAATTAGAATTTCCTCGGCATCTTCACATTTTCCACACTACTTTTTTACGTTTGCAACCATCCTTCGCTGAATTGATAATTCCATTCTTATTTTTTATTATTGTTCTCAGACTAAATCAGGGAATTCTTAGATTCTGCGAAAACCTTCTGATTTAGTGTAGAATTCTCGTCGTACTTACGAAGAATTTGCAATTTTTCACTTATAGAAAGGGATTTCCGCTTCGACATTTTGCACTAACTTACTGTATCACAGACCCGCACTTCAAAGAGTTCAAAGATTCCCTCCTACCAGGGAAAGAAAAGAATCATTACAGTGTTACATTTCTTTTCGATACAAAATTTCCGATATAAAAAAGCGCTACAAGCGGGATTTGAAGCGTTATAAGAGGGTAAAAGTATACAGAATTATATAGAAAATTCCAGGGACCGCATGAAAGGAGCGTAAAGAACGGGATAGTGCTATAAGCGGGAGCGTAATAACGGAGTTTTACTGTATATACAATTTTTTCCGTCCTTCGGCCGCCCTAGGCGGCCGCCTAGTCTTGCCTGATGGTAGAAACGGCCCTGGGTTTAACTAAGTTAATTGGGAGTCTAGAAAATGAAAAAAAAAAAATAATAATCCACTCACAGCGACAGATGAACTTAGTGTTATTTAAATAACATTCATAAACATAATTTTTCAATACAGAAATAAATTAACTTATAAATACTTTTTGAAGTTCGTTTATTTTAAACATACTTACTGATTTACACCGTAAGCATATAGAGAAATTAAGCTTTATTTGTAGTCCGAATATATCTTTTATATATATCCGAATATGTATTTTTTAAAACGTTTTTTGTTATTCATTAAATGTTAGTGGCTAAATCTCATAGGCCTAGAGATCATTTAGTTGGTGTTGTCCTTTACCTCGTTCACTGCTTTTATTTATTAAAATAAAGCTGATCAAAATTTGGTTATATTATTAGGTAAAAAATAAAAAATCACTTTTCAAACTGATTGCATTTCTATTTAGGTTGCTCTTTAGTGCAATTATAAAAATAATTTGGCAAATGATGAAGGATCTATTTGAAGATATAAACAAAAAAAAATGAATCTAAATATTCCCGCGTTTTCGACACTTTTAAAATCTTTGATAATTTGGATTTAAAGAATTTCAATTCGAACATTATCAAATATCATATTATTTCCTATGTTAAAAAACTGCCTTCTTTAACATGGACATACGATCCTTTAGCTTGTATCTGATGTGAATGGAGTTTGATCCTCTCACATAAAAGTTTTCATGAAAATCGATCCAATCCAGACTGAAGTTGTTCTGCATTCGGATAAATTGACAAAAAACGAAGTTAATAAACCTTCAAATTTTATAGAAATTCCAGTAACTTAGGCTATCCATAGTTTTTTGGGCACTTAGACGCAGTATTTTACTTCTACTATGAAGTATTATTGCGCGCGTTCATTTGATAATCACTTCAGTATATAGCATTAAGAATCAGTAATAATGGTACCTTGTATATTTGAATAACTCATTTAAATCATTTATTTACCGAATAACGGAATCATTATTGAAAGATAATGAAGATTCGTTGCTTTATTAAATAGAATAAAATCCATTGAGAAACCTCAACATGATTTGCACAAGAATTATATTTTAGTTTAAACTTTTAAGCTAAATTTGAAATAGCGGAATAAAAACCTTTTTCAGCCGAATGGAATGTAAATTAATACTTTAAGTTCATTGTTAAAACAACGTAGAGTGTAGTTTTAATTTCTTGTTTGCCCAGATTATTTGATGTCAAGAACTGAGTCTTTAAGAATAGAGTGTTTGTCTTTATGCAAAGCTAAAGAAGTTTCTTGCGAAACACGAAGGTTACCCCTAACATCTTCTGTCAGTTTAAGAAGCTCTGGTCTATTGAAATAGATTTATGAAGGCATGATGTTTGCTTCTGGAATGCGGATAAATAAAAGTGATTCCTTTACAATCTGACAAAATCAACTGTTGTTCGTAGCTTCAGGAAAATTCCTTCTTCCACCACCTTTTATGCTCAATATGGCCACTAGCATTCCGGAATATGGCCCTACAGCGTAACTTCGACTGAACGAGGTACATAACGAAACCTCTTCTAAGCTTTTGTAGATGTTACAACATCATCAACAGAATCATATCATTTGGATACTAAGAGTAAAAATGACAAAGACAAGATAAAATGAATTCTGAATTTCATGGAGCCAATCATAAATGCCTTCATAAGGCAGGATACTGATCTTCTCTGTATCAGATATTCAGGGTACTGAAAGCTTTTTATTTCTCTTGTCATATATTTTTAGTTTTAAAAATGTTTTGCTTATTATTTAAAAGTTAGTGACTCAATTTCATAGACCTACAGATCCTTTAGCTGTTATTGCCCTTTATCTCGTTCAATGCTTTATTTATTAGAATAAAGTTGGTCAAATTTGTTATGTTATTAAGGAAAAATAAGTAAGCACTGATTCTATTTCTGTTTAGGCCTCATCAATTGCCCTTTAGTTCAATTATCAATATAATTAGGGAAATGATGAAGGAAATACTTTCAGATCTACAAAAAACAAAAATAAAAAATAAATTATGTCTACTTCGGAAATTTACTAGGAAATTTTCCTTCCTTTTTTTATTAATAAATATTGTGATGTGTAATTTCGCCTGGTCCGTAGCAATAAGATTAGGCCGAAACTGGCTGGAAACTAACTGATCTTATCTGATCTTAAGAAACTCTGTACTTTCGCTTGTATCTAATGTGAATGGAGTTTGATTCGGTCGTATATCAGTTTTCATGAAAATCGATCTAATCCAGACTGAAGTTAAGTTAAATTGACAAAAAACGAAGTTAATAAGCGTTCACATTTTATAGAAATGTCAGTCATGTATCTATTTTTTTATACATTTAAACCACAATACAGTATTTCGATTATTTACAATGAAGTATTATTGCGCGCGTTGAGTCACTTCAGTAATAATGCTAAACTTGTAAATTTGAATAACACATTAAGTCATTATTTACCGAATAACGCAATCATTATTGAAAGATAATGAGAACATATGATTTTAATTTTATTGTCGTCACTTGTCATCTGAATTTGCTGGAATCAACATGTTCTAAGTCTGCAGCTGTAGATTATAGGGAAAAACCAAAAAAAATGACGTGAATTGATTTAAATCTGTCATATTGTGTAGTTAAATTGTGTCTGTACTATATTAAGGTATGAATCCACTCTTTTATTTCATTTTAGAATTTATTATTTCTTATTCTATGCTTTAGGCTTAACTAGCCAAGAGTTCTTGGGTTTTTTGAAATTCGTTTAAGCCTAAAAGAAAATCTGAATAAAAAATAAAGTTAATAGGATTTATAATTTCTCCTTATTTTCAAATAATTCCTTTGATTCTTTTCGTATTTTAATTCCATCCATTATTTTATTTTAAAGGTTTTTATTGAAATTTTAACAGTCTTTGTCATCACATTATAAAAGTTTGTGTTCTGAAAACGTATTATTAATAATGTAATTAAAAAAAAATTTTATTATTTTTTTTTTACATGCTATACCATGTAATCTTTTTGTACAGTTCAAATTCCGTGACTTCTTTTATGATCAGCTTATATTATACCCAAATTTTTTTTTTATTTAAATCTATTATCCAAATTTCAAGAAAGCTTACAAACACATTTTATTATTTATCACAAAGTAGTCAACAGCAGTGCTTCTAAACCTATTTATTGCTTGACGACGTATTTGCAAACAAACTTTTTCCTTTGCTTTACTACAAATAATAGAATCCATTGATTAGAAATCTCAGCATGAATTGCACACGAATAATAATTTAGTTCAAACTTATAAAAAAAATAGACTGAAATGATAAGAAAAAGCATTTTTAAGAGCAACATGAATGGGATGCTCTTCATGGCAATAAATTTTGTCTTGTCAGTCCTTAATTATCCTCCCCTATAAATCGACAGTTACCAACTCGACAGAAGGATGTTGTTCTGGTTCGTTTGAGGATTGGGCATACGAGACTTATGCATAGCTATTCATTGCTGAATCGTCCACCTCCCCTGTGCTCTACAACGTTGTTTTAACCATTCACCATATTTTAATTGACTGTCCTTCCTTTACTCAACATCGTCGCCAATGTTTTTATCCTCTTTTTAAATTTCACGTTCCTTTTCATATTTCCTTGCTTTTAAATGACAATGAGCTTTTGCCAATTTCATCAGTTTTACGCTTCATTCATCAATGTGGCCTTGCCACTTTCCTGTAATTCTCGGGTTTTTAATTTTCTCCTATACACTATAGATGATTTACTATGATCTTCCTTTGGACACTACCTGTTCTTCTCTTGATTTTTGCCCTTTTTATCTAGGAAGTTATTTTTTCCTTTTGTTGTCTTCTCTTTCTTTTCATTTTTACCCCTGTTGGCGCCGCTTAGCCATAGCTGTTTTTGCGCCAATCAACCAACCAATGCCTCGACTTCATTCGAATTAATTTGTTTATTTAACGTATTTATATTGGGAGTGTTTTTTATTACATTTCTACGCCTGAAGACAGTTAGCGGGTGTTAACTGAAATCGATCGTGTATTTTTATTTATTTATTTAGTAAATGTTTTAATCTTAATAGGTGCGTGTCACAATTTTTAATTTATCTACTGTTCATAATGTTTGTTTAAGTTTAAGTCAGTGGTAAAAGATCTGTTAAATATGTGATTTTGATCGTACCCAGTTATCAGTTGGTTATTTTGGTTTTTCCTTTATTAATTATTAGTAGTAATAGTTTCAACTCCTGATTTAAAACAATGAGCCAATTTCTCAAACACAGTTTGTTTAAAGTTAAAATCTTTCAGAGCAACCCCTAAAAATAGAATGAAATTCATTTTTCTATCACTGCAATGCAAGAATTTAAGTAATTGTAGAGAATTTCATTACATTTTTAGTCTGAAATAATTATATTTGTTTGCTGTAATATATACCATGTTTTAACGTAAAGTATATTGTAGGATGTAGGAAATGTAGATGACGAAAATAACCGTAACCTTATTATAGTAATACCCTTAGAATTGAATATAAGATTCTAATAAATGCAGCGTTAGAAAAAAGTGTTGTATGTGGTAATTGAAGTATTGAATGTACAAAGAAACCGTTCCTGATTAGGTTATTTTGATCTTAAAACATTCAAAATTTCTATCTTCTGCTAAAACAAAACAAAACTGTACTCAAAAAAACATACGAACAAAAGACGCAGAAAAATAGAATAGAAAAATAGGATATCACCTGAAAGAACCGAGTCAGAGTGTAGGTTCTACCAGCGTTTTATCACTGAACCATTGCTGATGAAAGTCGTGTTGTATAATATTTCAGGAATCCTGAATAAACCAGCTTTAAGAAATGTCAAATTCGTGGATTGTTTGTAATCCCAAACCTAAATACAACGAGAATCAATACGAAATATCATAACCTCTGGAAGTTCTTGCAAATCAGGAACTATATCACTATAAATAAAGAACTTTAAATGAAACTAATCTTGTACAAATTTTTATAGAGGGTGTTGCAATATTCGTGTGTAATATTGAAACCACGTGTAGGGGCATGGCTAATGATCAATATATTCCGAATGAACACATGTCCGGAAACGCCCCATTACGTCGCTAGGTGGTCCTAAAATGAGGCTTTCCGAGAGAACATGTCCGTTGCCACATCATAAGAAATGTTTTGCTGATGAGACCACACATAAGCCCATGATATTTATACTATGTACGTCAGTTTACAACCGTTATTCCGATTTTTTTTCTCTATCTTGTTAGTTTTTATTTTATTATAAATAATTACCCAAATAACACCGAATAAAATTGTAACAAACAAAAATAGCGCTCCAAATCAATGTGTGGGCTCGCCTGGAAAACATCGCATGGTGTCGCAAAGGATATGTTCTCTCGGAAAGACTCACTTTAGGACCACCTAACGCCGTAAGGGGCATTTCCGGACATGGGTTCATTAGGAATATATTGAACCTTAGCCATGCCCCTGTACGTGTTTGAATATTACACAGGAATTTTGCCGTGTATAACAAGGACTTCTATTATATTAAATACTAGGTTATTAAGATGTATGTTATAAATGTCCGTCTGTAGCTTCAAATACAACCTCTCATTCAAAAGAAAGATGTGAAGGGCTTAGTTTAAAAACGGCCTATCCCAACCAATGAGCAATTTTCATTTTGTTATGACACTGACTACTCCTGCCATTTGTGCACGTGATACTGAAGTATTATCGTGTTTGGGATATGCCGAAGATATCATTTAGTTACATAAGAAAAGTCATCTGAAAGGAACTTCCTCTCAGCTTAGTAACAAAATGACATATTCCAACTAAATATGAATAACAATTTTGACACTTTCAGCAAAAGGCTGTTCATTCAATATGGCGACCTCCATGCAAAACAAATGTGATTTTGAAGGAACAGTTAAAAACCGAAAACACATGTTCGAAAGGAAATATTCCACTTCAAGTATTGCTGTTCCGATACAGGTCTTTTGCAGTCCGTGAGTCTCCGTAAACGTCGCAGACAAGTACAGAAGGTCAAGGCAGTTGAAAGAGGACGATTTTGAACGAATGCCATTCTACGAGATGCCATGTCTCCACCAACTGCCATGTTCTTTTAGTACTCTTTGCTATGAATAATAGCCATATACCTCAATTTCCACTGTAGCATATTCCTGCGTATTTGTTCCAGGGGAATATTGTTCCATATGTCATTGCTCACTTTCCATAGGCCAGCCAGCGTAGTAGTGCGATGACATACAGTGCCTCTTTTCACGACACCGAAACCATAGAAATCGAGGGGTGAGGCATCTGGGGACTTCACAGCGATGGACGTAAAGGGTATCACTCTGATCCGGTTTTTTTAACTTAGAACGTTTTTAACTGCCTCAACTTTCTGTTTCGAACGTAAGTATGAGCGTGACAGTCTGAGAAAGAAAGCCAAGTATTATGAATTAATGAAAATGCTAAAATTTACACACCTGTACATCAGCCTTTTTATGAAAACTTAGCTCGT
>JAFIDM010000179.1:42185416-42200867 GCA_023159025.1 Thereuonema tuberculata | reverse complement strand
TTTTTTTTTAAATAAGAAAAATCTAGAATTCAAATCATGGCTCAGAAGTAGACTTTAACAAAAACAGAAATTATCTATTCGTACTTTAACAAAATACCGTGAAGAAACTCAAAATGATTCCCGACCTCCTCTTGGTTCCACATCTACTTGTCATCACAGCACTTGAACGATTGCTTAAGACTGTGGATTCAAGAACTTATAACACCCTCGTTGATTTTTGAACACGATGTTCTGATTCATGGCTGTTTTCAAAGCTCCCCATCAATTGTGTATGAATTCCCCGGGTGATGAACCCTTCGCATTCTGGATGTTTCTTCATGTGGAAGTAAATGTATGAGAAATAAACTTCCCTGCCTTCATTCATCTTCCTCACGACATTTAAAGTGATTTTATAGATGGAGATTGAAGTCTCCTCTCCCGGTAGGTGGATCCCAAGTTTCAGGTTTGTTCGCCATTTAAGATCAATTCACATGAAATATAATGAAATTTTGAACAATTTAAAATTAAAATAACCAAATCAGAAATGGTTCCTCATACATTCAAGAGTAACCCTATGTTTATTAGGATCTTTAAGCGGGTATTACTGTAATAAGGTTAATGTTACTTTTGCAGTCATCTGTATTTGCTACATTATCCAATTTCTTTTGTGCTAACATTTGTTACGATGTACGAGGTGCATTCAAGTTCTAACACCTCCGATTTTTTTTTCTCAGCACTGGAAACAGATAGAAACATGCGGTTTGTTTTAAAATAAGCGGCCACTCTTTGTGATTGTGAGACAGAGATGGCAGCTTTGTACGGCACACAGAACCTTAGCGGCAATGTCGAGAGTGAGCGACAGTTTGTGATACTAAAAATGGCGACGTTTTCATTACCAAATCAGCATGTTATCATTCGTTTTCTCCATTTGCGTGGCACCGATTGAAATTTATCGCCAAATGAGTGAGACATGTGAAGGTGTCATGGATGTGTCTAATGTGCGTGCGTGCGTACGTCACCATTTTCAGTATCAGAAACTGTCGCTCACTCTCGACACTGCCGCTAAGGTTCTGTGTGCCGTACAAAGCTGCCATCTCTGTCTCGCAATGACAAAGAGTGCCCGCTTATTTTAAAACAAACCGCATGTTTCTATCTGTTTCCAGTGCTGAGAAAAAAAATCGGAGGTGTTAGAACTTGAATGCACCTCGTACATCATACCAAGCAAGTATAGTTACTTCAGACGAAATAATCGACAAGCTTAGATTATGTAACCTTTCTAGTTGATATTTTATACGTATCTGTGATATTTATTAATTTTAAACAAATAGCGTTTGGGAAATTGGATTCTCATTTTAAATTAGAAGTTGATTAATAGTGTAAGTATCTATTTTGAGAAATTTTGCACTTTTTCGAAGCCATGGATCTCTCTACCTATGGGATCAAAAAATAAGTTTAACCCTGAAAATTGAAGGAAATTTAATCCTCTCTAAATTACTTACTTAAGGGTTTCCGCTGAAATCAACCGTTTTCAAAATATTTCGAAAAAACTGAAAAAGGTGCAAAAATTTTGCGATTTTTCGCTCCCCCCCCTCCCCTGAAATTACCACAGGGTTTTTTCCTTCGAAAAATTGGGTATAGCACTTCTGGGCATCCATAAACTTCCCAAAGTTTAGTTAAATTTGAAATTTTTCTAAGGAACAAAGTACAAGGAGTCTGAACTATAATATCAGTATTGAATGTTATTGTATTTCCTTCAACAGAGGGAGCCGAATTTTTTTTGTACAATTATTAGATGAAAATTTTACGAATATTTTTAAGATTTTAATTTAATTTCTGGAGAAAATACTTCTTTTTCTTGGGCTTTAATTTAGATGTTTTATTATCAGGGACTTTATCGCAACCGAAGGTTTGCACTTTCAAATCTATTTTTAATTTTTAAGCATTAAAAAAATTTCAATCTAGAATTGAAGTCATGCTTCTGATATAAACTTAACAAAAACAGACTGAAGGTAAAAATAAAGCAGTAAATACAAAATTCCTTCGTATCGTAAATAAATCAGTTTGCAAAATTCGGTCCCAATAGTTTACCTTTACGGGCGTAAGATTATTTTATAGAGAACAGACAGACACATTCCGTTTTTATATATATAGATACTGAATTAAGATTTTATTAACATAAAACAGAAGAATGTAAAATAAAATTTCACTTCATATATTTAATGTTCCATTCTACAAATATAGCTTACTATGCTAGTGGTCTACAGCTTATTTACATGCTTGTCATCACAACACTGGAACAGGAGCTCAGGACTGTGGATCAACGAACTTGTAATACTTTCCTGGAGTTTTGTACAAAATTTTCTTATCCATGGCTGCTTGCAAAGCTCTCTGCGTTTGCATTTTAAGTGCCTGCTGGGTGAACCCTATGCACTCGGGAGCTCTCCTAACGTGGCCGAAAATGTTTCCAAAACGAACTCCCTTGCCTCCATTCAACTTCCTCACTGCATCTAAGCTGAGATTATAGATGAGTTCGAAGTCTTGTCTTGCCCTTCGTTGATCCAACCAAGTTCCGAAACACTCCAGCATTTCAGACCATCACATTCAAGAACCTAAATTTTGATAAATTTGGAAAACATCAGAAAGTTAAATTGAATTGATTTTGATTTTAATTATTGCAGTTAAAACCTAATTTAAAAAACTGTTTAGGTTTAGTGAAGAATCCGTTAAAATGACTAATAGGGAGATAATATCACCCTCTATATAAATTTCTACAAGTTTGTTTCATTCAAAGTTCTTTATTTATAGTGATATAGTTCCTGTTTTGCAAGAACTTCCAGAGGTTATGATATTTCGTATTGATTCACGTTGTATTTACGTTTGCGATTACAAACAATTCACAAGTTTGACATTTCTAAAGGCTGGTTTCTTCAGGATTCCTGAAATAATATACAACAATAGCTTGGATCACTGATAAAACGCTGGTGGAACCTTCAATCTGTTGACTTGGTTCTTTCAGGTGATATACTATTTTTCGTTTCTTTTGTTAGTATGTTTTTTTAAGTATGCTTTTGTTTTGTTTTATTTTAGCAGACGAAAGAAATTTTGAACATTTTAAGATTAAAATAACCTAATCAGGAACGGTCCTTCGTTCATTCAATACTTCAATTACCCCATGCACACTTGTTTCTAACGCTGCATTTATTAGGATCTTATCTTCAATTCTAAGGGGTATTACTATAATAAGGTTATGGTTATTTTCGCCGTCATCTACATTTGCTACATTATACAATATACTTTACCTTAAAACATGGTGCGGTGTATATTACAGCAAACAAGTATAGTTATTTAGGACTAAAAATGTAATGGAATTTTCTACAATTACTTAAATTCTTGCATTGCAGTGATAGAAAAAGGAATTTCATTCTATTTTTAGGGGTTGCTCTGAAAGTTTTTAACTTTAAACAAACTGTGTTTGAGAAATTGGCTCATTGTTTTAAATCAGTAGTTAAAACTATTACTACTAATGATTAACAAAGGAAAAACCAAAATAACCAACTGATAACTGGGTACGATCAAAATCACACATTTCACAGATCTTTTATTACTGACCTAAAACTGAAATCAACATAATGAACAGTAGATAAATTAAAAATTGGAACACGCACATATTAAGATTAAAACATTTATTAAACAAATAAATAAATAAATAAATAAAAATACACATTCGATTTCAGTTAACAACCGTTAACTGTCTTCAGGCGTAGAAATATGATAAAAAACACAACCAATATAAATCCGTTAAATAAACAAATTGATTCGAATGAAGTCGAGGCGTCACATCCACGTTTGTTGCCTGATGTCACGTGCTTTCCAGTAACACCTCGACTTCATTTGAATTAATTTCTTTATTTAACGGATTTATATTGGAGTGTTTTTTATTACATTTGTACGCCTGAAGACAAGTTAGCAGTTGCTAACTGAAATCGATCGTGTATTTTTATTTGTTTAGTAAATGTTTTAATCTTAATATGTTCGTGATTCAATTTTTAATTTATCTAAAGTTTAATTCGCAAGTTAAACTATTTTTACTTACATTATAAATATTTAATAAAAAAAACTAATACACAGGAAAATTTAGAAATTAGAATAATTGCCTCCCCTAAAACCCCTATCATTCTATAGAAATTAAAATGCTTGAAAAGGGACTCCTATGTTGGATTCTCTGGGTTCGTCGTTTAATCGCTATTAATAACAAAGTTGAGCTTAGTATCAAACAAAAGTAAAGCAATTTAATTCTATTTTCATCCAAACAACACTTTTATCATTGCGGAATCCATTCGTCTGTAATTTAAGTGAACAATTCAACTTTATGATTCAATATTAAAAACATAAAAAAAGGATCCTACGGCTTCTAAATAAAGCATTTTATGCTCGAAGTTCTTGTAGTAACTGAGAATTACAATCCTAAATTCTCAATAGAAAATACATCGGAGCTATTGACAATGATTTATACAAACACTGCTAACGTACTATTAAAGAACCAAACATCATACTTTCATAGATCTATTTCTATAAGACTAGAGATTTCTCAACTGATGTACTCTTAGTCTACCCTTCGTGTTCCACAAGGAAATTCTCAGCACATCTGTAATAACTATTTAGCTTTACATAAAATCAAACAAACTAATCTAACACTAAGTTCCTGGCATTAAATAACCTGAACAAACAAGAAATTAAAGCTACATTCTACGTCGTTCTAACAATAAAATTTAATAAAGTATTAATTCACTGGTAAATTCGGCTTAAAAAGGCTTTTTCTTGTCATTTCAGACTATTTTTTTATAAGTTTTTTATAAGGCCTAAAATTCGGCTACAAGTACGTCGTCAAATAAATAATAGATTTAAATAAAAAAAAAGTTTTGATATAATATAAGCTGATTATAAAAGAAGTCAAGGAATTTGAAGTATATAAAAAAATGTACATGGTATAGCATTTAAAAAAAAAATATATCCTTATATATTATTTCTCAAAGGTGTTTTGTTGTCGGTACGGCATATTTCCCTTAAGACTTCATCAAAATCAATGATTGAGACATCATTTTGAAGATTAAGTTCCCCGCTAATGACGAAAAATAAACAAATTGTTTAAAATTAATGTTTTCATTAAAAAACTTTATTTTAAAAACCTTTTTATAAAAATGTAGACATGCTTTAACAGAAACGACTTATTTTTCGAAAGCGAAAGAAAATTTCAAATAATGCTGTAGCGTCGTAACTTCTAATACATCCTTTTTGGAATAAAAATGCACTTTAAAAAGATATTTCATCGTTTATTTAATAAGAACAGATAAAAAAACAAACAAAGATTTATGTTTTAATAAAAATAAACGGCTCATTACAATAAAAAACATAACAATTTGTCAACTTCTCATATATTATTTCTCAAAGGTGTTTTTCTTTGTTTTTTTGTTTTTTTTATCTCACTTAATACTTTATCAAAATTAATGATTGAGATATTTTGAAGTTCATCGCTAATGACGAAAAATAAACAAACTGTTTTAATTATTGTTTCCGTTAAAAAACTCTTATTTTAAAAACCTTTTTATAAAAATGTAGAAGGTGCCATCTATTGACAATTTGTTCATTTATTTATTTCCACATTACCATTCGGCGACTGATCAAGATACCATGCTAATTATTCGCACGGGTCAACCTTTTTATAAAAATGGAGAAGGCGCCATCTATTGACAATGGGTTTAACTAACATGCACGATAGCTGTTGGATTTGTTTATTACTTCTCAAAAGTGGTTTTTTGGTGCGAATTATTCGCACGGGTCAACTAGTATATACATATATTTAATTAAAGAATATTATTAATAATACGTTATTCTTCTGCATCTAACCAATGGATTCTATTTAGTAAAACAAGGAAAACGTTTGACGTAGCGGAATTTTAACAAATATACAAATTCGTCGTCAAACAAAAAACAGGTTTAGAAGCACTGCTGTTGACTACTTTGTGATAGATAATAAAATGTGTTTGTAAGCTTTTATAATGTGATGACAAAAACTATACTGTTAAAATTTCAATAAAAACCTTCTAAGTAAAATAATGGATGAAATAAAAATACGAAAAGAATCAAAGTAATTATTTTAAAATATGGAGAAATTATAAATTCTGCCAACTATTTTTATATTCGGATTTCTTTTATGACTTTTTTTTTATAACTCCTATAATCTTTTATTTTTTATTCAGATTTTCTGTTAGGCCTAAACGAATTTCAAAAAACCCAAGAACTCTTGGCAAGTTAAGCCTAAAGAATATAATATGAAATAATAAATTCTAAATTGAAATAAAAGAGTGGATTCATACCTTAATATGATACAAACACAATTTAACTACACAATATGCGAGATTTAAATCAATTCACGTCATTTTTTGTTTCTTTTCCAATAAACTACAGCTGTAGACTTAAAACATGTTGATTCCAGCAAATTCAGATGACAAAGTGTCAACAATAAAATTAAAGTCATATGTTCTCATTATCTTTCAATAATTATTCCATTATTCGGCAAATAATGGCTTAATGTGTTATTCAAATTTGCAAGGTTAGCATTATTACTGAAGTGACTCAGGAATATCAACGCGCCCAATAATACTTCATTGTAAATAATCGAAATATTGTGATTTAAATGTATAAAAAAAAAAAATAGATACATGACTGACATTTCTATAAAATTTTAACGCTTATTAAATTCGTTTGTTTGTCAATTTATCTGAATGCAGAATACAACTTGAATCTCAAAGGATCGGATTTCAAGAAAATTGATATACGACAGAATCAAACTCCATTTACCTCAATTACAAGCTAAAGTATAGTGTTTCTTGTGTCCATGTTAAAGAAGGCTTTTTATTGACATACGAAATAATATTATGTTTCATTACCATATTTCTTCTTAAAATCTCTTTCGTGTCATTTGAACACTACACTTACTACTTCAACATCTTTATTTTCGCAGATTTTGGGAAAGAAAAAAAAAATTCTTTACTTTTTCAAGTTTTGTTATGTAGATTCCTGGTAGAAAAACTGGAAAAAGGAAAGACATTTTTTTGTTTCCGAAAATTTTAGAAAACAAGATGTATATATATATATATATGATAAAGTCGAATTTCAAGTTGAAAATTTTTCCCTCGGTTCAGTAAGTGGTTTAAAAACCTGAAATTTGAAAGGACACTTCCTTTAACCTTTATGTTCAATAAAAAATTTTGAAACGCTGTTATCTCCTCTCGAATTATATAAAATATTTCACCAAAACAAAAAGAGTAATTTTCATCATTTTAACCCACCTAAGGGTAAGATGACGAACAGATAAAACTAATACATTAAGATAGAAACATTTTATTTTAAAAATGCTGAGAAACAACGTCACTTACTAACGTGTGGCATGAAGTAAAAAAGTTAAAGATGAAACACTTAAAGTACAATAACAGATAGCTGGTAATGAAACAAAACTTTGAAGAATTAAATACAACAAAACGTTAGAAGAACATTAGTGTTGGCTCTGGCACGTTATGTTTCTTTGCTGCAGCATTTACACTTGAGGTTTTATCTTTTACTTCACAATATCTGCATTCATTGTCTCTTCATCCCACTTTCCCATGTCACTTTTCCTTGTATAATTTATAATACCTACAACATTAATAGATAAACAGTCATATTATCAGGATTTAAACTAAAAGAAAAAAATAACTGCAACTAAAATTCAGTTTCAAAACCAATTTTTAAAATAGGACAAAAGCTATTCATAAAAGGTACTCAAAAACATGTTGGATAAATTGACAAACAAAGCAAACTTCTCGTCATCTTACCCGCCCTGCCATTCGTCATCTTACCAGACGCCGCCAATTTGGTTTAGAACTTATATATCATTACCGTAGCTTATCGTAAACAAACCTACACCACACATGGTTCTTAACATTATGAGTTGTATTTTGAGAATATTTTATGAAAGAGCAAAAACAACTTGACGTAATCGAGTAATTCCTTCCGCTGTGAGTCCAAAAATTACAAACCCACTGGAAACAAACACATCTTAGTCGCTACTGCTCGCAAAACAATCTGGGCCGACATCCCTTGCAGTGAACTTCGTTACTAATCACCTGAGTACGATAATAATTACGAAAAAAGGAAAAAAACGTGCCTATTAAATTTCCGAAGTATTGATAATTGAACTAAAGGGCAATTGATGAGGCCTAAACAGAAATAGAATCAGTGCTTTCTGATTTTTCCTTAATAACATAACAAATTTGACCAACTTTATTCTAATAATACAAGTGAACGAGATAAACGGCAATAACAACTAAATGATCTCTAAGCCTATGAGATTCAGCCACTAACTTTTAAATAATAGGCAATAATAATAAAACTAAAAAAATACTTTACAAGAGATATACAAAGCTTTCAGAAACCTTAAAATCTGCTACAGAGAAGATCAGCATCCTGCCTTATGAAGGCATTTATGATTGGCTCCATGGAATTCAGAAATAACAATTTATCTTAATAACTAACGTTCATTTTTGGATTAATGTTAAAATATCATCACTTTAGTAATAATATTCTTTACTATTTTAAACATTTGCGTTTCATATACGCCTTGTTTTTTTCTTTTAATTTTTATTTATTTTATTGTATCATCTGAAGACGAGGAAAGTGTCTTCCTCGAAACATATAATGAACAATATTATTATTATTTCCTCTATACTATTCTGTGTATGGTCCTTCATAACATTTTATCTTCTGTTTGCAATGGACTTGTCATTTTTACTCTATCTTTCCAAAATGATATCATTGTGCTGATAATGTTCTAACATCTACAAAAGCTTAGAAGAGGTTTGGTTATAAACCTCCTGCAGTCGTTTCAGGGCCATATTCAGGAATGCTGGTGGCCATATTGAGCATAAAAGGTGATGGAAGAAGGAATTTTTCTGAAGCTACGAACAACAGTTGAATTTGTCAGATTGTAAAGGAATCACTTTTATTTATCCACATTACAGAAGCAAACATCATGACTTAATAAATCTCTTTCAATAAACAAGTGCTTCTTAAACTGACAGAAGATGTTAGGGGTAACCTTCGTGTTTTGCAAGAAACTTCTTTAGCTTTGCATAAAGACAAACACTCTATTCTTAAAGACTCAGTTCTTGACATCAAATCATCTGGCAAATAAGAAATTAAAACTGCACTCAACGTCGTTTTAACATGAACATTCTAGAGATCCCTTGGGGTATTAATTTAATAGTAATTTCCAACCCTTCAATCGTTTTTCACCCCCATTCTCCTTTGTACATACAGTAGTATTTTCAGTTATTCTTTATAACAGCTTAATTTTCAGAGGATGTGACAATTTATATTTAACATCAACTCTTAATAAATATATTTCAATAAGCTTCTTAAACTGACAGAAGATGTTAGGGGTAACCTTCGTGTGCCGCAAGAAAATTCTTTTAGCTTTGCATAAAGACATGCACACTATTCTTAAAGACTCAGTTCTTGACCTAAATAATCTGGACAAATAAGAAATTGAAACTGCACTCTACGTCGTTTTAACAATGAACTTTCTAGCGATCCCTTGGGGTATTAATTTAATAGTAATTTCCAACTCTTCAATCTTTTTCCCCCCATTCTTCTTTGTATATAGTATTTTTAGTTATTCTATCTAAAGTATTCTTTATTATAGCTTAATTTTTATAGGATGTGCAGAGTTATAATTTTATGTTTATTTTATGGTTTCTCATAATGTTCATAATATATTTGTTCCCCTGCATTCTTCAACACAAAATCCAAATATGTTATCTTGGTATTCTCTTCCGTTTCTATTAATTACAGGATGTATTATATATATATGATAGTAAAAATTGTACAACTGTCTATAAGTTCCTTACTATATTATGGTAATGTCATCTACATATCTTAAATACATGAATTTATTTTGATTCCAAGTAAAAACATTTTGCTTTTCAACATTGTTAAAATACACAGAGTGCTCAAAAACTCACGAAACCCTATGTTGGAAACTTATTTTACAGTATAAATATTACAATAAGCAACTTTTACCGTAAAAGCTGAAAGTGGCCACCGTCCTGCGCTTCACACAAGTGGACACGGTTAATCATGTTCTTGAATATCCTTTGCAATGTTTGCCGACACATGATTAACCGTGTCTACTTGTGTAAAGCGGCCACTTCCAGCACTTACTGCAATATTCATACTGTAAAACAAAGTTTCTAACATAGAGTTGCGTGACAATACCCTGTATTGCTAAGTAACCCCGAAATAAGAAGTGTAGCCTACAGAAAAATAGCTAATACATATAATTTTTAAAACTTCCCTAATCCTATTCCTTTCCAATAGTGTGAAGTTTATTATTTTTAAGCCTATTATAATTTCATTGTCATCCTGAGTGTCTTATATACCCATTTAATCAATCCTTGGGTCGGTGATCCCTATGAGTCAATGACCCAAGTAATAGTGTCTTTGTGAATTTTTGGTTTTGGTTCGAATCTTGATATGATGAACAAATTTTCACCTCTTTATTTCCTATTGATATCCTCATTGCTAAAGAGAAAATTTAATTAAACTAAATTCTCCAGAAACTGCTTTTCCTCGAGCTTTTTCTGTAAGACTGGATTATCCGGGAGTTTCTCGTAACGGAGGGATTTCGATGTCAAAAGTATTTTTTTTTAAAAATAAGAAAAATCTAGAATTCAAATCATGGCTCAGATGTAGACTTAACAAAAACAGAAATTAATTATTCGTACTTTAACAAAATACCGTAAAGAAACTCAAAATGATTCCCGACCTCCTCTTGGTTCCACATCTACTGTCTAATGAATTCAAACCTGACTGAAGCCAATCTGACTGTGGTTGGCTTCTCAGCATTCGTTCATTTCACACAGACGTCGACTGTTATAAACATTCCGACCGAAGAAAAGAACCCATTAAATACAAACTTCTGCAGTGTCAATAAACAAGTTAGTTCGCAAAAGTTGGATGTGAGGTCGTATAGAGAACAGACACAGATTCCGTTTTATACATATAGATACTGAATTAACATTTTATTATACTGAAGGATATCTAAAGTTAGAAGAATGTAAAAATCAAATTTCATTTCATATATTTAATGTTCCAATCTACAAATATAGCTTACTATGCTAGTAGTCTGCAGCTTATTTACATGCTCGTCATCACAACACTTGAACGATTGCTTAGACTGTGGATGCAAGAACTTATAGCGCCCTCGTTGATATTTGAACAGGATCTTCTGATCCATGGCTGTTTTCAAAGCTCCCCCTCTATTGTGTATGAATTCCCCGAGTGATGAACCCTTCGCACTCTGGATGTTTCTTCAGGTGGAAGTAAATGTATGAGAAATAAACTCCCCTGCCTTCATTCATCTTCCTCACGACATTTAAAGTGAGTTTATAGATGAGATTGAAGTGTCCTCTCCCCGTTGGTGGATCCTAAGCTTCAGGTTTGTTCGCCATTTTAGATCAATTCACATGAAATATAATGAAATTTTGAACAATTTAAGATTAAAATACCCAAATCAGAAAAGGTTTTTCTTCATACATTCAATACTGTCATTACCCCGTACAACACAGAGTAACCCTATGTTTATTAGGATCTGTCAGCGGGTATTACTGTAATAAGGTTAATGTTACTTTCGCAGTCATCTGCATCTGCTACACTATCCAATTTCTTTTGTGTTAACATTTGTCACGATATACATCATAGCAAACAAATATAGTTACTTCAGACACAATATGTAACGAAATAATCGACAAGCTTAGATTATGTAACCTTTGTAGTTGATATTTTTTACGTATCTGTGATATTTACTAATTTTAAACAAATAGCGTTTTGGAAATTGGATTCTCGTTTCAAATTAGAAGTTGATTAATGGTATTACTATCGATTTTGAGAAATTTTGCACTTTTTCGAAGCCATGTATCTCGCTACCTATGGGATCAAAAAATAAGTTTGACCCTGAAAATTGAAGGAATATTTAATCCTCTCTTAAATTACTCATTTAAAGATTTCCGCTGAAATCAACCCTTTCAAAATATTTCGAAAAAACTTAAAAACGTGCAAAAATTTTGCGGTTTTTCGCCCCCTCCCCCCTTAAATTACCACAGGGTTTTTTCCTTCGAAAAATTGGGTATAGCACTTCTGGGCATCCATAAACTTCCCAAAGTTTAGTTAAATTTGGAATTTTCTAAGGTACAAAGTACAAGGCGTCCGAACTATAATATAATTATTGAATGTTATTATATTTCCTTCAACGGAGGAGGCCGAATTATTTTTGGACAATTATTAGATAAAATTTTTACGAATATTTTTACGAATCTATATTACTAAAATCTTTTATTTCTCTGTCTGTCTTTCTGTGTGTCTGTCCTGCGCAATTTTCTGAGAGAATGGAAAATAGAAATAATTTTTACAATGAAACATCCGCGACAGGAATCGAACCTGCAACCTTCTGATCCGAAGTCAGATGCCTTATCCATTAGGCCATAGGGACTACAACTCTCTTCATATTGTTTTTTGACTTATATCTCCTTTCCTTTCCCCCATCAATAAGGAATGTATTCAATCTTTTTTTTGAATCTCAACATTGTTTATTTATTTCACATCAGTCAGTTTATTTGTAATTCGAAACTGACAATTAGAACGATAATTGCCGAAACGTTGCAATATTTTAAATATTCTTACTTAACCAAATCCTATTTATTTTATGTATTTATTTTTTTATTTATTAATAAAACACTATCCAGAAATCAAAACTGCAATAACTGTTGAAGGAAAAAATTATAATCTCAGAAATAAAAATAAAATCAAATTAGACTATCCATACATTTTTTATAGCTATGGGAAAAGAAATGCTTATTATCTAATAGAAGAAATTTATAATAGTATACCTGATTGTAAACTTTTAAAAGACAAAAGAATTTCTGAAATAAAAAAATTAGTAAAAAAATGGCTTATTATAAATATTGAAAATAGGTAATTCAAAAATTCTAAATATAGTCAATCTCCTTTGAAGTTCTTAAAACTATAATCTTGATTTCAATTGATTTTGCAGTGAATAGTTGTGTATATAGTACTTGTGTATATGGTAATATAGTATAGTACTTGTGATTGTGATTACTATATATTATATGGTATTATTATAGTATTATAGTGTATGTGATTGTGATTACTATATATATATGTATTACTTGTTAAACTTTTTAAACATTAATCACAGATTTTTATTAATGTATAACTTCCAAAAATTTAACAACCTTGTATACTTAGTTAACTGTTTATGTCAAATTCCTTTATTCAAAAAAAAAAAAAAAAATTAATCCTAAGTTATGAATTAATATACTGTATAATCGGCAATTTTAGTCTCTTTACTTTTCTAAAAAATGCATATGTAACTAATAACTCAAATATATCAATATGAATGTACTCAACGGTAGCACCTGTTGATAGGAAGCTCTACAAATGCTTCCTAACAGGACTATGATAAAATGTAACGGAAATAAAATGAATGAATGAATGAATGTGATATTGGAAAATATGTGGGTGTATACGCCAGATGTTGGAGAAAAGAAAACAGAGTCAAGAAATAGAGAAGCACTCTTTTTTTGAGGTGGAATACCGAAAAAATCACTATTTGCAACTCAAAAACCATCAATAAATGTAACTCAAACGTCACTGAAAAGTGACAATTATAATGAAAATGAGTCAAAAAAGAATGATGCGATACTTCTATTAGATAGAATACTGAAAACTCACTATCTGTAACTCAGAAACCATTAATATTTGGAACACAAAAGCCACTGAAAAGTGCCACTTAGAATAAAAAAACACACTCAAAAAAGAAAGAAGCAGTATTTCTATTAGATAGAATACTGAACACTATTGTAACTCAGAAACCACTGAAAAGTATCATTTGGAATAAAAAAAAAAAAAGTGTCAAGAAATAAGAAGCAGTATTTCATTAGATAGAATACTGAAAAATCACTATTTGTAACTCAAAAACCATCACTATTTCTAACTCGAAAACCACTGAAAAGTATCAATAGGAATAAAAAAAAAAGATAGTCAAGAAAGAAAGATGCACTATTTCTATTAGGTAGAATACTGCTCAGAAGTTAGACGTCTTAGCCATTAGACCACTAGGTCTACATTCTAATCTCTGCAAAAAATAAAAATATATCATTGATATATGATTTACAAGGTGGTTCTAAAAGCAGTCGTAGATTGAGAGAATATAGACATCAAAAATTAAATTAAAAAAAAAGCTTTTAAAAAATTTTAGTTTTAGTTTCCTTGATGTAATTTGTTTGTGTGTGTGTGTGTGTGTGTGTTTGTGTGTGTGTGTGTGTGTGTTTTAATAAATAAAAAATTGTTTTCCGTTAGATAAGGGAGGCTTCCGGAGCGAAGCGACGGGTAGCCGACTAGTAATTTTAAGTTTTTAATTTAATTTCTCCAGAAAATTCTTTTTTTTTCTCGAGCTTTAATTTAGGTGTTTTATTATCAGGGACTTTATCGTAACGGAAGGTTTACACTTTCAAAACTATTTTTAATTTTTAAGCATTAAAAAAAATTCAATCTAGAATTGAAGCCATGCTTCTGATATAAACTTAACAAAAACAGACTGAAGGTAGAAATAAAACAGTTAATACAAAATTCCTTATTATCGTAAATAAGTTAGTTTGCAGAATTCGGTCCCAATAGATAAAGGGAGTAAGATTATTTTATAAAGAACAGACAGACACATTACGTATTATATATATAGATACTGAATTAAGATTTTATTATCATAAGTTAGAAGAATGTAAAATCAAATTTCAATTCATATATTTAATGCTCCAATGTACAAATATAGGTTATTATGCTAGTGGTCTACAGCTTATTTACATGCTTATCATCACAACACTGGAACAGCAGCTCAGGAATGTGGATCAAAGAAACTTGTAGAATTCTCCTTCAATTTTGACCAGGATGTTCTCATCAATGGCCTTTTTCAAAGCTTTCTGCGTTTGCATTTTAAGTTCCCGTTTGGTGAACCCTCTGCACTCGGGAGCTTTCTTAACGTGGCTCAAAATGTTTCGAAAAAGAACTCCCTGGCCTCTATTCAACTTCCTCACTGCATCTAAGCTGAGATTATAGATGAGTTGGAAGTCTCGTCTTGCCTTTCGTTGATCCCACCAAGTTCCAAGTCCGAACCACTTCAGCATTTTTGACCATTCACATCCAAGAATCTAAATTTTGAAAAATTTGGAAAACATCAGAAAGTTAAATTGAATTGATTTTGTTTTAAATTAAAACCTAATTTAAAAAACTGTTTAGGCTTTGTGAAGAATCCATTCAAATGACTAATAGGGAGATAATATGCTATTAATATCACTGAGAATCG
>JAFIDM010000179.1:42144079-42175416 GCA_023159025.1 Thereuonema tuberculata | reverse complement strand
CTTCGTGTTTCGCAAGAAAATTCTTTTAGCTTTGCATAAAGACAAACACTCTATTCTTAAAGACTCAGTTCTTGACATCAAATAATCTGAGCAAATAAGAAATTAAAACTACACTCTACTTCGTTTTAACAATGAACTTTCTAGAGATCCCTCGGGGTATTAATTTAATAGTAATTGTCAACCCTTCAATCTTTTTTCCCCCATTCTTCTTTGTACATACAGTAGTATTTTCAGTTATTCTATAACAGCTTAATTTTTATAGGATGTGCAGAGTGACAATTTATGTTTATTTTACGGTTTCTCATAATGTTCTTAATATATTTGTTCCCCTGCATTCCTCAACACAAAATCCAAATATGTTATCTTGCTATTCTCTTCCGTGTCTATTAATTATTACAGGATGTATTATATTGATATGATTGTAAATTTATAGAATTCGTCCGTCAGTTCCTTACCATATGATTGACAATGTCATCTACATATCTTAAATATATGAATTTATTTTGATTCCAAGTAAAAACATTGTGCTTTTCAAAATTGTTCAAATACACCGGGTGCTGAAAAAGTCACGAAACCCTATTTGAAAAGTTTTATTTTACAGTATGAGTATTACAGTAAGGAAATTATACAGTAAAAGCTGAAAGTGGCCACCGTCCTGCGCTTCACACAGGTGGACACGGTTAATCATGGTCTTGAATATCCTTTGCAATTTTGCTGACACATGATTAACCGTGTCTACTTGTGTGAAGCACAGAAGTGAAGCACGGCGGCCACTTCTAGCACTTACTGCAATATTCATACTGTAAAATAAAAAGTTTCCAACATAAGGTTGCGTGACTTTTTGAACACCCTGTATTGCTAAGAAACCCTGAAATAAGAAGTGTCGAAGAAAACTTATCTCCTATTTGAAAATAGCTAATACATGTAATTTTTAAAACTTCCCTAATCCTATTCCTTTCCAATAGTGTGAAGTTTATTATTTTTAAGCCTATTATAATTTCATTGTCTTCCTCTGTCTTTGGTGTCTTATATATCCATTTAGTCAATCCTTGGGTCGGTGATCCGTATGAGTCAATGACCGGTCGTAATATTGTCTTTGAGAATTTTTGGCTTTGGTTCGAATCTTGATATGGTGAACATATTTTCAGCTATTAATTTCCTATTGATATCCTCATTGATGTTAATTATTTTTATATTTATTTAAAGTTTATTAAATTTTTATTATTTTTAAGCCTTTCATTACTGATATAGATGTATAAACAGCCATCAAATCCAGTGTAAAAACTCTTCATCTCCTTTTCTTATCCTCTTATCCTTTTTAACGTCTCTATGAAGTGTTTAGAGTTCTTTATTATAATTTCATGTCTTCTTATATGCCTTTGAGTGTCTTATATACCGATTTAGCCAATTCTTGGATCGGTGATCCCTATGAGTCAATGACCAGTCGTAATACTGTGAATTTTTGACTTTGGTTCGAATCTTGGTATGGTGAACATATTTTCACCTATTTATTTCCTATTGATATCCTCATTGATGTTAAGAGAAAATTTAATTAATCTAAATTCTCCAGGAAAATACTGCTTTTCCTCGAGCTTTTTCTTTATGTCAGGATTATCCGGGAATTTTTTTTTTTTTTTTTTTTTTTTTTTTTTTTGAAATAAGAAAAATCTAGAATTGAAATCATGGCTCAGATGTAGACTTAACAAAAAAAAAACAGAAATTATCTATTCCTACTTTAACAAAATACCGTAAAGAAACTCAAAATGATTCCTGACCTCCTCTTGCTTCCACATCTACTGTCTAATGAATTCAAACCTAACTGAAGCCAATCTGATTGTGCTTGGCTTCTCAGCATTCGTTCATTTCACACAGACGTCGACTGTTATAAACATTCAGTCCGAAGAAAATAACCCAAGCTTCTGTAGTGTCAATAAACAAGTTAGTTCGCAAAATTTGGATGTGAGATTGTATAGAGAACAGACACAGATTCCTTTTTACATATATATATAGATACCTAATTAATATTTTATTATACTGAAGGATATCTTAAGTTATAAGAATGTAAAAATCAAATTTCATTTCATATATTTAATGTTCCAATCTACAAATATATTTACTATGCTAGTAGTCTGCAGCTTATTCACATGCTTTTCATCACAGCACTTGAACGACTGCTCAGGACTGTGGATTCCCGAGTGATGAACCCTTCGCACTCTGGATGTTTCTTCAGGTGGAAGTAAATGTAAGAGAGATAAACTCCCCTGCCTTCATTCATCTTCCTCACGACAGTAATAGTGAGTTAACAGATGAGATTGAAGTGTCCTCACCCCGTAGGTGGATCCCAAGCTTCAGGTTTGTTCGCCATTTTAGATCAATTCACATGAAATATAATGAAATTTTGAACAATTTAAGATTAAAATAACCAAATCAGAAATGGTTCCTCATACATTCAATACTGTCATTACCCCGTACAACACTAAATAACCCTATGTTTATTAGGTTCTTTAAGCGGGTATTACTGGAATAAAGTTAACGTTACTTTCGCAGTCACCTGCATTTGCTACATTATTCAATTTCTTTTGTGTTAACATTTGTTACGGTGTACATCATAGCAAACAAATATAGTTACTTCAGACACAAAATTGTCCATTATTTTGTAACGAAATAATAGACCAGCTTATGTAACCTTTGCAGTTGATATTTTATACGTATCTATGATGTTCACTAATTTTAATCAAATAGTGTTTGGGAAATTGGATCCTCGTGTTAAATTAATAGTTGATTAATGGTATTAGTATCTACTAATATTAATAATTAGGAAAGGAAAAAGCAAAATACGATGAATAGATCACAAGCTTCGCAAGAAGATATTTTAACCACTTTGTTAAAGTTAAGGAAACGTTATGAACAGTATTTAACAAAAAAACAAAACAAATAAATTAACCAGAAAATTTCGAAATTCGAGGGCCCCCAATTCAACATACATTTGTATATTTAAAGCATTCTACGACGATCGGTGGATATGGAAAATACATGGGAGCTCTTAGCAGTGATTTATAGTGGTACTATTACAGAAGCAAACATCGTACTTTCATAACTGTCTTTCTCTAAGACTAAAGAGCTTCTGAAGTGATGTCTGGATAAGGGTGTCCTTCGTATGTAGCAAGAATATTGTATACAACTGTAAAAATTATTTAGCGCTACATAAAGCCAATCACACTAATCTGAGATGAAATTCTTATCAAATAATTTGGACAAACAGAAATTAAAGGTTCTAACAATTGAAGATAAATAAAGTATTAATTCACATTCCAATTCGGCTTAAAAAAGGTTATTCTTTCATGATTTTCAGAGAATTTTTATAAGTATTATTAATGTGCAAATCGCATGAATGATTTGTTGCGGAATTTTACCAATACACGAGTACGCCGATAAACAGGCCGCGCGTACGATGACATTGGCCTCTCACCTCTGAGTACCGAGGTTCGGTTCTCATGTGGGTTTGTGATGGTGGACAATCCGCGCTGGGCAGGTTTTCTTGGGTTTCTCCCATTTCCCATGTTCTTCTCCCACCATACTTTAAGTCTTTCTCTCTCTGTCTGTCTTCATTTCAGCACAATAGACCAACGGTCTCGGTGCTGGGCTTCCCTGCCACCCACACTCACCACATCCACGTAACATAACGGTATTAAACAAAACAAATAGTTGAGAAACACTACTGTCGACTACTGTGTCGTAGATAACATTACTACCGTGTGATTCGAGATTTATTTTAAATTTATCTAATTAATAGATTTGAATACAAAAAAAAAAATATTAACTTTTATATATCAACTCGTGATGTATATATTGATATATTGTCTATATCAACTCGTGATGTCAAAATCGGACGACTAAGTTGCTGAAAAATTGCATGGTGTTCGCGGGGCTTAATAAAAAACACTCCAATATAAATCCGTTAAATAAACAAATTAATTCGAATGAAGTCGAGGCGTCACGTCCATATTTGTTGCCAGATGTGACGTGCTTCTCTGCAACACCTAGACTTCATTTAAATTAATTTATTTATTTAACGCAGAGGTGCCCAACCTACGGCCCGCGTGCCATATCCGGCCCGCGAAGGTGTTACATGTGGCCTGCTCTTTAATTCCTGTTTTTTTTTGGTCGTTGAATATGAGATTCCGTTTTTTTTTTTTGGTTGTTGAATAGGAGATTCCGCCACATTGTGGCCCGCGAGTTTCACAGCAAAGTCAATTTTGGCCCGCATATTACGAAAGGTTGGGCAGCACTGCTTTAACGGATTTATGTTGGCGTATTTATTACATCTGTACGCCTGAAGTCAGTTAGCACTTGGTAACTGAAATCGATCATATATTTTAATTTATTTGTTTAGTAAATGTTTTAATCTTATTTTGAGATGAGTTTCTTTTGAGTTGAGTTCCACCGGGTAATTCAATTTATTGTTTAAAGTGTAGGTGATTCTAATGTTTGTAATTTTAAAAATCTGTATCAATTGGTGGTGCAGTTCCGGATGGAATTTCCTGCAAGCTGCTGTCAAAGATTTTTTCAGAGGAGCATACATAAAAAGCTTTCTTGACCATCATAACTATTATGTTTTGTTTTACCGTTATGGGGGTGGACGAGTGGTATGGAATGACATGGTCGGATGCTGTTGGTTTTTTTGTAAAGTTGTATGCTGAAATTGTTTTTGCTATTAGAAATTATCGTGTCAAGGAAAGGAAGTTGCTGTGCCGTATTTCGTAGCTCACATGTGAAATGGATCTTGTTGTTTAGTGTATTGAATTTTGTTAAGATTTCATGCTCGATGTTGGCCTTGGCGATGATAAATATGTCATCCACGTAACTTTTATAGAACAAGGACGTCTGTGCCGTATAGCGCAAAAAAAGAATTTTCTACATGTTGCATAGTGATCTCTGCTAATATGACCGATGATGGAAGACCCATAAAAAGACCACTAGAGTTTGACTATTCTATTATTTGCGGTCAAATATTGTTTGTCAATCACAAAGTCAATAAGAGGGTAAATAATTTTTTAGTATTTTCTTTTTCCTCCCATTTTTGACTTTTCATCGCTGTTGTAAGAATGTCCTTGTTAATTGAGGTGAATAGCTCTTTTGCGTCTAATGAAAACATGGTAGTTTTCTCATTTACCGTTAGGCCTCGCAAGCTTCTACTAAATTCAATGCCGTTTTTTAGGAACCCTATGGATTGTTTCCTGGCGAATTTCAGTTTTTCAGCGACATACTTGGCTACATTAAAAAGGATAGAATTTTTGTAGTTAATTATGGGCCGTGATGGGTTGTCTGGATTTTTTAGGTTTGTGCGTTTTTGGTGTGATTCTCATTTTTGGTAATGTATTTTCTTCTTGTATGAACGTTTTATTGATTCCTTTGATATCGATGTTTCGTTCGATTCCTACCCTTCTAATGTTTTTTCATTCATCATTTCTGAGTATTGTTCTCTGCTCAAAATTACTGTAGTGTTCCCTTTATCCGATTGTGTGGTAACAATTTCCTTGTTGGTTTTTAGTTCCTTATAAAGCTTTTAGTTCTACAGGTGATATGTTACTTTGTTTTGATTTATCTGGTAGTTTATGTGCAATACTGCCTAATTTAGTTCTGATCTTGCCTTTGGCATCATCGTCTATTTTGCTTCTAGGGAGTGCCATTCGGTAATGCTAATTATCTTTTCTGGTTTTATGGGGTATGTTTTAATATTAAAGGATGTACCTTTTCTTAGGACCTGCTCTTGTGTTTTGTTTAACTGGAGTTTTGATTCGTTGATGATTGTCTGATCGTTATAGCTTGCGTTTTTCCACTTTGCAATGGAAATGTTAGTCAGTTTTTTAATGTGTTTTTCTTTTGTTCTATTGAACGCCCTTGTACCTTTCAAGGCTGCAATATTCAATACATTAATATAATCGTCCTTGGTCAACTGTGTTTTAAGTTTTGAGGAAATTGCTTTGATTCTTAGTAATAAACAGAATCTGTTCTTCTGGTTTTCAATTATCCGAATGTTTAAGTATTCGTATTGGATCTTGTTGATTAATTTTTGAATGTTTCTGTTTTTGTTATACGGAATTTTTAATGTGTGGGTTTAGGAATTAAGTTGTTTTTTCTGCAAATGCTGTGGTAAGTGATAGCTGCGTTATTATTAGCTAATTTTTGATGAATTGTGAAATATTTTTTGATTTGGTCTACGAAACCGCCAACGAGAGGTTTGGGAGAGGACCCAAAAAAATCCAGCCAGATCGGCGACAACTAGAAGATCACCAAAATTATTTCCGCATTTATTAGTTTTTCAATATGTATATATGAAGAACCAAACATTTGTAAATTTGTTGAAAATGAGCGCCGCAAAATGTTACGTATGTATTTTTTTTGTTATATTGTTAATTATATTTTGTTATCTTAAAAGTTATGGTGTGTTGGCTAACACTTACTTCATCACTATGAATCAATAAGCACACGTAAAAAAATTTTCTCCTTTCATGATTCACTATTAAGAAGAAAAAAAAGGATACCGCGGCTTCTAAATAAAGCATTTTATGCTCGAAGGTCTTGTAGTAACTGAGAATTACAATCCTAAATTCCCAATAGAAAATACATTGGAACTCTTGACAATGATTTCTATAAACACTGCTAACGTACTATTAAGAAGCAAACATCATACTTTCATAGATCTATTTCTATAAGACCAGAGATTTCTCAAATGATGTGCTAACCAACCAACAAACGAAGAAGTCATTTGGAGCCGTTACTGAACAACCGGCCATCAAATAGGAGTAGCAGTGCACCAACGACGATTTGCCAGTCATTTACTGATGAGTCGCTAACAATCTAACGTGTTTATAAAAGTGGCTGCGATTGGTGAACAACATTTGACATCGTTTCCGGTCACTTTGAGCATGTGCAATCACTATTTTAAAAATGAACGCTATGAGGTAAATATAAATAAAGATTATGATACCCCAATATTTTCATTGAAATTTTCAGAAGCTAAAGAAAACAAAAGAACAGGAAGTGAAAGAAGCTATTTATTTTTCAGAAAACAAAGTAATTTGAACTAGCAACCCGGCTCAGACAATACTGTGCAGGAAACAAAACAAAGAACTAATTTCCCAGATCAGGAAGATATTCAAACGCATAAGCACTCGCTCCTGGCCTGAAAAATTGTGCAATACAGTTGAGGACGCGTTTCGAACCCTCACACCGGACATGCTCCAGAAAATGTCAAGTAGAACGTGGCGGCGTATGAACTTGTGTGTACAGCAAGATGGCGAACAAAGACTCAGTGAACACTTAATGTGTAAATATTTTCTTAAAATATGACTAAGAGTACGGGTACTTCTCGGCCACACTGTACAATGAGAAAAATTTATACATATCCCTTACATCTCCCTCTACTACACCCTACACAAGCAATCCCACCAACGAGGCATTACATGAATACTGGTCGTCTCTGTCGTCCAATCCCATCCCCCACAATGACAAAGCACCATGGATTACAGAGTAACAACAACTCACTGAACACCTACCCTGTATGCCCTTCCATGACATACATTAATCGCCAATTTCCATTACATTATATGAAACTCGCTAGTTTCCGAGCTGTTAAAATTTGGCGGCCCATCAGCGATTTAGCGACTGTTAAACCTCTAACGAACGTTGGTGCACAGAAAATGTCACTTGATCGTTGATGTAACAGCCATCAAAGTTAACGAAGGTTTGCTACACTCGGCCCCAAAGTTACTGTTAAAGTTATTATTAAAATTTCAATAAAAAGACCTTTAAAATAAAATAATGGCTGGAATTAAAATACGATAAGAATTAAAGTAATTATTTAAAAATAAGGAGAAATTATAAATCTTACAAACTTTTATTTTTATATTCAGATTTTCTTTTAGGCCTAAACGAATTTCAAAAAACCCCAAGAACTTTTGGCTAGTTAAGCGAATAATAAATTCTAAAATGAAATAAAAGAGTGGATTCATACCTTAATATGATACAAACACAACTTAACTACACAATATGACAGCATTTAAATCAATTCACGTCATTTTTTTTTGTTTTCCCTATAAACTACAGCTGCAGACTTAGAACATGCTGATTTCAGAAAATTCAGATGACAAGTGACGACAATAAAATAAAAATAAAACATTCTCATTATCTTTCAATAATGAATCCGTTATTCGGTAAATAATGACTTAATGTGTTATTCAAATGTACAAGGTTACCATTATTACTGATTCTTAATGCTATTATACTGAAATGATTCTCAAATCAACGCACGCAATAATACTCCATCGTAGAAATAAAATACTTTTTAAATGCCCAAAAAAATATGGATCGCCTACGTAACTGGAATTTCTATAAAATTTGAACGCTTATTAACTTCGTTTTTGTCAATTTATCCGAATGCAGAACAACTTCAGTCTGAATTGGATGATTTTCATGAAAACTGATAGGTGAGAGGATCAAACTCCATTCACATCAGATACAAGCTAAAGGATCGTATGTCAATGTTACAGAAGCAATTATTTTTAACATATGAAATAATATGTTGTTTGATAATGTTCGAATTGAAATTCTTTAAGCCAAATTAGCAAAGATTCTAAAAAATGACGAAACCGCGGCAGTATAAGTTTAAAAGTAGATCCATGCTTTGTTTTTTCTTTGTTTAAGCCTACTTATTTTTATAATTGCACTAAAGAGCAACCCATATAGAAATGCACTCAGTTTGAAAAGTGCTTTTATATTTTTTTACCTAATAATATAACAACATCGACCAACTTGATTCAATTAAATAAAAGCAGTGAACGAGGTAAAGGAGAACACCAACTGACTTACAAAGAAATAAGAAAAAACGTTTTAAAACTAAAAAATACATTACAAGAGATATATAAAACTTTAAGTTGTCTTCATGCATGCTAATCAATTAGTACTTGTTTTGTTTCTATTAATAAATGTGTTTTCTTTTGAAGGGAAGCCACAGCCGAAAGCGGGTGTGGATACCCTTATTATTTTTGCACTATCTGAGCATTTCATCTGGTGAGTGGGTTTGGCTGATGAGTCTCTAAAAAGCACGAAACCTGCCGTCCCAAACTCTCACCGATGAATGCTCAGATTTTTTATTTCTGTGTCTTTTTCCCACCCTTTCTTCTTCAATAATGACATTTACTTTTTTTTAACTCGTGGAACAAACCAATTTTGTTTTTCCATAATTGCTTAGTTTTTCTAATTTCTCAAACAGTTAAGTTAGAATGCTCAATCACCAATATAGCTCTTGCCAACTTCTGAGTGTCAAACTGTTTCACTAAAACCTCTTATTAGCTTTTGTAGATATTAGAACATCATCAGCAGAATATCATTTTGGAAAGAAAGAGTAAAAATGACAAATCTATGATAAAGAGACAAGATGAAATGTCATTCCTGAATTGCATGGACCCAATCATAAATACCTTCATAAGGTTGATCTTCTCTACCACATTTTAATAATGTGGACTGTATCTCACCAAACTGAATGGAAAAGCTTAACGTCAAAAAATCACATGAAGTTTGTAAAACAGAAAGCCAATCCCAAGCTCACTGCCACTCATCGTTCCAGCCGACTTGACTGGGCTAAGAAAACAGTGAAATGGTATCAAAGGTGGAACGAAATATTTTTTTCTGATGAAAAACGTTTCTGTCTTGACGGTCCTGACAAATATTCCGCATACTGGCATGATGTACGCACTCCGTCGAAGATAAGATTAAGCAGACAACAAGATGGGGGTGGAGTGATGGTATGGACAGCATTTGGGGTAGGGGGTAAGACAGATATAGTATTTGTGGAAGGCCAGATGGACTGTATAAAATATCAGAACCTTATGTATACGACCATTTAATACCATTTGGACCCCTTCTAGGAGGGCGAAATTGGCAATATCAACAAGACAATGCTTCTATACAGGCGTCAAAATCCACCAAAGCGTGGTTTAAAAGAGAGAAAATTGATGTCGTTCCATGGCCCTCCCGTTCACCTGATCTAAACCCAATTGAAAACGTGTGGGGTTGGATGGCAAAACATAGTATATGGCCGAAACAAACAGTATCATCACTTGAATGATCTGAAGGTTGCAATTTGGAATGCTTGGGACCAGATAAAGATGTCCGATTTGAAAAAAAATTGTGAGAATGCCTGACAGAATGATAGAAATTATAAAGCAAAAAGAACCAACACGTTATTAATTTCAATAATTTTCGAAATGTTATCTTTTGAGTTTATATTTTCATTACAGTTGAAAAGCGATTTTTATTTATTAATTTAAAAACTACTGAAAATGTTTGAGATGTTTAAATGGTACATGAATTTATTGCTTTTAAATAGCCTATGAAAAAAAAGTGAAGTAAACAATTCCTCTAATAAAAAGTTATTTGAAATACTTGGGTGAGTTTATACTTTCTTTACAGGGTGTAAATATTGTAATGGTATTCGTGGGAGAGATTTTTAGGAGCAAGTCAAGTTTGGAACTGAACTGAATGAATTTATTAAACATAAAACATGGGTTTTTATAGATTTTACAAAGTTGGATTTCATTGGAAGATTAATTAAAAATATACATAGTGATTGGAAGAGAAACATAATGAACTTCAATTAACTAATTAAACGGTTGTAACGGAAAAGAATTTAAAAATAAACAGAACAGCAATAATTAGGAAATAGAAAACGAATGATTTAAAATAAATAACGGTAAAGATTAAAATTAATAAAATACAGATATATACAGATAAATACAAATAAATGATTTCTAAAAAATATGTAAATATTTTTAATATCTACCCACAAAATTCACAATATTTCGTTCTATTAATAATAAAGCTTCTTCAGGCTTTATTTAGCGCAAAAGAATGTCTCTTCTTTCTCATACAATTCATTAAATACAGAATTTACATATAACATTATTATATTGTAACAGTTTGTATGTAAATATTTTTGGAAATCATTTACTCGATTTTTTATAGAAATTATTTATCTGTATTTTATTCGTTTTAATCGTTAACCGTTATTTATTTTAAAATATTCCTTTTCTATTTCCAAATTACTGATATTCTGTTTATTTTTAAATTCTTTTCCGTTGCAGCAGTTGAATCAGTTAATTGATGTTCGTTATGTTTTTATCCAACCAATATATTTTTAATTTCTTAGGCAATGACATCAAACGATGTAAATACCAATGTTTTTCATGTAATAAATTCTTTGAGTTCAGTTCCAGAACTTGGACTCATTGTTTTTTCCGTCTCAACGACTCTCCCACGAATAACATTCCAATAACTAAATTCTGTATTTAACGAATTCTATGAGGACGAATTCTATGACGCAATTCTCTTGCGTCTAAATAAAGCTAGAAGAAGCTCTGTGATTAATAGAACGAAATATTGTGGATTTTGTGTATTTATATTTATTTACTTCCCATTTGCTTGATTCAAATTCAAGGATGTATATTAGGTACATACAAATACCACATTGTTGTTTCACATCATGGTTAATTTGCGTGTTTTTACTGCATTACACTTCTAAAATCTAAATGTTTAGTTGGCCTACTGCTAATAAAGATATTAAAAAATATATTAATATTACGATCAATTATTTATTAAATTTGTTATTATTTAATTTTATTGATTATTTTTGTATTTATTTTTAATTACAGTGGCACCTCTCATACCCGACATCGGATCGACCGACTCCCCGCGTCATCCGACCATGTCTAGACAAGCCGCGCGCCAGCGTTATCTGTTTGTTTTCCTGTCACAACAAGCCAAGCAGATGTCTCTGCAGTCCTTTCTTTATTTTCTGCCTGAGTCATGCTTGTTTTATCGATTAGTTGACGGAAGTCTGCTGACCTGTTCAGTGTACATTATTGTTTCATGTTGTGTTATCGTTTTAGAAATTACAGTAGTGGAAGTGAATGTTACTTTGTAAGTGAAAGTTTGTAGTGTAAGTGTAATAATGGCTACAAGTACGAAGAGAAAACGTATTTTGTGCACAATTGAACAGAAACTACAGGTTTGTCTATCTGTAAATGGCTTAATTCATTCTCCCCTGATTATCCGATCTTTTTAGCGTTCCGACCATCCTCAGGTCCCGTAGGTGACGGATAATCGAGGTGCTACTGTATTTAAAACCAGTCAAGAAACTATTTATAATTTGCATTCATTTCAATTGTTAACCGTTATTTATTTTAAAACTTATTTAAAATTTATTTATTTTTATTTAAGGATGATAAGATATTTATTTCCCATCTCTTTGATTCAGAGTTTGCCTTATGGTCATTAGCGATCGATTTTGTATGGAACAAACGTCTTCAGTCATGACGTTGTCACGGTTCTAACAAGATGAATATAAAATGACTAATAGAGAATAATCAGCACGTGGAAGCATAATGGACCACTTGAGGATAGGCGGGGCTTCGTAGTTCCAAAATATCCCACCAGTCTACTTTTTGGCTTGTGGGATAAACAAAGTCATGTGCTTCGCTTTAACCCTAGTAGATATAGAGGCTGAACTAAAAGATTTGATTTGGATGCAACGATTGTTAGCCTTCCAAAATTTTCAGATTGAATGTAGAGTTGATTATGGTCTATTGGAGAAGATGACAGCAATATATTTTCAATGAAGGATATAATTTAATGGACCACTTGAGGATAGGCGGGCTTCGTAGTTTACAACATATCCCATCAGGCTACTGCTTCGCATGTGGGATAAACAAAGCCATGTGCTTTATTTTAACCGGTGTAGATATAGAGGAAATATTATATTAAAGAAGGATATTCCAAGCATTTTTACAGAATTATTACAATAAGGATCTGCACAGTACTGAACCATCCGTCTTGAAATATCAAAAATCGACGATTTTTTAAGTAATTCACACAAAGTTATATGTTTGCTTATCCCACAAGCTCTCGCCGCATGTGCTTACACGTCACACGTGACGTCGATAGGGCGTAAACCTCAAGTGGTCCATTAAGACACCTGCGCACAGGTAGAAGGGATAAGAGCGCTGGGCCCAAAACTCTTTCCCAACTTAGATCAAAGGTGAATTAAATAAAGAAGAAGAAAAGACAAACTACTTTAGGTCCAAAAGAAATAAAAAAATGTATTAGATGAATAAAGGTTAAAGGTACAAACAGTGAAGGGAACACATCTCTTAGATTAGTGATAAACCTTTCCCTTTCTTTTCAAAACAATCGGTCTCTCGTCCGAGCCTGTCCAGAGAGTAGGTATCAGCACACGGAGAGTGAAGGGAACCAAAAAAACTCCTCAATCATGTGAATGATAAAACAAGCTACTCGGAAGGAAAAACAAGGGAAAGGGACGAAAAAAAGAAGAAAAAAAAAGGAGAAAAAAAATTAACAGGCGATAATGTTAACTAGGGAAAAAGGGCGGGAGACGGACAGGCTAGGTCGAGAGGTTCTGCCTGCGCCGGCCTGCTAGTACAAATAAATACATGTATGGTCATGACAAAAATAGCAAGTTTTCAACAATATCAATAATAAAATGAAAGATTAAAACTTATTTCAAAAGACTAATTCGGGTTCTTATGTCGTAAATGGCTTCTCAATCAAAGTTCTCTACTGTTTTCTGTTTATTTATTTATTTAGTTCTTTTATCTTTTTCCTTCTCACTCGAACAGATGAAAGTTTGACTCGGCTAAGAGTCGAAATGGGAGCTGTTTATTAGCCATTTAGGAAGCTGCTGTACTAGTTCGTTTCGCTACAGGGTGATTTCGATAGGTTCTTCTGAGGAGCTCCAACGCGAGATAACAAATAAATAGAGTTACTTACAGTCTGTTTAAAGTCTCGACGATCCTCAAGAACAACACCTTCCATCTTGATGATCTGTCGGGTGATGATTGTCCTTCCTACTCATGACTTGTCCGGTAGTTGTCACAATTGGATACCTAAGCCACACCACCGTGTTTCTCTCCCCGTGAGTAGTCGAGCTCAGCGGCCCTTCCAAACTGCGATGACCTCGGACGAATAACTGCATGCACATACGACCGTGACCGATCACACACACAGGGATAAAATATCGCCTTTTCGAAGATAACAGGTTCCCGTCCGAACCCAACGTAGCAGCGAATCCACAGAAAAAAAAAACCAAAAGTCACAGGAGGGAAATACATTGCTTCCTCCTCCTCATCACCTCCTCAGCGACTCCCTTTTTCCTTATACAAATTCCCCCAACTTAGAAACAAACGCACCAATCAAAGTCTAGCGCGCGAAAATCCGCGAGACGTAATTACGTTACACTGTAATTAGATTACATGCGACAGAATGTCTAAAATTGATTATCGACAAAACAAATACAGCGGAAATACAAATTAATCAAGTTTCCAAGAGAATTCGTTTGATGCAGAAAAATAAAACAATAATAAAACATTCTTACATTGCAAAGGTGAATCACAGATCTCCAGAGAGTGAAGAAACAGAAAGGAAAATAATAAGAAGAAAGCAATACACAATAAGAAAGGAGAGAAAGAGTAAAAAGAGAAAAAATAATAATAATAATAAAAAGAAAGTGGGACGGTTTGGAAGGAAAGAAAAAGAAAAAAATACAAGGGATAAAAAGAAAAAAAACCGTGACGTCATCAAATTGAACTCCGAGCAGTCAGTCCAAGATGGCGTCGTTTAGTGATCGCATAAGCGTGACGATGAAAGGACAAACTTTGCATAGTCAAGCAAGGGGAATAGTGTGGAACCCCAAAGCAGAATATCGAGCGACAGGGTGACAATGTCGCAGAACGAAAGTGAGGGCTGCAGAAAAATATCATATAGAACAGGGGTCTTTTTTTTTTTTTGTTTGGCGATTTGTTTTTTTTTTTTTTGTTGTTGTTGTCGATTTGAAGGTTCGTTTTTTTTTTTTTTTCTGCAGAAAGTTTTTCGTCTTAGCATCAATCGTCGCAGAAAGATAAAAAACATTCTGCTTTCGGGGTGTATAATAATAATAACAATAATATAGAAATGTGATCGTAATCGTAGAAACTACAAAAACCAGAATGTTTTTGAAATATTTATAAAATTCAGTTAGGAAGCTTAGCAATAGATGGCCCTGTTACTTCCTGGAAACATCAATCCTTAAGGAAATTACGTCATCAAAAACTCTTCTTTCATGAACTATAGATACATACAAAAACCACATTGTTGTTTCACGTCAAGGTTATTTGAATGTTTTTCCTGCATTACACATCTAAAACCTAATAGTTGAGGTGCTATACGACAGAAATCATGAAAAAACTGCAAATTGTGATAAGAATATGCCCTTTGGTGAGAATGTAGTTTATGGTTATACAATGAAAATAAGATGGGGAGGCCTCGCCCAAAGTGACTATAATCCAAGATGGTGGCTACGTTTCAAAATGGCTACCCATGTTTTGATTTTGCTACACCTTTTGTGATACACATCATGCAAAAGAGTGCTGTATATCAATTTACATGTTTTTCAGGTCAAGGATTTCATTTTTCATGTGCAAAATAGGCTAAATGTTAATGTAGATACTTTTTTTGTCGAATGTGATTCGCACAAAAGGTTACACACAAATGTATATACTTTTAATACACCAGTAAGCACACCAAAAATGTATTAAACGTAATTGTATTAAATGTAAATGTATTTACACGAAATGTTAATCATATATCTTTAGTACTAACAACAAAAAAGTGCACTTTTAAAAGTCTAAGCTCTGCTGAATATTTATACCGACACCACGTCATTTTTCGCATTCGTTCTTGCATTTGCACAATAGTGTGCAAGATAAACCAACGTTTCTACAACTACACTTGTTCTTGCAGATTTTGCACATACATTTGATAAGCTCGTTGCAGGAATCAGAAATTTCTGGTAACTCCGACCATTTCAGCTGCCAAGAATCATCATGCGACCACCATCCCCAATCGTTTGGTGATGGTATACATATTGCGCGTTTGGTTGCTTGTCCCCAAATGTGTCCAGCTTGGAAAGCACTACGTAATACTTGTTGTTGTTATGCGCCCTTAGTGGGTGGCAGACTTGCAAGTGGACGATTTTTGGTCATGAACAACTCTTGTCTTGCATCATTAACACTTACGTTGTCACTAGCTGAACAGTATAATAGTACTACGTATCTTTCAATAATGTCTAAAATTTCAGTAGGAATGGAATTTTGTGGTTGTGAGATAAACGAAAATGCAGTAGCAGCTTCTTTGAAGAGCATCCATGTCTTCGAAGTTGATATTTTTGGACTTTCCTGTGAAACTAGGAATGCTATCACAGCCTGTGAAGGCATGAAATCCTGGTAAAGCAATAGCCTTTTCCCTTCCAATAGCTTCAGCTATAGCATGAACCAGAATAAATCTGTAATCCTTTCCTGTTCCAAAAGCAATCCAAAGTTTATCCAGATCTTGGCTGTTGCCAAGGTAAGAAGTAAGCAATTGCTAAAACTAAGACAACGGTATCTACAGTGCATATAGAAATATTCCTGAAGCCGTTTTCCACCATATTTTAAGAGATGCAGTATTATTCTCGAGTCCGCTTCTTAACGACCAGAACAAGTAACACCAATGAGGGAAGTTTGTGCATTAATATTTCCTTTGACGTCTTCACCTGACGTTGTTACAACCTGTACGTGATGGTATTTATAGCTAAGGCTGCAAGTAGACTGAAGAGCTCTTCTTTGTTATTGGAATTTCTCAAAAAGCCTTGCCAATTTTTAGGTACAGTTACATGTGAAAGCACTTGTCTCCTGGTTCCTGCTCCCCTCTTCTCTCTAGTTTGACCTTTAATACTTGGTGTAATGTATCTATCCCAAATGAAATCAATTCTTTGACATCCGAAAGCTTCAATGTCTTTACAAAATGTGAGGGTGAAATGTGTTCATGTAATAATCGCCAAATATCTTTGAAGTTTGTGGTTAATAATATTAGTAAAAACTGCATCATTATAAACTGCAGCATCACAGGTTCTGGGAAGGCATGGACATTCGTTTTTACAGTATCTTCTAAAATGTGCGCTAGGTCAGCTTTATTGCCTAATCGAAATTGATGATTACTGGAAAGTGCATATGGTGGATATGGCTGATTTTCATGTTTGAAAAAATTCTTCATATCTAAATCGTCATAAATAACGATTCTGAGTAACTATAAAGAGTCTGGAAAACAGCTGGACGTCTGCTTTTAAAATCTTGTGTATTATTTTTCCTGCTAAAGCTTATCTGAGGAGTACTGAACAGAGGAACATTGTTCTTTTTTCAAAGGTTGAAATATTGTTGAAGATTTTTTTACTAGTCGTTCCTCAATAAAATTGTGGATAGGTCAACACCAGTTCACTCAGCTGAACTGTTCCATTAACTTACTTGTGTACAATAATGCTGCTGTCGATGACAATAAGGTCTTTATCATTTTTTTAAAAATGGGTTTCCTAACTCTTTTAATGTGCTGTAAAGTGCTCGAACCTTAGCAACATATTTGACTTGAAATTAATGGTACTGCTCATGATGGAGTCGATTGTTTTGTTCAGGTTGTAGCTGAATGCCACTCTCAAACTTTTGTATTAACCGACTAATTTCTGGTCCGGAAACCATCCAAAGCCTAAGTGCCGATGGATCCTGTGTCAACCCTACTGCACCGCCATCACCTTTAACTACTGCGATGTTGTTGATGTGCTTGGTCTACACTGATTGCTGAGAACATTCTATTTGATTTGATGTCCAGAAAGAAATGAACGGTGTATGTCTGGTAGTTCAATCTCTGCATCATAAAGGTCTTTCAGATGGATTGATAGCCAACGGGCATAATGATGATCAAGCAAAAAAAACAAGGGCATCATTTCTTTCAAACCCTCACGAAACAAGATGTAATTTCCTTCTCTGATTGAGCGAACAAAGAGAAGCAAGAGGATTTCCATATTAAGACAAGTTTGCCAACATTTGAACATGACACTCTTGTCAGCTCGTTTTTCTGAAATTCAAGCTCGGCTTCAATTCCTCTGGCTTTCTTCACGTGGATTACTTTCAGATAACTTTCAGTAGCACTAGAAATTGCAATATCAGCTTGAGCAATTGCGTAAAGGATAGCAAATTAGTGGCGTATCGGATTATTTTTAAACTCATATCTTAAACAAGTAATACTGAAACAAATAAATAACATTTCAATAGTTTGACATCAATATTATTATTTTAAACAGGTGCCACGAATACGAAACTTCTAAGACTGCAATAAAGATGTGCCTTTGTGCAATTAAGGACTGTCTATGCTCTTATATTGATTCTGATCCTATTTTGCACATGAAAAATGAAATCCTTGACCTGAAAAACATATAAATCGATATACACGCTCTTTTGCATGATATGTATCACAAAAGGTGTAGCAAATCAAAACATGGGTAGCCATTTTGAAACGTAGCCGCCATCTTGGATTATAATCACTTTGGGCGATGTCTCCCCATCTTATTTTCATTGTACAACCATAAAATACATTCTCACCAAAGGGCAATTTTTAACAATTTTTATAATAATCTTTTATTGAATTAATCTTTACCAAGCTAAGCGTAAATTATTTTTGGATGTTTACTTACTGTTCGTTTTCGAAAGCCAAACCCGCAACTCGCGGACGATTCTACTCCGAAAAGCGGTGATACAATTACATAAAAAAAAAAAAAAAAAAAAAAAAAAACAGTTTTTTTTCTTCTCATGCAGGGGCGTAGGAAGAAGGAAAGCTTTGACCCCCCCCCCCCCCCCCCAAAAAAAAAAATAATTTTTCATAATTTTTCTGTATCTTATCAGACTTCACTGAATTGGATATATTGGGCGAATTCTACTGAGGAGGATTATTCAACCTAACTGCTGTCTTGGATTCACAGTGTTAAATACCAAAAACATCTCAGTGAAATTTTTTATTTACGTCCATTTCTGTATATGTTGTCGTAACGCACGCAAATGCAATGATTTTACAATCAATTGTTGACAATGTAGAACATCCTTAATAATCATTAACGAAGCTACAGTAGCCGTAGCAAAACAACAATTTAGCATCGCTGTAGTAACGGTAGAAATTGAATAAAATGTAATATTCTAATAATATAATAATTGAATGTTATTGTATTTCCTTCAACGGAAGAAGCAGACTTATGCTTCGACAATTATTTATTAGATAAAATTTTTACCATTTTTTTTTTTAGATTTTAATTTAATTTCTCCAGAAAATACTTCTTTTCCTAGGTCTTTAATTTAAGTGTTAGATTAACAGGAACTTTATTGTAATGAAAGGTTTACACTTTCAAAAGTATTTTTATTTTTTAAACATTAAAAATTTAAAATCTAGAATTGAAGTCATGCTTCCGATACAAACTTAACAAAAACAGACTGAAGGTAAAAATAAAGCGGTAAATACAAAATTCCTTCGTATCGTAAATAAGTCAGTTTGCAGAATTCGGTCCCAATAGGTAAAGGGAGTAAGATTATTTTATAGAGAACAGACAGACACATTCCGTTTTATATACATAGATACTGAATTAAGATTTTATTATCTTAGATCAGAAGAATGTAAAATCAAATTTCAATTCATATATTTAAAGTTCCAATGTACAAATATAGTTACTATACTAGTAGTCTACAACTTATTTACATGCTTGTCATCACAACACTTAAACAACAGCTCAGAACTTTGGATCAACGAAACATGTACAACTCTTCTTCAGTTTTGAACAGGATCTTCTTATCCACGGCTGTTTTCAAAGCTTCCCTCGTAAGCTTTTTAAGTACCCGAGTTCTGAGGCTTCCGCATTGGGGAGTTTTCCTAACGAGGAAGAAAATGGTTGGGAAATTAACTCCCTTGCCTCCATTCCACATCCTCACCATAATTAAGGTGACCTTGTAGACGAGTTCGAAGTCTTTTCTTGCCTTTCGTTGATCCCACCAAGTTCCAAGTCCGAACCACTTCAGCATTTTAGACCATTCACATCCAAGAACCTGAATTTTGAAAAATTTGGAAAACATCAGAAAGTTAAATTGAATTGATTTTGTTTTTCATTATTGCAGTTAAAACCTAATTTAAAGGACTGTTTGGGCTTTGTGAAGTATCCGTTAAGAAGACTAATAGGGAGATAATATAATATTAATATCACTGAGAATCGCACTTAAGAGAATCTGATATAAAGTTATACAGGATGATTCAGAACGAAACGTCGTAACTTCAACACAGCATTCTAGAGAGCATTACAAGTCAAAATATAAAAATAAAATCTGTAACATATATCCAAATAGTTTAAACAGCAAACATGTTATAGGAAATATTCAACACGAATGATCTTTTCTACAGCAAATACACCATGATAGAAAGGTCGTTTATGTGGCATCAATTGAAAAGTCTGGGTGTATCAGAAATCTGCCACTTCTCAATAGAAACTTTTCCTCAGAATCCATTATTCCCGCTCTGTAAAAGAACAAACCTGAGATCTGGAGACTGTTCACAAATGAGGGGCTTAGAATAACAATGACTTATCCCAACTGAGATGTATTTTTAAAATTTTCATTTTAAAAAAGTGTGTATTACCATTCCCATTATTGGGATTTTTGCTCCAAATTTTGCAGTCTGACAGATAATTGTAAGCCAAATTAAAATTTAAAACTTTATAAATTTAGATTTCTCTGTTACAATGCAAAAAAATTAAGAAACTCAGGTTGCTGTTTCTTCTTGTTTATTACTCCTCACTTTTACTTACATTTTCAAATTCATTTACCATATCTTTATCCTCACGAGCTAAGTTTTCATTAAAAGGATGGTGTACAGATGTGTAAATTTGAGCATTTTCATTAAACCACAATATTTAGCTTTCTTTATCAGACTGCCATGCTCATATTTAGGTTCGAAACAGAAAGTTGAGGCAGTTAAAAATGGAAATCGGGATCAGAGTGAAACCCTTTACGTCCAACGCTGTCAAGTCCCCAGATGCCTCACCCCTCGATTTCTATGGTTTTGGTGTCGTGAAAAGAGGCACTGTATCTTCGCACTACTGTGCTGGCTGGCTGGCCTATATGGAAAGTGAGCAATGACGTTTGGAACAATATTCCTCTGGAACAAATATGCAGGAGTAGGCTACAATGGAAACTGAGGTATAGGGCTATTGTCCACAGCAAAGAGTACCAATGAAACATAACAGTTGAAGACAGGGCATTTCGTAGAATGGTATCCGTTCACAATCGTCCACTTTTAACTGCTTCACCCTTCTGTACTTGTCTGCGACGTTTGCGCAGGCTCACAGACTGCCAAAGGCCTGTATCGGAATAGCAATACTTGAAGTAGAATACTTTCGAACATGTGTCTTCGGTTTCTTCACTGTTCCTTCAAAATCACATTTTGTTTTCCATGGAGGACGCCATATTAAATAGTCTCATTTGCTCAAAGCGTCAAAAAAGTTATTCATTTTTTCACAAGGTAACCAAATACGCTTCCATTACATATGATGAAACATTGTTAAAAAAGTTAAAACCAACACTGAAACAAGTAGGAATAGGACTGGCGTGTAAGCCTAAGAACATTATCGGGGCCATACTTAATCGGAAAATATGTACCGAGAAATATGATCGCAATTTAAAAAAATGTGGGATCATTTATGAAATTCGCTGTCAGGAAAACAATTCATATAATAGCAGTTGTCTATATCATTGGTCAATCTAAAAGAGAGTTAGGAACCCGTGTTAAGGAGCATGATGAAGCTGTAAAAAAGGGAAATATGTCGTATAAAACGGCGGTTCATTGCCGTACATACAAGCATATATTGGATATTGGTAGATCGATGGGTATATGGCAATAGAACAGATAAATACTTTCGCGAATTTTTCGAATCGGGCATGATTAAAATCCTCCATAGTTATAAGAAGGATTTGTCTACAAAAAATGACTTGGAGTACGGCCTCTAACTTGCAATATTAAAAAAAAAAAAAAGGGACCAAAAACGCTCCTTCGAAATTGTTAGCAGACAGCATCTTCCGGTTTAATGATTATATCCTTCGATACCAGGAGGACACAATGTTTTTTTAGTGACCTCACTGTGTATTTTCATTTGCTGACGAACCCTGTTTTAAGGAGGATTGTTTTTTAAGGTAGGGAGGGGGGAGTAACTTGAAAAAGAAATCTGAAAGATCAAGATTTCAAAACGTAGTTTTATTCTTGGGTTTTTATTATTTTAATATTTAATTTTTAATTGTAAATAAGTGTCTTAATGGTTGGCCGTTCCTACTAATTATACACGACACGTTAAATTGAATTAATATTATTCATTTTTTGTTGGGATATTTTGTCACTAAGCTGTGAGGAAATTTCTTTCAGATGACTTTTCCTTTGTAACTAATCGATGTCTTCGACATATCACAACCACGTCAAATCTTCAGCATCAGGTTAACAGATGGCAAGAGTATTCAGTAATATAATAAAATGAAAATTGCTCATTGGTTGGGATAGGCCTTTTTTAACTAAGCCCTTCATTTCTTTCTATTGAATTGAATTGTACTGTATTGTAATTGTATTGAATTCTATTGTATTGAAGCTACAGATGGACAATTATATATACATCTTAACAACCGAGTATTTAATGTAATAGAAGATCCTGCTATATATAAATTTATACACGTTTTATTCATTCAAAGTTCTATACTTATAGTGATATAGTTCCTGATTTCCAAGAACTTCCAGGGGCTATGATATTTCATATTGAATTCTCGTTGTATTGAGGTTTGGGGATACAAACAATCCACAACTTTTACATTTGTGAAATCTGGTTTATTCTGGATTCCTGATACATTATACAACACGACTTTCAGCAATGGCTTAGTTCAGTCATAAAACGCTGGTGGAACCTACAATCTGACTTGGTTCTTTCAGGTGATATCCTATTTTTCGTTTCTTTTGTTACTGTTTTTTTAAGTACAGTTTTGTTTTGTTTTATTTTAGCAGAAGAAAGAAATCTTGAACATTTTAAGATTAAAATAACCTAATCAGGAACGGTTCTTCGTACATTCAATACTTCAATTACCTGATACAACCATGGGCGGATTTACGGGGATGCTAGGGGGTGCGCCACACCCCCAGATTTTTGGGATGATAATTTTTTTTACAGATAAATAAAAATGTTTTCTGTTATAATAATTTTATTAATTATAAATTTAGGCCTAAAAAAGGAACATTTAAATTGGGTTTTGGTGTTTGAATGTGGTGTATACAAATACCTCATACCTTCCGGTGAGCTTGCACCCCCAGATATCAAGACCTAAATCCGCCCATGCATACAACACTTGTTTCTAACGCTGCATTTATTAGGATCTTTTCTTCAATTCTAAGGGGGTATTACTAAAATAATGTTAAGGTTATTTTCGTCGTCATGTTCATCTGCTACATTTTACAATATATTCTACGTTAACATATTTTACGGTGTATATTACAGCAAACAAATATAATTATTTCAGACTAAAAATGAAGTGAAATTTTCTACAATTACGTAAACTCAAGCATTGCAGTGATAGAAAAAGGAATTTCATTCTATTTTTAGGGGTTGCTCTGAAAGATTTTAACTTTTAAACAAACTGCGTTTGGGAAATTGGCTCATTGTTTTAAATCACTAGTTGAAACTATTATTAATAATAATTAGCAAAGAAAAAAAACCAAAATAACCAACTGATAACTGGGTACGATCAAAATCACACATTTCACAGATCTTTTACCACTGACTTAAACTTAAATAAACATTATGAACAGTAAATAAATTAAAAATTATGACACGCACAAATTAAGATTAAAACATTTACTAAATAAATAAATAAAAATACAAGAGGGATTTCAGTTAACAACCTCTATCTGTCGTCAGGCGTAGAAATGTAATAAAAAACACTCCAATATAAATCCGTTAAATAAACAAATTAATTCGAATGAAGTCGAGGCGTCACATCCACATTTGTTGCCCGATGTCACGTGCTTCCCTGCAACACCTCGACTGCTTTCGAATTTAATTTGTTTATTTAACGGATTTAAATTAGAGTGTTTATCACATTTATACGCCTGAAGACAGTTAGAGGTTGCTAACTGAAATCGATCGTGTATTTTTATTTATTTGTTTAATAAATGTTTTAATCTTAATAAGTGCGTGTTCCAATTTTTAATTTATCTAAAGTTTAATCCGCACGTTAAACTATTTTTAATTATATTATGAACAGCAATTAAGAAAAAAAAACAATGCACAGGAAAATTTCGAAATTAGAAGAGTTGTCTCCCCTAAAACCCTTATCATTCTATATAAATATATATGTATTTAACCCCTGCTTGAAAAGGGACTGCTATGTTGTTTAATTGTATGGCTTCGTTGCTTAATCGCGGTTAATAACAAAGTGAGCTTAGTATCAAACAAAAGTAAAGCAATTTAATTCTATTTTCATCCGAACAACACTTTTATCATTGAGGAATCCATTCGTCTGTAATTTAAATGAACAATTCAACTTGATTATTCAATATTAAAAAAAAAGATCCCACGGCTTCTAAATAAAGCATTTGATGCTCGAAGGTCTTGTAGTAACTGAGAATTATAATCCTAAATTCTCAATAGAAAATACATCGGAGCTCTTGGCAATGATTTTTACAAACACTGCTAACGTACTATTAAAGAATCAAACATCATACTTTCATAGATCTATTTCTTTAAGACCAGAGATTTCTCACTGATGTACTGTTAGTCTACCCTTCGTGTTCCACAAGGAAATTCTCAGAACATCTGTAATAACTATTTAGCTTTATATAAAATCAAACAAACCAATCTAACACTAAATTCCTGGCATCAAATAACCTGGACAAACAAGAAATTAAAACTACATTCTACGTCTTATAAAACTTTTTTTATTATATGTAACTTCTCCATATTACACGATATTTCGAAATGCCTAATAGGCTTTCTTTTTCAAGCTCCACAACTAACAGTAAATAAATAAGATATATCAAAAGCTCAATCTGCCATCTTTTTACAAAAAATAAAATAAATAACTATCGTGAATTTCTAACAATTCAAAACGTGACATGCTCCACACGACGCATAAAGCATTATTACAAAAATAAAAATAAATTAAAATAAAATGTCCAATTTTCCTTTTTGAAAATAAATTTTCTTATTTTGGAAGAAATAAATTCCTTAAATTGTCCTTCATATCTAAATCTTTAGAATAAATAAATAAATTTCTTATCTTTCCTTTTGAAATTACTGTCGAAATTTTCGAAAATATATGTCTCTTTAGAAATAAATACCCAAATTCATGTCGAAATTTCCTTATTTTTGAAGTATCCTTTTGAAAAAACAAAATGAAGCATCTTTTTGAACTAAATACCTAAAACTTGCGAAGAAATCCTGATTATCATAAATTTAAAATCTTCTTTCTCCTAAGATTCAAGTCGTCAATTACATTCAAAATCATCAAAAGTAATACCATTAACTTATAAAACTTCTTTCATTAGACACTGAAGCTCGGTTATAACGGGGTTGTTTATATCGCGAATTCCGATTCAACGTGATTTGGACTTGTACCCCTTCTATTTTCGTAAAGGTGTATAATTGTAAAATTTCAAAATTTACCGTTTTTTTGCCTAAAATCAAAATCAAAGATGTAAATTACTATGCTTGTTTCCTTATTATTTACAGTAATTGAGACTCAATACCCACCCTAATGTCACAAAAATAGGTCAAATACAATATATTTTTTAAAAAATACCATAATCGCGGACTTTTTCGTTTAACCAAAATGAATATCGAGATCTATTTTTCTGCCAATGACAACCAGTAAAGAGGCCCATGTAATCTAATAGGTTTATGAATACCTAGTTTCGATCCACGTGACTCGTCGTTTGTACAAGATGCCAAGATGGCGGAGCCAAATCGATTTTGGCTAATATAACCCATCAAACTGTTTAAAACGTAATGATTTATGTATTTATAAATATAAAATTCTCTCACATAGCTCTGAATGATGTAGGTAATCGCAAAATGACCATTTCAAATCGATTTGGAATCGTGTGGGCTATAATAGGGTGCGATATATGACATTTGACGTCGCGAAGTAATACAAGTTCGGTTATATCGCGATCTTGGAGATCTTGGATCCAAAAGATCGCGTTATAACCGAGCTTCTGTGTATCTAACTTCTCCATATAACACGATATTTCGAAATACCTAATCGGCTTCAAATCGTGTGGAACATGTGACGTTTTGAATTGTTAGAAATTCATGATTGTTATTTTATTTTTTTGTAAAAAGAAGGCAGATTAAGCGTTCGATAAATCTTATTTATTTATTTTTAATTGTGGAGCTTGAAAAAGAAAACAGATATTAGGCATTTCGAAATATCGTGCAATATAGAGAAGTTAGATATAATAAAAGAAGTTTCATAAGTTAATGGTATTATTTATGATGATTTTGAATAGACTACATTCTACGTCGTGCTAACAATAAAATTTAATAAAGTATTAATTCACTTTCCAATTCGGCATAAAAAGGCTTTTTCTTGTCATTTCAGACTATTTTTTATAAGTTTGAAGTAAATTATTATTCTTGTGCATTTCATGCTGAGGTTTCTAATCAATGCATTCTATTATTTGTAGTAAAGCAAGGAAAAAGTTTGGTTGCAGCGGAATTTTAGGCCTAACAAATATACAAATACATCGTCAAACAAACAAAAAAATAGGTTTAGAAGCACTGCTGTTGACTACTTTGTGATAGATAAGAACATGTGTTTGTAAGCTTTTTTGAAATTTGGATAATTTAAATAAATTTAAATAAACAAATTTAAATTTGGAATTAAATAAAAAAAAGGTTTTTGGTATAATACAAGCTGATCATAAAAGAAATCAAGGAATTGGAACTGTATAAAAAAATGTAAATGGTATAGCATTTTCAAAAAAAAAAAAGTATACTTTTAATTAAAGAATATTATTAATAATATATTTTTCAGAATACTAACTTTTAGAATGTGATGACAAAGATTATACTGTTAAATTTCAATAAAAACCTTTAAAATAAAATAATAGATGAAATTAAAATACGATAAGAATTAAAGTAATTATTTAAAATAAGGAGAAATTATAAATCCTATAACTTTTATTTTTAAATTCGGATTTTCTTTTAGGCCTAAACGAATTTCAAAAACCCCATGAACTCTTGGCTAGTTAAGCCTAAAGAATAGAATACCAAATAATAAATTCTAAAATGAAATAAAAGAGTGGATTCATACCTTAATATAGTACAGACACAACTTAACTACACAATATGAGAGATTTCAATCAATTCACGGCATTTTTTTGTTTGTTTTCCAATAAACTACAGCTGCAGACTTAAAACATGTTGATTCCAGCAAATTCAGATGACAAGTGACGACAATAAAATTAAAATCATATGTTCTCATTATCTTTCAATAATTATTCCATTATTCGGTAAATAATGGCTTAATGTGTTATTCAAATTTACAAGGTTAGCATTATTACTGATTCTTAATGCTATATCAACACGTGCAATAATACTTCATTGTTAGCAATCGAAATATTGTGGTTTAAATGTATAAAAAAAAAAGATATATGACTGACATTTCTATACAATCTTTACGCTTATTAAATTCTGAAAACTGATATACGGCAGAATCAAACTCCATTCACATTAGGTACAAGCTAAATTATAGTTTCTTGTGTCCTTGTTAAAAAAGGAATTTTTTTAACGTATGAAATAATATTATGTTTTATTTACCATATTTCTTCCTAAAATCTCTTCTGTTCCATTTGAACACTACGCTTACTACTTCAACATTTCGTAAATTTTCATTAACAAATAAAAATGTCTTTCCTATTTCAAGTTTTGTTATGAAATCCTGGTAGAAAAACTTTAAAAAGTAGAGACATTTTTTTGTTTCCGAAAATTTGCTAAAATAAGATGTTGAAAAAGTAAATGTAGTTTTAATATTATATTTGTTGATAATCCGGAATCGAAATTCTTTTAACCACATCGTATATATATTAATAAAAAAGGAAGAAAATGTGTCTATTAAATTTCCAAAGTAGATGCATATTTACATCTTCTTATAAATTCCCGAAAGATGATTAAAGTTTGTGGTTATTTAAGAAGATATTTAGATACATATTTGTTTTTTGTTTTTGTAGATCTGAAAGTAGATCCTTTATCATTTCCTTCATTATATTGATAATTGAACTACAGAGCAAATGATGAGGCTTAAATAGAAATGCAATTAATTTAGAAAGTGCTTTCTTATTTTTCCTTAATAACATAACAAATTTGATCAACTTGATTCTTAAAAACAAAAGCAGTGAACGAGATAAAGGGCAATAATAGCTAAATAATCTCTAGACGTATGAGATTCAGCCTCTAACATTTAAGGAATAAGAAAAAACGTTTTAAAACTACATTAAAAATATGTTTAAAATATATATTAAATGCGATTAAAATATTTAATATATATTAATATGTTTTAAATATACATTAAAAGCGGTTCATAAAGCTTTAGGTTCTCTTCATGCTTCCTGTGTAAATCAGTTATTAATGTTTAGAATTAACAAACTTCAAAAAGTATTTATAAGTTAATTTATTTTTGTATTAAAAAATTAAGTTCATGAATACTATTTAAATAACAAAACTTCCTAGGTTCATCTTTCGCTGCGAGTGGATTATTTAATTTCTTCTGTGGTCTCCCAAAAAAGTTACTTAAACCACTTGTGAGCTTGTATGAATTAAAATGACAGTTGCATTGATAGACAGATCTGAAAATAGCATCCTTCAGAAAAATGGATTAATAATTACAGCCAGTCAGCATGGTCCATTAGTGATGTAAATTCTATAACTTTAACATTGGGTTAAAAGCTGTCATTCCATTCTTCGAAAAAGGAAATTTGAAGAGAAAATGTGCAGAATGGCTGCTCTGGACATCACGAACACATTGTGCTCTGCTTGTTGTAACATTGACATTTAATGGAAACTTCTAATTAAACTGGGTTTTATGAAGAATATTTTGAAATGTTGGATTTCAGAGATTTTACAGAATTTCCTTTCCCTATCATGTTGCAGGTGATACTTGTTACTTGTTTTTTTTAACTCGTGGAACAAACCAATTTTGTTTTTCCATAATTGTTTAGTTTTGATTATTTCTCAAACAGTTCAGTTAGAATCCTCAATCATCTTCAGTATAGCTGTCGTCAATGTCTTTGTCCAACCAAAACCTCATTTAAGCTTTTGTAGATGTTAGAACATCATCAGCAGAATGATATCATTTTGGAAAGAAAAAGTAAAAATGACAGATACAAGACAAAAAAGACACGATGAAATGTCATTTCTGAATTCTATGGAGCCAATCATAAATGCTTTCATAAGGCTAATCTTCTCTGTACCACATTTTAATAATAATTAAATTTCTCTGTATATGGAAGCATCTAGTAAATAACTCCCATTTGCTTCAAATCTTCTTAAAACTGTATAAATAATAAATAAATATCTACTATCCTTAGTAAATATTGTAATGGTATTTGTGGGAGTCTTACAGGAGCGAAGAAACAACGAGTCAAGTTTGGAATTGAACTGAATTTATTAAACATAAAACATGGGTTTTTATAGATTTTACAAAGTTGGATTTCATTGGAAGATCAATTAAAAATATACGTAGTGATTGGACGAGAAACAAAAAAAACTTCAATTACTTAAACGGCTGTAACGGAAAAGAATTTAAAAAAACAAACAGAACATCACTACTTCAGAAATAGAAAACGAATGATTTAAAATAATGGTAAAGATTAAAATGAATAAAATACAGATAAATGCAATAAATGATTTCTAAAAATATTTACATATAAACTGTTACAATATCTACAAACAAAATTCACAATATTTCGCTCTATTAATAATAAAGCTTCTTCAGGCTCTATTTAGACGCAAGAGAATGTCTCTTCTTCCTCATAGAATTCCTTAAATACAGAATTTACATATAATTACATTATTATTATATTGTAACAGTTTGTATGTAAATATTTTTAGAAATAATTTATTTTAGAAACTCCATCTACGGATAAATTTCATTTTATTACTGGTGATATTTCGCGGAGAATACCATCTTCCCGCTTTTTCAAACCGTTTTAAATAACAAAGATTAACTTCCATTACATTCACTGGTTTGCACGATACAGACATATTATATTACAATAATTAAAGACATTTTTATAAAATCAATTGTTAATGATTTAACACAACCTATATTTACTAACAATGTAACAATGTATTATAATTTTAACACAGCCAATTTAACACAGAAACATTTTAACACAGCCAATTGTTGCTAACAAGGAATTGGTTCACTGAAATTTCTCTCTCTGATTTTTTGTCATGTCCTGGAAATACGACAGTGTGTTCGGGTTAACCATGTACCCTTTGTCTTTATTTATGCATTGGAAGGTTTTTATGACACATGCTTCGATTAGGTACCTAGTATGTTTGTTTTGAATTTTGTAGAGAATTGTGACTTTCGGGTCGGGGTTGTGGTTGTTTGTGATGCAGTGTTCTGCCCAGTTTGATACTTTAGGTCGATTGTTCGTGAAAGCTGTTACGTGTTCTTCTATTCGTTCTTCTAGCATTCGTCCTGAATTTCCAAAGTATACGGCTCCGCATGTTCTACATTTTAATTTATAAACTGTCCCCATGATTTTCTTAATCTTATTGTAATTTTGCTCATCTTCTTCTTCATTCTTATATAATATGGATTTGATGTTCTGCCCTTTTTTGTGTATTATTCTAATATCATTATTTGAACATATGTCAGCTATTCTTTTGTTGATTTTAATCCCATTCGGAAGTTTAATAATTTTGTCAAATGCCAATGTGGTTTTGTTTCCTTCTTGTCTTATGTTTCCTTCTTGTCTTTTGGTTTTATTTTCAAATCTTTGTAAACATCCGTTAATGAATGGTTCTGGGTACTCATTAATTCTTAAGATCTTCTTAAAATTGGTTATTTTGTCGTCCCATTTTTCTTTATTACTAGTGTAGGCCGTTATTCTTTCAATTGTGTTCTGGATTACAGCTTTCTTAATTTTCATATTATGGTCTGAATTGTAGTTGATGAAGTATTTGCTTTGGAAGTTTTTGGTGTAGTGTTCATATGAAATTTTGTTATCTTGGTTCTCAAGTGTGATATTCAGATAATTAATCTTGTTGTTTTCTTCTTCTTGTTTTGTATATTTAATATGTTGGCTGATTGAGTTTATTTCGTTAAAGAATTTGTTGAATTGCCGTTTAG
>JAFIDM010000179.1:42082941-42124079 GCA_023159025.1 Thereuonema tuberculata | reverse complement strand
AGTATTCAGTGCCATAATAAAATGAAAACTGTTCATTGGTTGGGATAGGCTGTTTTTAAACTAAGCCTTTCTAATAGTTCTATTGAATGAGAGATTGTATTGAAGCTACAGACGAACATTTATGTATACATCTTAATAACCGGGTATTTAATGTAATAGAAGTCCTTGTTACACAGGTTGTTGCAAAATTCGTGTGTAAGATTGAAACCACGTACAGAGGCATCGCTATGGATCAATATATTCGTAATGAACAAAATGTCCGGAAACGCCCCGTTACGGCCGTACACATTTAAGGCGAGCTCGCACATTGATGTGGGGGTGCTATTTTTGTTTGCTACAATTTTATTTGGTGTTACGCAGCATTTGGGTAATTATTTACAATAAAAATAAAAACTAACAAGATAGAGGAAAAACAAAAATCGGAATAACGGTTGTAAACTGACGTAATTAGTATAAACAGTTAGAAGTACAGTAGTTGAATTAATTAATTTAATTACATCTACAGTGGGTGGGCATCACATTAGGACCACACAATACTATTGCAAATGTTTATATTTAACTTTCGCATATTAATCGTTAAATGTGTTATTATTTCTTATCATACGATGAATACAGCCTATTCTTAGTAAAGTTTTCACATAAAATTTAGTAGGCAACACTGGTTGCCAAACTGACATACGTAGTATAAACATTTACAACTAGAGTAGTTGAATTAATTAATTAAATTACATCTATAGTGGGTGGCCATCACATTCGCACCAGCGGTATATTTTGCAATTATTGAATTTGGATATTGTTTTACGAAAGTCTGATAACAAAAGTGAATTTCAAAGCTTATATTTCCATACTTAGTTTATTTTTTAATTAAAATAAAATAAAAACCAATCAAATTTCACACATTTCCTATTTCTTGTATTTTTTTTACAATAATAAATAATAAAAACTTAATCATAAATAAATATTATTAATAAATAATAACAAAAAACAACAGAAACTTTAAGAAAACACACGTGCCAGTAATAACCTCAAAAGTCCCTGTACTGGTAAGTTTGACTTTGACGGCTAACAGTGGGCAACCAGTGTTGCCTACCAACAATTTTATGTGAAAACTTTATTACGAATAGGCTGTACTCCTCATATATTAAGAAATAATAACACATTTAACGATTATTATCCGAAATTTAAATATAAACATCTGCAAAAGTATTGTGTGGTCCTAATGTGATGGCCACCCACTGTAGATGTAATTAAATTAAATTAATTAATTAATTCACCTACTGTAGTTTTAAATGTTTATACTATTTTCGTCAGTTTACAACCGTTATTCCGATTTGTTTTTTCTATATCTTGTTAGTTTTTATTTTGTGGTAAATAATTACTCAAATACTGCATAACACCGAATAAAATTGAAACAAACAAAAATAGCACCTCCAGATCAATGTAAAGCTCTCCTGCAAAAAATTTCGCTTGGTGTCGCAAAAGATATGTTCTCTCAGAAAGGCTCACTTTAGGACCACCTAGCGCCGTAATGGGGCGTTTCCGGACATGGGTTCATTAGGAATATATTTATCTTTAGCCATGCCCCTGCTTACAAACGAATTTTGCAACACTCTATATAAATTTGTACAAGTTTGTTTCATTCAAAGTTCTTTAATTATAGTGATATAGTTTCTGATTTGCAAGAACTTCCAGAGGTTATGATATTTCGTATTGATTCTCGTTGTATTTAGGTTTGAAATTACAGACAATTCCCAAGTTTGATATTTCTTAAGGCTGGTTTATTCAGGATTCCTGAAATAATATGCAACAATGGCTTGACTCAGTCATAAAACGCTAATGGAACCTACAATCTGACTTGGTTCTTTCAGGTGAAATCCTATTTTTCTGCGTCTTTTCTTAGTATGTTATTTTAAGTACAGTTTTGTTTTGTTTTATTTTAGTAGAAGAAAGAAATTTTGAACATTTTAAGATTAAAATAACCTAATCAGGTACGGTTCCTCGTACATTCAATACTTCAATTATCCCATGCACACTTGTTTCTAAACGCCCCGCGAACACCATCCAACTTTGCACCAACTTAGTCGGCCAACTTCGAGTCCGTCAACTTTTTGTCAGCCCCGAACACCATCCAACTCGTAAATGAGTCGGCCGTGATTGCAGCAATCCCATATTCGAAAAATTAATTCGAATGAAGTCGGGGCGTCACATCCACATTTGTTGCCCGATGTGACGTGCTTCCCTGCAACACCACGACTTCATTCGAATTACAGTAAAACCTCGTTAAGTCGTCACCCGGATAAGTAGTCACTCCGTTTAAGTCGTTTTCCTTTGGTCCCGACAAGGCCTCATACACAATAATGTAAAATAACCCTCCTTTATCCGTCACCAAATTTAATTCTACTCAGGAATTAAACTCGTCTCCCTCAAAAATGGTCAAAAGCATCTTTCTTCTCCATTTTTCATGCCATCGTGTTATCTTTTCAGCCCCGCCCCTTAACTTTAAGAAAGCCTAGCCTTTACGGGGAATTTTCTCGTGGGAAATTCACTTGGGAAAGTGCACACTTCTCGCTGCGACTCTATCGAGTGTAGACGTTTTTCTTGACCTTTCGTGAGTGTGACTTCATTTCATAGCGAGTAAGCCCCGCTGTAAGGGCTATTTTTCCTCTTGCAATTTCGTGATTCGATTACATTTTTAACATGCCAGGTAAACGAAAACTTACCTGTTATCTTTTAAAGAAAAAAGGCCTAATTGCACTTTTTGAAAAATCAAAAGTTTCGAAAACAGCTTTTGCCAAAGAACACCATCTTCCCAGGACTACATTAAACGATATTCTTTCATCGAAACAAGTAATTGAAGAAGATGACTGCAAAGACAAAAGAAAGAGAATGAGGAAATCGAAGTTTGACGAGATCGAGCAGGTTTTAGTTCGATGGCTAAAACATGCCAAATCGCAAAATGTGCCGATTTCTGCCGTGATTCTCAAAGAAAAAGCCCTGTAAATTGCTAAGGAGTTGAAATGGAAGATTTCGGCAGCAACAATGGTTGGCTGGAACGTTTCAAAGACAGACATTGCCTTTCTTTTAAAACGATTAAAATGTGGTAACTATAAAAGTGTTTTTATTTTTTTTTTTTTTTCCACTCATTCATTTGCATGTATTGATTTCTGAAAATCTTGTTTTTCTCACCGAATCCTACAGCAATTCATGAAAATACTGTATTTCAGTTTGTTTTTTTTTTCAAAAATTCCCACTCCGCCTAAGTCGTCACTCCGCTTAAGTCGTCAAAAATGTTTGGTCCCTTGAGTGACGACTTAACGAGGTTTTACTGTAATTTGTTTATTTAAAGGATTTATATTGGAGTGTTTATTACATTTGTAGCCCTGAAGACAAGTTAGCGGTTGCTAACTGAAATCGATCGTGTATTTTTATTTCTTTAGTAAATATTTTTGATCTTAATATATCCGTGATCTTACATTTATCTAAAGTTTAATCCGCACGTTAAACAATTTTTAATTACATTATGAACAGCAATTAAGAAAAAAAAAACTAATACACAGGAAAATTGCGGAATTAGAAGAGTTCTCTCCCCTAAAACCCTTATCATTGTATATAAATATATATATGTATTTAACTCCTGGTTGAAAAGGGACTCCTATGTTGATTAATTCTCTGACTTCGTTGTTTAATCGCTATTAATAATAAAGTGAGCTTAGTATCAAACAAAAGTAAAGCAATTTAATTCTATTTTCATCCGAACAACACTTTTATAATTGCGGAATCCATTCGTCTGTAATTTAAATGAACAATTCAACTTAATGTGATTCAATATTAAGAAGATAAAAAAAAAGGATCCCACGGCTTCTAAATAAATCATTTTATGCTCGAAGGTCTTAAAGTAACTGAGAATTACAATCCTAAATTCTCAATAGAAAATACATCGGAGCTATTGGCAATGATTTCTACAAACATTGCTAACGTACTATTAAAGAATCAAACATCATACTTTCATAAGATCTATTTCTATAAGACCAGAGATTTCTCAACTGATGTGCTGTTAGTGTACCCTTAGCGTACCCTAAGGTTTCTAATCACTGGATTCTATTATATGTAGTAAAGCAAGGAAAAAGTTTTGGTTGCAGCTGAATTTTAGGCCTAACAAATATACAAGTACATCGTCAAACAAAACAAAAATTCGTTTAGAAGCACTGCTGTTGACTACTTTGTGATAGATAAGAACATGTGTTTGTAAGCTTTCTTGAAATTTGGATAATTAATAGATTTAAATAAAAAAAAAAGTTTTGGTATAAGCTGATTATAAAAGAAGCCAAGGAATTCGAAGTATATAAAAAAATGTATATGGTACAGCATGTAAAAAAAAATTATATTTTTTAATTAAAGAATATTATTAATAATAGGTTTTTCAGAACACAAACTTTTATAATGTGATGACAAAGACTATACTGTTAAATTTCAATAAAAACCTTTAAAATAAAATAATGGATGAAATTACAATACGAAAAGAATAAAAGTAATTATTTAAAAATAAGGAGAAATTATAAATGCTACAAACTTTTATTTTTATATTCGGATTTTCTTTTTGGCCTAAACGAATTTCAAAAAACCCAAGAACTCTTGGCTAGTTAAGCCTAAAGCATAGAATAAGAAATAATAAATTCTAAATTGAAATAAAAGAGTGGATTCATACCTTAATACGATACAAAGACAACTTAACTACACAATTTGAGAGATTTAAATCAATTCACGTCATATTTTTTGGATTTTCCTATAAACTATAGCTGCAGACTTAAAACATGTTGATTCCAGCAAATTCAGATGACAAGTGACGACAATAAAATTAAAATCATATGTTCTCATTATCGTTCAATAATGATTCCGTTATTCGGTAAATAATGACTTAATGTGTTATTCAAATTTGCAAGGTTAGCATTATTACTGAAGTGACTCAGGAATATCAACGCGCGCAATAATACTTCATTGTAAATAATCTAAATACTGTATTGTGGTTTAAATGTATAAAAAAATAGATACATGACTGACATTTCTATAAAATCTTTACGCTAATTAAATTCTTTTGTTTGTCAATTTATCCGGATGCAGAATACAACTTGAATCTCAAAGGATCGGATTTTCATGAAAATTGATATACGACAGAACCAAACTCCATTCACTTCAGATACAAGCTAAGTACTGAGTTTCTTGTGTCCATGTCAAAGAAGCAATTTTTATAACATTTGAAATAATAATATGTTTTATTACCATATTTCTGGGGGTCGAAGCGGTAGTATTTGGTCCTATGGGTTCACTTCTTGCTGGTGGAAGTGTACTAATAAAACACAGGAAATGCCATTTATTCCTACCAAGTCCGATACATGCAAGTCCATGTCGTGGCCCCTGGGCAACGTGTACACTGTGTGTACACGGCTAAGTCATGTAAGGGCGGAAAAGCGAGTTCTCGACGCTTCAAAATGGGGACCTACCAGCTAAGGAAGACAACCCCGAAGGAAAAACATCGGCCCTCCAGGATTGCTGGGGGTTGGCGTTGCGCTGACAACCCAATCTATAAAAATTCTTGTTACGAAATCTGAAGAAGAAATAACCGGACTGACCACGCAAACGCTTAAAGGACTTGAGAATTGGTTCATGGAATGTTTTAACTTTATACCAAGCTGGAAATCTAAGAAAGTTGCTTGATCAGCTCGATGAGTATCGATTAGATATTACGGCTATCCAAGAAGTGAGATGGATTGGTGAAGGAATGATACAGAAAGAGAATCAAATGGTTTTCTACAGCTGCCACACGAAGGATCATAGGTTTGGTACTGGTTTTATTGTCAATAAGCTGATAAAACATCTTATTTTGGATTTTTGGGCAAAATCGCATAGACTGTGTAGACTTAGAATTAGAGGGAAATTTTTTAATTACAGTCTTATCTGTATACATGCCCCTACCGAAGAGAAGAGTGACGAAGTTAAAGATGCTTTTTGTGATGAGCTAGATGAAATTTATAATGAGTGTCCTAGAGCATTGTCACCATAACAAATCCCAAAACCTGACGAAAGCAAACTTTCAGCTTTATAACATAAAGCAAGGGTTTTTATCCTACCCCATGGGAATTTCAAAAAATCCTGAAAAAGGATTTTAGTGATTATAATTTCCTATTTACATGACAAATTTGAAGTCTCTACTAATTATAGTTACGGAAATAAGAAAACCTTAAAGCGCCAATGATTCCCGAACCCGTGGGAATTTCGAAAAATCCTGCCTTATTCCTTGCATCATAAAGGGAACCTCTGTGCGAAATTGCAGCTTTCTAGGTCCAACGGTTTGGGCTGGGCGTTGATCAGGCAGTCAGTGAATGAGTCAGGCCTTGTCTTTTTAAAGGTATAGATTATGTATATTTTTAATTACAATGAAATCAAACTAACTATGTAAATACTATAATAAAAACCAATAAATTATTTCAGTTCAGTTTTAGAACTTGGGCTCGGTTTTTTTTTTTCCATCTCAACTACTCGCCCACAAATTACATTACAATATCTAAATTCTATATTTAACGAATTCTGTGAGGAAGAAGAGACATTCTCTTGCGTCTAAATAGAGCCTGTAGAATCTATGATTAATAGATCGAAATATTGTGGATTTTGTGTATTACGTAATTATTTACTTCCCATTTGCTTGATTCAAATTCAAGGATGTATATTAGGTTCATAAAAAAAACCACATTGTTTCACATCTTGGTTAATTTGAGTGTTTCACTGTATTACACTTCTAAAATCTACATGTTTAGTATCACTACTAACAGATATTAAAAAAATATATTAATTATATAACCATCAATTATTTATTTATTAAATTTGTTATAATTTTGTTTTAGTTATGCGGCTATTTCTGTATTTATTTTTAATTATTTAAAAACAGTCAAGTAATTATTTATAATTTGCATTTTTCTAGAAGTTTCTCGAATCAGGGAAATCTCGAAAATTCGTTGTAGCGCCATCTGGCGATTAATTCTACTATATAAACTGAGTTGTCCAGAGAAAGCACAGCTTGGGAATGTCTGAAGTCAGGAAAGATCATCAGAGCAAATAAATTTTATTGCTTCAAATTTTTGCAGTTTGTTTATTAAATACAACAAATTCATGACATGAAGATGATGTGTTCGCTACGTGGAGGAGGATTATAATGTATAATTACTATTTGCGAGAATCACAAATGGAGATTCAAATGGGGATGTTTAAGGTCTCTGGGTCGAGGCTGGAAAAGTCATGTGATGTGGATGATCCCTTCTAAAAGCATGGCTAAGATTACCAAAGCACCTCTGTATATAAAAGATTTCTCAACTTTAAATACAGTAAAACCCCGTTATTACGCTCCCGCTTATAGCACTATCCCGTTCTTTACGCTCCTTTCATACGGTCCCTGGAATTTTCTATGTAACTCTGTATACTTTTACCCTCTTATAACGCTTCAAATCCCGCTTATAGCGCTTTTTTTATATCGGAAATTTTGTATCGAAAAGAAATGTAACACTGTAAAGATTCTTTTCTTTCCCTGGTAGGAGGGAATCTTTGAACTCTTTGAAGTGCGGGTCTGTGATACAGTAAGTTAGTGCAAAATGTCGAAGCGGAAATCCCTTTCTATAAGTGAAAAATTGCAAATTCTCCGTAAATACGACGAGAATTCTACACTAAGTCAGAAGGATTTCGCAGAATCTCTAGGAATTCCCTCATACACTCTGAGAACAATAAAAAAAAAAGAAGAATGGAATTACCAATGCAGCGAAGGGTCGTTGCAAACGTAAAAAAGTAAAGTGTGGAAAATATGAAGATGCCGAGAAAATTCTAATTGAATGGATTCATCAGTCCCGTGATGCATCAGTGCCATTAAGTGGCCCAATCATTCAAGAAAAGGCGCGTGAAATAGCAGGCAGTGCACTAAATCTGCTCCGAAAATATATTAGTGTTGCTCCTAGTGATGTATCAATTGATATTAATAGTTACTTAAACCGCATTGAAAATGTCATAATTCATAACAGTAGCACACACACAAGGCAAATCACAATCAAAGATTTTTTTTAATAGGATATAAGCTGACATTTGCACTATATCTATTTCAGAATCAAGTATCTTTCCTGTAAAATGGTGTCTAAATGTTTCCCCATCTCATAAATCATTTCCCGTCTATAGCGCTATCCCGCTTATTACGCTTGTAGGTCATGGTCCCTTGACGAGCGTAATAACGGGGTTTTACTGTATATTGAATTATCGGCATACAATTAAATGGTAATCTTAGCCATGTTTTTAGAAGTGACACATCCACATCACGTGACTTTTCCGGCCTCGACCCAGAGACCTTAAACATCCCCATTATTTACACTTCTTTTCTCTTTTATCCCATTAGATTAATTTTGCTCGATGTAAAGAAACAAGTAAAGATCAGATGTCTAGAGACGATTGAACTCTTTGTTTTAAAAAAAAGTAAAATTCTTATTCGGAATTTTGCGAAATTAGTAATTAAATGTTACAATTAATTGTTACATACAACAAAATTCAATGAGATATTTTTCGGTATTAAAACAGAAATTTTGTTGATTTATATGCGTTTCCTTCCCTCTTGTATGCATTGTCATGACATAAGTTAAACTTTAACGATTTTTATATTAAACTTTTATTGAATTAATATTTACCAAGCTAAGGGTAATGCTAGAGTAGATTAATTATTCAACTCTTTTTATTATTTTTTGATGTTATGTTAGTTAAAGGGTCATTGTTTTGTTCATTTGTTCGTTGTCTATCTTATCATACTTCACTGAGCTGGGTACACTGGGCGAATTCTACTGAGGACGATTATTCAACCAAACACTGCTGTCTTGGATTCCCAGTATTAAACACCAAAAACAGCCCAGTGAAATTTTTTATTTACATCCGTTTCTGTGTATGTTGTCACGCAAATTTAATGATTTTACTATCAATTGTTAACAATGTAGAACATACTGAATAATCAATGGTTAAGGAAGCTGCAGTATCCGTAGCAAAACAATTTTAGCATCGCTGTAGTAACAGTAGGAATTGAATAAAATATTCTAATAATAGTTCTGTCGTCGTAGATTTAAATCGGGGGGGGGGGGGGGGGAACCTTAGAAAAAATCCGAATTTAAAGAAACTTTGGGATGTTGTTTGTAATTTGGGGAGGGGAGGGTGAGAAATCGTAAAATTTTTGCACTTTTTTCAGTTTTTTTGAAATATTTCGAAAACGGATGATTTTAGCGGAAAACTTTAAATTAGTAATTTGTAGAGGATTAAATTTCCTTCAATTTTCAATGGTCAAACTTATTTTGTGATCCCGAGAGAACCGAGAAAGTTACCGAGATGTCGGGCTTTCAAAAAAGTGCAAAAGTTCTCAATATCGTAAAAAAAAAAAAAAAGCTTAAACGGTTTGTTTTCGCTAATATTTTCCATTTTGAAACATTTTTTAATAGTTATGGTATCTACTTTCAGACGATATGTAGACGATTGCAAAGAAAGGCTCCACTGCAGCCCTGTGGATTCAGTACTTCCGTATGTGTACCCTGATGAAGAATGAACGGATGCGTGAATGGATACTGCATCTCCAATGAGTCAAACAAATGATACCCTTCTTCCATGCAGCAGGTTATTTAACTTATGCAAAAAAGTGGGCATTTCTACTACCAACCTACAAAACAAAATGGACTCTCGGGAATTTCACAAGTTCACGAAACAACGCTACTTCACTATTCGTCGAAGTGAAAAATTCTGGTCTGGATTTTGGTCCGACATGAGTATTGAGCAGATATTAATGAGGGCAATGAAAAGTTATGGAGGGCTGATGCCTGGTCGTAGGGTCAGTGACAACATGCTTTCTAGTTGGACTTTGGGTATGTTGTGCCTCCAACACATCTGCGAACAAATGGATGTTCACTGAGGAACTTCAGAACAACATGTAGATATAAGGCCTTCGCGTGTCACCTGGGATAATCTGGACATGGAGAAGCTGCGTGGCTGGTTTGCTGAACACCCACCATTCCTTGAGGAAAAGGAGATAGTGTCTTTAAGCACAGGCAAAATTGGTCCTGAAGAGGTGAACTGTCACACTGCGCGGGGAATTGGTATCATCTGCATGAAGAAAATTGTGGATCAAAAGTTTGGAAATATGAAGCTGAAACGAAAGGATAAGATGATAACCCTCGCATTCATTTCCTGTTCGCTGAAAATTGCAGTCAAGAAAGTTAGACTGACTCTGTTCCAGCGAGTTTCTATTGCCAAGCAATATAATGCTCCATTTTTTATTATAAGAATTTACTTGTATTCATTAGACAATAAGAATCGTTGCAATAAACTACATATAAAAATCCTCCGAGTGGAAAGATGAACAGAGTTACTATCTCTTTCAAACCTTACATGTATACAATACAGTATGAACATACTATAGAGGAAGAGGTAGTGGTGGTTATGGAGGGGTAGGGTGTTGAACTTAAGAAAATGAAAGTAGAAACCATAACTCCATTAAATACGTTGCAAAATGGATAATATATAGCGAAAACAAGCCTTTTCAGCAGCTTTTACGATTTTGAGAAATTTTGCACTTTTTCGAATCTAGGGTCCTATGGGGTCAAAAAATAAGTATGACTTGTGAAAATTGAAGGCAATTTAATCCTCTACAAATTACTACTTTAAAGCTAAAGTAGTAAAATCAACCGTTTTCAAATTATTTCGTAAAAACCGAAAAGTGCAAAAATTTGCGATTTTTCGCTCCCCCTCCCCCAAAGTTACCACAGGGTTTTTTTGTTCGAAAAATTGGGTTTAGCACTATGGACACCCACAAACATCCCAAGTTTCCTTAAATTCGGAATTTTTCTAAGGTACAAAGTACATGGCGTCCGAACTATAATATAATAATTGAATGTTATTGTATTTCCTTAAACAGAGGAATCAGACTTTTGCTTTGACAATATTTGTTAGATAAAATTTTTACCAATTTTTTTAAGATTTTAATTTAATTTCTCCAGAAAATACTTCTTTTCCTCGGGCTTTAATTTAAGTGTTGTATTATCAGGGAGCTTATCGTAACAGAAAGGTTGCACTTTCAAAACTATTTCATTTTTTTAAACATTAAAAAAAATTCAATCTAGAATTGAAGCCATGCTTCCGATATAAACTTAACAAAAACAGACTGAAGGTAAAAATAAAGCAGTAAATACAAAATTCCTTAGTATCGTAAATAAGTCAGTTTACAGAATTCGGTCCCAATAGGTAAAGGGAGTAATATTATTTTATAGAGAGCAGACAGACACATTCCGTATTATATATATAGATACTGAATTAAGATTTTATTATTATTAGAATAGAAGAATGTAAAATCAAATTTCAGTTCATATATATAATGTTCCAATTTACAAATATAGTTACTATGCTAGTAGTCTACAGCTTATTTACATGCTTGTCATCAGAACACTTGAAAAGCAGCTCCGGGTGGTGGTGGATCCACGAACTTGTAGCGCCCATCTTCAGTTTTGACCAGGATGTTCTTATCCACGGCTGTTTTCAAAGCTGCCCTCAATGTCAGATGAAGTCCAAGATTGGTGAACCCACTGCATTCTTTCCTCCTAAGGTAGAAGAAGATGGGTCTAAAATGAACTCCCCTGCCTCTATTCAACTTCCTCACGGCTTTCAAGGTGAGCTTGTAGACGAGTTCGAAGTCTCGTCTTTGCCTTCGTTGATTCCACCAAGTTGCAAGTTTTCTGAACCACCTCAGCATTTTAGACCAATTCCCATCTTAGAACCTAAATTTTGTAAACCTAAATAAACATCAGAAAGTTAAATTAAATTGATTTTGTTTTTCATTATTATTTATTTCATGAATTTCATTCATTTTATTCATTTTCTTAACCTAATTTAAAGGACTGTTTGGGTTTTGTAAGAATCCGTTAAAAAAAACTAATAGGGAGATAATATGCTATTAATATCACTGAGGATCGACATTAGGAGAATCTGCTGTAACGGTATACAGGGTGATTCAGAACGAAAAGTCATAACTTCAACACAGCATTCTAGAGACCATTACAAGTGAAAACAAAAATAAAATTTATAATAACATATGTCTTAATAGTTTAAAGAGCAGACTTGTTGGAGGAAATATACGACACGAAGGACCTTTCGTACAGCAAATACACCATGATAGAAAGGTCATTTATATGGCATCAATTGAAAAGTCTGGTGTATCAGAAATCTGCCACTTCTCAATAGAAACTTTTCCTCAGAATCCAAGATTCCCGCTCTTCAAAAGAATAAACGTGAGATCTGGAGACTGTTCACAAATGAGGGGCTAAAAATAACAACGGCTTATCCTAACTGAGTTTTATTTTTACAATTAACAAAAATTGTTGGGATTTTGGTTCCAAATTTTGCAGTCTGACAGAAAGTTGTAAGCCAAGGTAAAATTTAAAATTTTACAAATGTAGATTTTTCTGTTACAATGCAAAAAAATTCTGAAACTCAGGTCGCTGTTTCTTTCTCTTTATTACTCTTCACTTTTACTTACATTTTCAAACTCGTCTCTCATATCTTTACCCTCAGGAGCTAAGTTTTCATAAAAAGGATGATGTACAGGTGCGTAAATTTGAGCATTTTCATTAATTCATAATATTTAGCTTTCTTTATCAGACTGCCATGCTCATATTAGGTTCGAAACAGAAAGTTGAGGCAGTTAAAAATGGAAACCAGCATCAGGGTGATACCCCTTACGTCCATCGCTGTCAAGTCCCCAGATGCCTCACCCCTCGATTTCTATGGTTGCGGTTTCGTGTCGTCGCCCTACTACGCTGGCTGACCTACGGAAAGTGAGCAACGACGTATGGAACAATATTCCTCTGGAACAAATACGCAGGAATAAGCTACAGTGGAAACTGAGGTATTGGGCTATTGTTCACAGCAAAGAGTACCAATAGAACATAACAGTTGGTTGAGACATGGCATCTCTTAGAATGGCATTCGTTCAAAATCGTCCACTTTTAACTGCCTCAACCTTCTGTACTTGTTTGCGACTTTACGCAGACATAGACTGCCAAAGACTGTATCGGAATAGCAATACTTGAAGTGGAAACTTCCTTTCGAACACGTGTTTTCGATTTAACTGTTCCTTCCAAATTACAATTTCAATACGCCATATTGAATACAGTGTCTCTTGCTTAAAGCGTCAAAAATGTTATTCAATTTTAGTTGAGATATAGCGTTGTGTCATAAAGCTGTGACAAAATTTCTTTCAGACGACTTTTCTTATGTAAGTAAATGATGTCTTCGGCATATCCTAACCATGTTAATACTTCAGCATTAGATGCACAGATAGCAGGAGTATTCAGTGCAATAATAAAATGAAAATTGCTCATTTAACAACCGAGTATTTAATGTAATAGAAGTCCTTGTTATATATAAATTCGTTCACGTTTGTTTCATTCAAACTTCTTTATAGCGATCTAGTTCCTGATTTGCAAGAACTTCCATAGGTTATGATATTTTATATTGATTCTTGTTGTATTAAGGTTTGGGATTACAAACAATTCACGTGTTTGACATTCACAATGGTTCGTGAAATATTACAAAACAAGAATTTCATCAGCAGTGGCTCAGTTCAGTCATAAAACGCTGGTGGAACCTACAATCTCACTTGATTCTTTCAGGTGATATCCTACTTTTCGCTTCTTTTGTTGGTATGTTTTTATAAGTACAGTTTTGTTTCCCTTTAAGAGAAGAAATACATTTTGAACATTTTAAGATTAAAATAACCTAATCAGGAACCGTTCTTCGTACATTCAATACTTCAATTACCCCATACAATACTTGTTTCTATCCCTGCATTTATTAGAATCTTATCTTCAATTCTAAGGGTATTACTAAAATAAGGTTAAGGTTATTTTCGTGGCAATCTACATTTGCTACATTCTACAATATAGTTTACTTTAACATTTGTTACGGTATATATTACAGCAAACAAATATAATTATTTCGGACTAAAAATGTAATGAAAGTTTCTACAATTACGTAAATTCTTTGCATCGCAGTGATAGAAAAAGGAATCCCACCCAAAACACTTCGTGTAAAATAAGTTGCCAAGACTCACATGCTCAAAATGCTTTCACTGTTAAAAAGATATAAGATCTCATGTAGAGCCAAGCTCTAACTCTACGAGGCCTAACTCTACAAGCCCTGACTAAAAACCCTATATCTTCGTCAAAAAGTATGCCTTGGTCGTTTCGTGGCTGTCACACAGACAATCCCATGGAGTTATGTAAAGGATATGGAGTATGCCAAGGCACACTTTTTGACCAAGATAGTATAGTTTTTAGAGTTAGGCATGTATAGTGAAGGGCTTGGCACTATATGAAATCTGATAACTTTTTAACAGTGAAAGCGTTATGAGCATCTTGTAAACGTATTTTACATGAAATGTTTTGGGTGAGATGAAATAGTGCCATGAAACGGCCAAGCCATACTTTTTGACCAAGATATAAGGGCTTGTAGAGTTAGGCCTCGTAGAGTTAGAGCTTGGCTCAACATGAGATCTCATATCTTTTTAACAGTGAAAGCATTTTGAGCATGTTAGTCTTGGCAACTTATTTTACACGAAGTGTTTTGGGTGGGATTTCATTTCTTTTTGTAGGATGAGATCTGATAACTTTTTAACAGTGAAAGCGTTATGAGCATGCGAGTCTTGGCAACCCCTTATTTTACATGAGATGTTTTGGGTGGGATTTCATTTCTTTTTGTAAGATGAGATCTGATAACTTTTTAACAGTGAAAGCGTTATGAGCATGTGAGTCTTGGCAACTTATTTTACATGAAATGTTTTGGGTGGGATTATCTATTACAACTAAATTTAGTTTTAAGATTATTTAGAAAATGGATTTTTTTTCAATACCCTACTTTTCTGTTTTTCTATTGGTCAACTTGTATATACAAGCTGTTTGCACTTTTGTAAGAAATCACATTATTACACAGTATTATTTAGGCCGAAGCATTGAGGGTACGACGTATTTCAGATCTTAATAAAATCCAAAGTATAAAAGCTAAATAAATGAAACTTAGCGTATTTCATTAGTATGGTAACTGCATCTTATCCTGAAAATTTGAGCTCTCTAGTATTATCCAGGCCGAAGCTATGATGGTTCGATAATACATAACCAGACCCCCCCTTTATGAGGGGTTGGAATATGAAAGTTACGGATTTCTTAATTTTTTTGTTGTTTGTGTGCTAATCCTAACCTGCATACCAAATTTCAGCTTTCTAGGACTTCAGGAAGTACCCTAGAGGTTTTGATGATCATGAGTCAGTGAGTCAGTGACGGAATCGACGTATTTTAGGTATTAATAAAATCCAAAGTATAAAAGCTAAATAAATGAAACTTAGCGTATTTCATTAGTATGGTAACTGCATCATATCCTGAAAATTTGAGCTTTCTAGTATTATCCAGGCCGAAGCTATGAGGGTTCGAAAATACGACGAAACACTTCCAGAAAAGGTACGTTGTGCCCTCCATGCCTTCGGCTCATTTTGGCGGGGGCACTGCCGTGCCCCCAGATTTCATTCTATTTTTAGGGGTTGCTCTGAAGGGTTTTATTTTTAGGGATTTAACTTTTAAATAAACTGCGTTTCGGAAATTGGCTCATCAGTAGTTGAAACTATTACTAATAATAATTAGCAAGGATACGATCAAAATCACACATTTCACAGATCTTTTACAACTGACTTAAACATTATGAACAGTTGATAAATTAGAAATTGGAACACGCACATATTAAGATTAAAACATTAATTAAACAAATAAATTAAAATGCACGATCTAATAAATGTTTTAATCTTAATATGTGCGTGTTAAATTTTTAATTTATCTTAAGTTTAATCCGCTCGTTAAACTATTTTTAATTACATTAGGAACAGCATTTAAGAAGAAAAAAAATACACAGGAAAATTTCGAAATTAGAAGAGTTGTCTCCCTAGAAACCCTTATTATTCTATATAAATATATATGCATTTAACTTTGCTTGAAAAGGGATTCCTATGTTGATTAATTGTCTGGTTTCGTCGGTTAAATCGCTGTTAATAACAAAGTGAGCTTTTTATACTAAGCTCTTTTTGTTATTAACCGGGATTTAACGGACGAAACCAGACAATTAATCAACATAGGAGTCCCTTAAATTAAAGTAAAGCAATTTAATTTTATTTTCATCCGAACACCACTTTTATCTTTGCTAAATCCATTCGTCTATAATTTAAATGAATAATTATTGAAAAAAAAAATCATTTTCATAAAATACCTTATTTTGAATACAAATTTGAACCTATGGTTATCAAAAAAAAAAAAAAAAAAAAATGCTTTGTTTTCTCTTGTTGACTATGTAATTTAATTTATTAATTATAAAAGTCATATTTGTAAAATTTGTAATAATTCTTTCTGTATTTTTTGCAATTTAATTTTAATTTGTTGTGAAAATTGTTGTAGATATTATAAAATTTATAGAATCATTACCAGCACCTACAACAAAGGTACTTTTCTGTCACCTAGTAGGACTGGTCTTGTGTAATAAAACTAGCAATAAATAAATAAATAAATAAATAAAAAAATTAAACTTTATGATTCAATATTAATAAGGGTAAAACTACAGTCTCCGGTACGGGGTGGTTTTTATTTTTCCGCGTTGGGAAATAAGGTCGTTTTGCACTATTTTCGAAACCGGAAGCGGAAGTTGATGGTCAATGTAAGAACTTTCGGTGAGGATTCCTAACAAAAACTATATCCAAAGGCCTAAAAACAATACCGAAATAAAGGAAAAAAAAAACAACCCACATATCAAACAAAACGACACAGCAATACCTAAACAAACTATATTCCCGTAAACGTATCTTAACTACAATGAACGATACCTTATTGATAGAAAAAACACGGTAATTTTGCTTAAGTGATGTGACGGTCTCGGTGTTTTGTGGCGGATACACTTGGAGGATACCGTTGAGGAACCTTTCAAACATTATTTTGAATTGGTCTTGGTATTGTCTCCGCCACATAAATTCGGCCAAGTAGGTGTCAAACTGACCTAAAGTTGTTTTTTTTTTTTTTTAATTCAAGAATATCATTAATAATACGTTTTTCAGAACACTTTTATAATGTGATGACAAACTGTTAAAATGTGAATAACAACCTTTAAAATAAAATAATGTATGAAACTAAAATATGATAAGAATTATTTAAAAAATAAGCAGAAATTATATATCCTATAAATCTTTTTTTTTATATTTAAGATTTTCTTTTAGGCCTAAATAGGGTTGCCACCTCGCCGGGTTTCAGTGAGTTATCTCCGGGCTCCGGATTTAATTATTATTATTTCTCCGGGTTGTATAAGTAAAATTGAATATGTATATTTTTATTTTTATTATTTCTATGAATTTATAAAACAATACTCAAATTTATTATAGTTAGAACACGGTAGAACGTTGAAAAGTAAAAATTCAGATATTCCCTACGTTGCAGAACATTGTTTGAAATTAGAGCACGTCATGGATCCAAATGTTAAAATTATGTTTAAAGAAAAAGATTTAAAATTAAGGAAAATCCTAGAAAGCTGTAAAAACACTAAATAACTACTCTGTAGTTATAATTGTATTTAATTTGTAGGAATGTGAGTTTTGAATTTGTTAATTTATATAAATAAAAACATTGCAATGTAAGCATTCGTGATTTTTTTTTTTTTGGGGGGGGGGGGAGGTTTAGTCATCGTCTCCGGACGAGACTTAGTTCTGAGGTTGCAACCCGAGGCCTAAACGAATTTCAAAAGCTCAAAAAATCTTGGCAAGATAAGCCTAAAGCATAGAATATGAAATAATAAATTCTAAAATGAAATGAAAGAGTGGATTCATATCTTATATCTTACCTTACACCTCATACCATATGATACATACACAACTTAACTACACATTATGGCGGATTTAAATCAATTCACGTCATTTTTTTTTTGTTTTGTTTTCTCTATAATCTACAGCTGCAGACTAGAACATGCTGATTGCAGCAAATTCAGATGACAAGTGACGACAATAAAATTAATATGATATGTTCTCATTATCTTTCAATAATGATTCCGTTATTCGGTAAATAATGACTTAATATGTTATTCAAATCTGCAAGGTTAGCATTATTAATGCAGCGATTCCCAAATCAATGAGAAAAAATCGTTGTAAAAAACATCCAAAGATATTTAATTCCATTTCTTATGTTCTTTTTTGTTTTTGTATCTTAATTATAGAGAGTGCATTGTTGTTTCCATCTTGTGTTTAAGTGTACAACAAAAAAATAATAATAATGGAGATACATGAGTGGCATTTCTGTAAAATTTTAACGCTTATTAAATTCGTTTTTTTGTAAATTTATCCGTTTGCAGAATACAACTTCAAACTCGAATCTCCATGCATCGATTTTCATGAAAATTGATATGTGACAGGATCAAGCTCTATTAAGATCAGATACAAGTTCAAAAATCTTCTGTCCATGTGAAAGACCCCATTTTTTTAACATAAGAAATAATTTGGCTCTTTGTCCTACTCAATTATCGGTTAATTTAAGATTGTAGTCAGCTTATAAATTCCCAGAATCAATTTAGGTTGTATTTTTACCATTTAAGTAAATATTAGCTGTGTACGACATGTTTAACAGGGTATTTTAAATGTTTAAAATGGAGTATGAAATTTTGAGGTGTTTTCGCGATATTTTTGGCTAAGAATCTATGATTTTGACCATAACGTTACAGCATTACTCCATAATGTAATTTTATCTGCTTATAGAAGCATCTAGTAAATCATTCCCAGTTGCTTGATTCAAATTCAAGTAGGTATATTAGGTACCTACAAAAACAAAGATTTTATGTTCTTTCCTTTAGTGTTTATTATTACCATATCGTTATCCAAAACTATCTATATCGTTACGACTTTGTTGTGTGATCTACTATTCTCTTTTATTCTTTAAAAAAATCTTCAACACAGAGATCCCTTGGGGTATTCATTTAATAGTAATTTACAACCCTTAAATCTTTTTTCCCCCCATTCTTCTTTGTACATACAGTAGTATTTTCAGTTTTTACAGCTTAATTTTTATAGGATGTGCAGAGTGATAATTTATATTTACTTTATGGTTTCTCATAATGTTCATAATATATTTGTTCCCCTGCATTCCTCAACACAAATTTCAAATATGTTACGTTGCTATTCTTTTCCGTTTCCATTAATTATAGTATGTATATATTCACTGCATTGATATGATTGTAAAATTTACAGAATTATCTATCAGTTACTTACCGTATGATGATAATATCATTTACATATCTTAAATAGATGAATTTGTTTTGATTCCAACTACAAACATTGTGCTTTTCAAAATTGTTCATATATACAGGATGTTCAAAAAGTCACGAAACCCCATATTGAAAATTTTTATTTTACAGTATGAATAAAAAACTATCTTTCATAACTTATATAAAACATTTGTACAAAAAAAGATTATAGATCTTTTAATATTGATGAAACACAAAAAATGAATATCAAAAGCCGAATACTATTGTATTTTTATTACCAAACCAAGAAGACATTTTGAAAATAATAAAGAAATTGAATAATACTAATTCCGTTGGAATAGATAATATAACCATGAGAATAATAAAAACCAACGAAGAAAAATTTTCCCTTCTTTTGATGAAACTTTTTAAAAATATTTTTCAAACAAAACTTATCCTAATCTATGGAAAATTGCATATGTAATATCTGTTTATAAAAGAGGGAATACTGAAGAATATTCAAACAACAGACCTATATCTATTCTATCCTACATTTCTAAGATTATTGAAAGTTATTTAACTAAATTCAAATATGGTTTTATAATTAAATATAATACCTTGAATAAAAATCAGTATGCATATCAGATAAGTACTAATGATCTGTTAAATAACTTAAATAATAAAATAAATAATAATTTAAGTAATAGCCAGGTAACTTATATAGCTTATTCATTTCAGTAAAGCACTTCATAGCGTTAACCACACTATATTATTAAATAAATTAAAAAGCTACGGAATAAGAGGAGATCTTTATAACCTTAAAAAAGAAACTTAATTAATTATAAGTAACAAGCTACGTAAAATAAATTAAAAATAAGAACCAAATACACAATTTTAAATATAGAAGAAAAGTATATTTATAAGATTATTCTGAAAAATATTAATAAATATAAAAACATAAATGAAAATTTTATATCAAATTGTTCTACTAGATCTAATTGGTTAAAAGTTTTTGATATATCTAAAATTAAAAATAATTTTGGTTTTAGAATAAAAGATTTTATTGTCAACTAAATTCGGATAATTATAATTGTAATAGCATAAACGCAATTAAAAATCAACTGATTTATGATATTATTAATAATAAAATCAAAAAGAATTTCTAATACAGTAAAACCTCGTTAAGTCGTCACTCAAGGGACCAAACATTTTTGACGACTTAAGTGGAGTGACGACTTAGGCGGAGTGGGAATTTTTGAAAAACAAAGACAAAAAAAACACTGAAATACAGTATTTTCATGAATTGCTGTAGGATTCGGTGAGAAAAACAAGATTTTCAGAAATCAATTCATGCAAATGAATGAGTCGAAAATAAAAAAAAAAACACTTTTTATAGTTATCACATTTTAATCGTTTTAAAAGAAAGGCAATGTCTGTCTTTGAAACGTTCCAGCCAACCATTGCTGCCGCCGAAATCTTCATGTTCAACTCCTTAGCAATTTCCATGGCTTTTTCTTTGAGAATCACGGCAGAAATCGGAACATTTTGCGATCTGGCATGGTTCAGCCTTCGAACTAGCTAAAATCTCCTCGATCCCGTCAAACTTGGATTTCCTCATTCTCTTTCTCATTGTCAGCTTCTTCAATTACTTGTTTCGATGAAAGAATATCGTTTAATGTAGTCCTGGGAATACGATGTTCTTTGGCAAAAGCTGTTTTCGAAACATTTGATTTTTCAAAAAGTGCAATTAAGTCTTTTTTTTCTTTAAAACATAACGAGGTAAGTTTTCGTTTCCCTGATATGTTACAAATGTAATCGAACCACGAAATTGCAAGATAAAAAATAGCCGTTATAGCGGAGCTTTTTCGCTATGAAATGAAATCAGACTCAGTAGCGATCAAGAAAAACGTATACACTTGACAAGAGTCGCAGCGAGAAGTGCGTAATTTCCCAAATGAATTTCCCACGTGAAAATTCCCCGTAAAGGCTAGGCTTTCATAGAGTGAAGGGGCGGGGCTGAAAAGATAGCAGGCAAAATTGAGAATAAAGATGCTTTTCACCATTTTTGAGAGTGACGAGTTATCCGGATTAGAATTAAATTTGGTGATGAGTAAAAGAGGGTTATTTTACATTATTCTCTATGAGACCTTGTCCGGACCAAAGGAAAACGACGACTTAAACGGAGTGACGACTTATACGGGATCGACTTAACGAGGTTTTACTGTATTTTAATATTTTCTAATAATAATAAGTACTATTAGTTATAGTATTATATAGTATTATATAGTATTATATTATTAGTGTTCTATATTAGTAAAGAGATTATAATGTATGTATGGCCGGTACGCACCGAAGTGCGCGCTTCGTATCCGAAGCCTCCGTGTTCCAGGGAGCGCTAGTGTTCCCAAGATGGCGAACCCCTAGCAGACTCCCTAGAATTTCAAGGGAAAGATACTGGGGTGGTTTCCCGTGGCCTTCCCCAGGACGCCATTAAGGAATGACGTCAGACCGAAGAGAAAGTGAAGAAGAGGCTGGACAACACAGGAAAGGAAATTGAAACAGCCATGCCACTGCCGGGATTCGAACCCAGGTACTGGCGCACTGGCCGCCACGGCTGGCCGCCGCCGAGACCGCACGACCACGCCAGCACGGCACAGTAAAGAGATTACAACTCTGTAAATTAAAATTTTAATAATTTTTTCTTTAAATTAATCTAAATGACACACAATCAAATTTCTAGCACCTATAATACAGGAGTAATTATGTAATTACATCTAATATGACTGGTTAAATTAAAAAAAAAAAAAAAATAATATTAGAGTAAGCAAATTCTACAGTAAGTGCTGGAAGTGGCCACCGTTCTGTTCACAAGTGAACACAATGTTTGTTGACACATGATTAACCGTATCCACTTGTGTGAAGCACAGAACGGCGGCCACTTCCAGCACTTACTGTAATATTCATATTGTAAAATAAAAAAATTTCAACATAGGGTTGCGTTACTTTTTGAACACCTGTATTCCTAAGTAACTCCGCAATAAGAAGTGTCGAAAAACCTTATCTTCTATTTGAAAATAGCTAATATAATTTTTAAGACTTCCCTAATCCTATTCCTTTCCAATTGTGTAAAGTTTATTATTGTTAACCCTTTCATTAATCATATCTACACATAATCTACTGGTATAGATGTATAAATAGCCATCAAATCCAGTGTAAACACTCTTCATCTCATTTTCTTAAGCTCGTTCAACACTTTTAACTTTTCTATGAACTGTTAGAATTCTTTATTATAATTTCATGTCTTCTTATATGCCTTTGAGTGTCTTATATACCCATTTAGTCAATCCTTGGGTCGGTGATCCGTATGAGTCAATGACCGGTCGTAATAGTGTCTTTGTGAATTTTTGGCTTTATTTCGAATCTTGGTATGGTGAACATATTTTCATCTATTTATTTCCTATTGATATCCTCATTGCTAAAGAGAAAATTTAATTAAAATCTAAATTCTCCAGAAAAATACTGCTTTTCCTCGAACTTTTTCTTTATGACAGGATTATCCGCGAGTTTATCGTAACGGAGGGATTTCGATGTCAAAAGTTGAAGTATTTTTTTTTTTTAAATAAGAAAAATCTAGAATTCAAATTATGGCTCAGAAGTAGACTTTAACAAAAACAGAAATTATCTATTCGTACTTTAACAAAATACCGTAAAGAAACTCAAAATGATTCCCGACCTCCTCTTGGTTCTACTGTCTAATGAATTCAAATCTAACTGAAGCCAATGTGATTGTGGTTGGCTTCTCAGCATTCGTTCATTTCACACAGACGTCGACTGTTATAAACATTTAGACCGATGAAAAGAACCCAAGCTTCTGTAGTGTCAATAAACAAGTTAGTTCGCAAAATTTGGATATGAGATCGTATAGAGAACAGACACAGATTCCGTTTTATATATATAGATACTGAATAAATATTTTATTTTCATTTCAGGATGTTCTGATCCATGGCTGTTTTCAAAGTTCCCCTCAATAGTGTACGAATTCCTCGAGAAACAAGTTCCCCTGCCTTCATTCATCTTCCTGACGACATTTAAAGTGAGCTTATCGATGATTCCGTTAAAATATATATATATATATATACTGAATTAATATCTTATTATACTGAAGGATAAGGCCGCGAGGTTGCCGTTCTCACTAAGACATTGATCTCTCACCTCTGATGATGTGGACGATCCGCGCTGAGCAGGTTTTCTCGGGTTTCTCCCATTTCCCCTGCACTTCTCCCATCATACTTTCTCAGTCTTTCTCTCCGTCTGTCCTCATTTCCGTGATATAGCACAATAGACCTACAAGTCATGGTAATTGGCTTCCCTGCCACCCACATTCACCACAATCAATCAATACTGAAGGATATCTTAAGTTAGAAGAATGTAAAAATCAAATTTCATTTCATATATTTAATGTTCCAATGTACAAACATAGCTTACTATGCTAGTAGTCTGCAGCGTATTTACATGCTTTTCATCACAGCTCTTGAACAACAGCTAAAGAGTGTGGATTCACGAACTTATAACACCCTCGTTGATATTTGAACAGGATGTTCTGATCCATGGCTGTTTTCAAAGCCCCCCCTCAATTGTGTACAAATTCTCCGAGTGATGTTTCCTCAGGTGGAGGTAAATATATGAGAAACAAGCTCCCCTGCCTTCATTCATTTTCCTCACGACATTTAACGTGAGTTTATAGATGAGATTGAAGTCTCCTCTCCCCGTAGGTGGATCCCAAGTTTCATGTTTGTTCGCCATTTTAGATCAATTCACATGAGGTATAATGAAATTTTGAACAATTTAAGATTAAAATAACCAAATCAGAAATGGTTCTTCTTCATACATTCAATATTCCTTTACGCCATACAATACTGGAGTAACCCTACGTTTATTAGAATCTTTAAGCGGGTATTACTGGAATACATCATAGCAAACAAATAGTTACTTCAGACACAATATGTAACGAAATAATCGACAAGCTTCGATATGTAACATTTGTAGTTGATATTTTAAACGTATCTCTGATATTTACTAATTTTAAACAAATAGCGTTTGGGAATTTCGAACCTCGTTTTAAATTAAAAGTTGATTAATGGTATTAGTATTCTTATATATTATTTCTCAAAGATGTTTTTGTGTCGGTACGCCATAACTCCCTTAATACTTCATCAAAATCAATGATTGAGACATCATTTTGAAGATTACGTTCCTCGCCAATGACGAAAAATAAACAAATTGTTTAAAATTAATGTTTTCGTTAAAAAACTTTATTTTAAAATCCTTTTTATAAAAATATAGACACGCTTTAACAGAAGCGACTTATCGTTCGAAAGCGAAACAAGGTCGTATAGCGTCATAAACTTCAAATATATCCTTTTTTGAATAAAAATGAACTTTAAAATGACATTTCATCGTTTATTTAATAAGAACAGATAAGAAAACAAACAAAGATTTATATTTTAATAAAAAAAATTATTACAATAAAACATAAAAATTTGTCAACTTATATATTATTATTATTTCACTCATATATTATTTCACTTAAAGGTTGTTTTTTTTTGGTTTTTTTTTTTCCCCTTAATACTTCATCAAAATCAATGATTGAGATATCATTTTGAAGATTACGTTCACCGCTATAGACGAAAAATAAACAAATTGTCTAAAATTAATGTTTTCGTTAAAAATGTAGAAGGTGCCATCTATTGACAATCTGTTCATTTACTTATTTCTACATTACCATTCTGTGACTGATCAAGATACCATGCGAATTATTCTCACGGGTCAACCTTTTATAAAAATGGAGAAGGCGCAATCTATTGACAATGTGTTTAACTAATATGCACGACGGCTGTTGAATTTGTTTATTATTTCTCAAAGGTGGTTTTTTTTGTTGTGAGTTACTCGCACGGGTCAACTAGTCTACTAATTGAAGATATAATCAGGATAAAATAATAAATTAATTTATTTACAATAAAAATATTCGAAAATAAATTAAGTAAAGTTTTATAAAGATTCCATCGTGTTGTCTTTTCAGCCCCGCCCCTTCACTTTAAGAAAGCCAAGCCTTTACGGGGAATTTTCGACCATGCCTGTCACTTCATTCCTATCCTACCCCTCCGGAGGATTTGGTTCTTGGAATCGCGCTGCTAATCATTCAAAGCACACTTCTCGCTGCGACTCTGTCGAGTGTAACGTTTTTCTTAACCGCTCCTGAATGCGACTTAATTTCATAGCGAATAAGCCCCGCTATAAGGGCTATTTTTTCTCTTGCAATTTCGTGGTTCGGTTACGTTTTTAACATGGCAGGGAAACGAAAACTTACCTCGTTGTGTTTTAAAGAAAAAAAAAGACTTAATTGCACTTTTTGAAAAATCAAATGTTTTACAGCTTTTGCCAAAGAACATCGTATTCCCAGGACTACATTAAACGATATTCTTACATCGAAACAAGTAGTTGAAGAAGCTGAATGCAAAAACAAAAGAAAGAGAATATGGAAATCGAAGTTTGACGATATCGAGGAGGCTAAAACATGCCAAAACGCAAAATGTGCCGATTTCTGCCGTGATTCTCAAAGAAAAACCCATGGAAATTGCTAAGGAGTTGAACATTGAAGATTTCGGCGGCAGCAATGGTTGTCTGGAACGTTTCAAAGAAAGACATACCTTGCCTTTCTTTTTAAGTGATTAAAATGTGGTAACTATAAAACTTGTTTTTTTTTTTTATTATTTTCCACTCTTTAATTTGCATATAGTGATTTCTGAAAATCTTGTTTTTCTCACCGAATCCTATAGCAATTCATTCATGAAAATACTGTATTTAGGTTAGTTTTTTTTTTTTTTTTTTTTTTTTTTTAAAAAAAAATTCCCACTCCACTTAAGGCGTCAAAAATATTTTGGTCCCTTTAGTGACGACTTAACGAGGTTTTACTGTATTATTAATGTGCAAATCGCATGAATGATTTGTAGTAAAACAACAAAAGTGCTTAAGTATGATGCGGAATTTTACCAAATACGCTGTTAAACAGGCCGCGCGGTCGGTGTTGTCGCTAACTCATTAGCCTCTCACCTCTGTGTACCGAGGTTCGCTTCTCATGTGGGTTTCGTGATGGTGGATGATCCGAGCTGGGCAGGTTTCCTTGGGGTTCCTCGTTTCCCCTGCTCTTCTCCCACCATACTTCCTCTGTCTTTCTCTCCGTCTGTCTTTATATCCGCACAATAGGTCGCGGTGCTTGGCTTCCCTGCCACCCACACTCATCACATAACATAACGCCGTTAAACAAACAAAAAGTAGTTGAGAAGCACTACTGTCGACTACTCTGTCATAGGTAACATTATTTAACATTACTGCCGTGTGTTTCGAGATTTCTTTTAAATTTATCTAATTAATAGATTTAAATACCAAAAAAAAAAAATAATTTATTATAAAAACTTTTAAAAGCCACGCTTTCTACGTTTTATATTATATAAAGATTATACACATCAGAAATACTTTTATAATATATATATTCATCTATCGAACAGGCAAAAGTTAGGTTCATCAAGTTCCATATTATTCAATATTGAATTTACAAATTTGCCTAAGTTCTGTAATGGTGATCCAAATGAATATGAAGATAAAGTCAAATATAACAAATTTTGTAAAAACTCTAATTACATAATCAATATTAGTGATATAGAGTTCTTAATAGAAGAGAGATTATCGCTTTAAACAAAGGATTAGATTTTATTGTAAAAGGAAAATTTAACACCAATAATGTGATAGCTGAAGTAGAGAAAAAAATTATGGTTTTTAAAGGATAAGAGAGAAAATATTTTTCAGATATATAACAATTTGGATTTGAATACTAAAGAAATACCAAACACATCTAAAAGAGATATTAATAGCATTAAGAATTTGATGAAAGATGATAATTTAAAGATAAGCAAATCAGATAAAGGTAACAAGCTGGTTATTATAAACAAAACTGATTATAATAATAAGGTTTTGGAAATATTAAATACAGATGCCTTCAATGAATTAGACAATGACAGAACTATATCATTATATAATAAAGTTAAGAAAGAGGTTCAAAAATTAAAAAAAGAAGGTATCATAAATTTATATCAATACAAAGACACTGTCCAAAATATGACGGAAATACCAATTTTTGAACCAAAGGTTAAAATACATAAAGAAGGATATCCTATCAGACCAGTAATAAACTCATTTGGATCACCATTACAGAACTTAGGCAAATTTGTAAATTCAATATTGAATAATATGGAACTTGATGAACCTAACTTCATAATGAAAGACACCCAAGAAATGGTGAACACAATTGATGAATACAGAATTAGTAATACGTATTATAAGAATAAGTAGGAGGAAGAAGAATAAAGTGCATAAGATTTGCTGATGATATGGCATTGTTAGCAGAAGAGGAGATGATACTAAGGGATATGCTACTGCAGCTGAATGACAGCTGTGAACAATATGGAATGAAGATAAATGTAAACAAGACAAAGACTATGGTTATCGGAAGAAAGACAAAGAAGATAAACTTAAGTATTCGGAATGAGACATTGGAACAAGTGAACAACTTTAAATACTTAGGGTGTACTATAAGTGGTGATATGAACTGCTGCCAAGAAGTCAAGAGGAGGATAGCAATAGCAAAGGAGGCTTTTAATAGGAAAAGGAGCATCTTCTGCGGACCTCTGGAAAAAGAACTAAGGAAGAGACTAGTGAAGTGTTTTGTGTGGAGTGTGGCATTGTATGGGGCAGAAACATGGACATTACGACGCAGTGAAGAGAAACGACTAGAAGCATTTGAAATGTGGATATGGAGAAGAATGGAGCATGTGAAATGGACAGACAAAATAAGAAATGAAGCTGTGCTAGAAAGAGTGGGTGAAGAAAGAATAATGCTGAAACTGATCAGGAAGAGAAAAAGAAACTGGTTAGGTCATTGGCTGAGGAGAAACTCCCTAATGAAGGATGCACTGGAAGGAATGGTGAACGGTAAAAAAGTTCGAGGCAGAAGAAGATTTCAGATGATCGACAACATTAGGGTAAATGGATCTTATGTGGAGACGAAGAGGAAGGCAGAAAATAGGAAAGATTGGAGAATGCTGGGTTTGCAGTGAAGGACCTGCCCTTGGCAGAGAACTATGTATGTATATGTATGTATATAAGAATATCAAGTTGTATACATTAGACATAGAGTCTATGTATACAAACATTCCAATTAAAGAAGCTTTGAAAGTAATAGGAGAGAAATTTGATGAGAACTTAAAAAAGAAGTTTAAAATAGATACAATATGGCTTTTAGAATTGATTAAATTAATATGTGACAATAGTTATTTTATGTATGAGAACAAAATGTATATTCAATGCAAGGGTTTTCCAATGGGAAGTCCTATTTCTGGTACAATTTGTAATATTTATTTGAATAAGCTTGAAAAGGATCACATAACTATTTGGAAAGAAACAAAATTTTTATATAAAAGATACGTAGATGATATAATTATTTTATGGGAAGGAACTAAACGGCAATTTTCTAGGTTCCTAAACCACATCAACAACATACACAACGATATCAAATTTAAAGTTGAGGAGGAGAACGATGGTAGCATTAATTTTCTAGATTTAAAAATTAAGAAAGATGAATCAGTATTAATAAAATGTGAATACTATAAGAAACCATTCCAAAGTAATCACATACTTAACTATAATTCGAATCATCTAATATCTACTAAAAAAGAGATAATCAAAGGGAACTTGAAAAGAATTACTAATTATACACATGATAAAGAGATTTGGAAAGAAAAAAACAGACATTTAAAAGAGATTCTATTAATGAATGAATATCCAAACAAGTTTATCGAAGAAACATTTGGAGAATTTTTCAGAAAGAGGAAATTTATAAGATCTCATGATCATTTGAAAGATAAAAATATTTTTTTTAAATGTATAAATTTACCAATAGGATTAAAGGTGAACAAACATGTCAAAGACGTTTGTAAAAGTAATGAGATTAATATGATATTTCATAAAGACAACACTTAGTTTAGGAAAAAGAGAACTAGGAAGGAAAATTCACAGTTAGATAGAATGGGAGTAATATACGCACTACAATGTAGAGTCTGCAGCGAAATTTATATTGGAAGCACAGGCCGAACGGTAAGAGAACGTGTCAAAGAACATACCACGGCATATGAAAAAAGAAATGACAAAATTTCAGAATGGGCAAGACATTGTATGAGGATAATCACTGTCCAGATTCGATAGTACACAATGTGTTTAATGTCAAAGATGAAAATAAACGCTTTAAATTAGAATCGTGTCTAATTAATAGCTGTGTATGCTTTAATAAGGTTTAAGTCACTTAAAGTGAATGATGTTTCCCTAAGTATTTTTAAGAAATCTTTAATAAAGAATAAGAAGATTAAAGATTTCTTAATTTTAAAATAATCACATATCTATTCATTACAATTAATTTACTACTCATTACAATTCATTTGTTGTCAATTAGTTAACAAAGGTAAAATTGTTATTTTGTTTTAGAATATAATGTTTATTACTGATTATTGGATGTTATATGTTATGTTAATTATTTAATGTAATAATTTATGATTATTAAAATTTTTCTTTGTAACATTTCGATTATGATTTGAAGAGAAAGAGAAGGATTTTCTCTTTTTTAATTTGTATTTTCTTTTAATTCTGATGAAGTCCCTTAATTGGGATGAAATATAGAATTTTGAAGAAATGAAGAAAAGTGGGTTTGTTTCGTTATTTTATATATATATATATATAATGTTATTACATATAATAATAATAATGTTATTATATGTAAATATTTTTAGAAATCATTTATTTGTATTTTTGTACAAATTATTTATCTGTATTTTATTTATTTTAATCGTTAACCGTTACTTATTTTAAAACTTTCCTTTTCTATTTCCTAATAACCGACGTTCTGTTTATTTTTAATTTTTTTTCCGTCGCAGCAGTTCAATCAGTTCATTAATTTAGGTTCGTTATGTATATTTTTAATTACTTAACCAATGAAATCAAACTATATAAATACTATAAAAAACAATAACTAATTCATTTCAGTTCCAGAACTTGACTCATTGTTTTTTCCATCTCAACGACTCTCCCACAAATACCATTACAATATCTAATTTCTGTATTTAACGAATTCAATGAGGGAAGAAGAGACATTCTCTGGCGTATAAATAGAGCCTGAAAAAGCTCTATGATTAATAGATCGAAACATTGTGGATTTTGTGTATTCCGTATTTATTTACTTCCCATTTGCTTGATTCAAATTCAAGCATGTATATTTATGTACATAAAAAAAACACATTGTTGTTTAACGTCGTGGTTAATTTGAGTGTATTTACATTACACTTTTAAAAACCAAATGTTTAGTACTACAGTAGAACCTCATTATAACGGACTAATAGGGACTGAAGGTTGTCCGTTTTAATGAAAGTCCAGTTTACAACAAATAATTCTTTGAGAGGTGTAATGCAGCAGGGTGTACATCAATGAAAGTACAATAGTTAGCTATAAAAAGTGTTTATTATATATCAAATAAAAAACAGCCTTCAACATATTAGGTTGAATTGAAAAAGATGTGTACGTATACACTGCATTAATCTTTAGAACAAGAAGGTTGATTGCTTACATTCATTGCTTTGAAAAAGTAATTTTTTTTCTGCTGGGTTTGTTTACTGCTTATTTCTTCAGTTAATAACTGACGGAAGTGCCGTAAGTGTTCATACTATTCATTTTCATTTGCCGATTCATCAACATATTGAATAACAAAATTTAAATGGTCTTTCACTTCGCTCACCTTAATTGGAGGCTGCCAATTTTTTTTTTTTAAACTGTCCGTTATAAGCGACGTCCGTTATAACGGGGTCCGTTATAATGAGGCTCTACTGTACTATTAACAGATATTAAAAAAATAATATCTGTTGGTGTTAATAATATTAGCACCAACAATTTATTTATTAAATGTTATAATTTTTATTAAATTAATCTTTACCAAGCTAAGCGTAATTAGTTATTCAACCCTTTTTATTATTTTTTGATATTTTTATAGTTGAAGGGTCATTGTTTTCTCCATTTGTTTGTTGTGTATCTTATCATACTTCACTGAGCTGGGTACACTGGGCGAATTCTACTGAGGACGATTATTCAAACCGAACACTGCTGTCTTGGATTCCCAGTATTAAACACCAAAAACAGCCCAGTGAAATTTTTTATTTACATCCGTTTCTGTGTATGTTTACACGCAAATTTAATGATTTTATAATCAATTGTTAACAATGTACAATAAAACATCCTGAATAATCATTAAGGAAGCTACAGTATCCGTTGCAAAACAATTTTAGCATCGCTGTAGTAACGATAGGAATTGGATAAAATATAATATTCTAATAGAATAATTGAATGTTATTGTATTTCCTTCAACAAACGAAGCTGACCTATGCTTCGACAATTATTTATTAGATAAAATAAATTTTAAGATTTTATTAAGATTTTAATTTAATTTCTCCAGAAAATACTTCTTTTCCTCTGGCTTTAATTTAAGTGTTATAAGGTAAGGCAAATACCGCACCCGGCCCTATTTCCGTACCCCTTGGTTTCTTGAAAACAGGCAGTGCCCTATGAAATCCAGTTGCGGAACCAATTAACAGGTCACGTGATTCGGCCATTTTGACTTGTGAAGGAAGGAGCTACAGAAATTGTCGCCAGCAGAAGAAAAATAAAATTATATCGAAAATGTAATTTTTTTTCCAAAATCTTTGCAATAACGTATAGTGAAAGGGTTTGTCTATAATACAATATAGTTACCTACATTTTTAGAACGTTTTTGTCAAAGATTTAAACGGATTCATCAACATTTTAGGTTACATTTTGTAAACTTTTTTTTTTGGTTGGTCAAGGAAAAATGTCAAACAGCCTAATATCGTACCCAGTGGTGTCCCTAATATCGCCCCGGGTGCGATATTAGGCACAACATAGGAATGATTCATGTGTTTTCAATGACATATTTTTTTTTTTTTTTTAATTTTTTCTACTTGAGATGCAAAAGAAGATAACATAGGATTCAGATGCTACGATTAAAGCAGTGAACGCAATGAGAAAGAAGGAGATGGGTTAAAAAAGGGCCGTAAAAAAATCCAATGTGCCTAAATCCACGTTAAAGGACTATGTTAAAAAAAGCGAAATAAACTTTTGGGTAAAGCTTACCTGAGAACCTGAGAAACTGCCATTAAGGCTGTAAAGCCACTGGAATATTTCCTAGCAAAAGAAAAAAAATTTACGGATGCTGATTTCCTAGCAAAAGATCAACAAGCACAAACTACTGAAGATCAGCCATCGACCACAGATGATTCCCCAACTGTAGGAGATACTGACCCTGCAAAACAAGGTCCCAAATATCGAGCCTTCAACGTCAACTAGACATAGACGTACTATGCTTGTTAAAAGATCTCCTCATAAAAACAATAGAAGAAGCAAGAGAAAATAAATAAGACAGCTCAAAAACAAAAAAGTACAAGAAAGAGAAGAACTTTTCAGAAGATCGAGGTGGAGAAAATAGGATAAGATGCACGAAATGTTTTACTTGATGCCATGAAGACTGTGCAGAAAAAGGCGAAAATCCTATGTTCATTTGTGCTACATGCTTGGAGAATTAATATAGAAGAATAAAACTTTACTTTGTGATAAAACATGATTTTGTAACTTTAATATAGAAAATAATTAAAAACATTTGCAGTACAAAAGTTGTTCTTATTACATTACTTAGGTGTTCCTAATACCGTACCCGGGAGCGACATTAGGAACACACAACTATAAATTTGAGGAAACTATTATTTAGGTGTCGAGTTCATCCTTACAATTATTTGCTTAAAAAGCGTAATATTGTTTCTTTTTATTAATACATTAATAAATAAGTAATCAAATGGTGGTTTTTTTTGAAGCTTTATATGAAAATTTAGAAAAATTACGATGAAAAAACAAAGTGGGGTGCGGTATTTGGCGACTTTACCTTATTATTACGGACTTTATCTTAACGGAAGGTTTGTACTTTCAAACTATTTTTATTTTTTTAAACGTTAAAAAAAATTAAATCTTGAATTGAAGTAACGCTTCCGATTTCAAATAACAAAAACATACTGAAGGTAAAAATAAAGCAGTAAGTAAAAAATTCTTTAGTATCGTAAATAAGTCAATTTGCAGAATACGGTCCCAATAGGTAAAGGGAGTAAGATTATTTTATAGAGAACAGACAGACACATTCCGTTTTATATATATAGATACTGAATTAAGATTTTATTATCTTAAGTTAGAAGAATGTAAAATCAATTTTCACTTCATATATTTAATGTTCCAATGTACAAATTTAGTTACTGTACTAGTAGTCTGCAGCTTTTTACATGCTTGTCATCACGACACTTGAACAGCAGGTCCGGGTTGTGGATCCACGAACTGGTAGAGCCCTTGTTGATTTTGGAACAAGATGTTTTTAGCCATGGCTATTTTCAAAACTCCATTCAATTCCATTCTAAGTCCCCGAGGGGTGAACCCTCTGCACTCATGCTTTTGCTTAAGGTGGTAGAAAATGGTTTTGAAAGAAACTCCATTGCCTCCATTCAAGTTCCTCACGGCATCTAAGGTGAGATTATAGATGAGTTCGAAGTCTCGTCTTCCCGATGGTACATACAACGGATCAGGATTTTTGAACCACATCTGCATTTTAGATCAATTCACATCGAAGAACCTAAATTTTAAAAAATTTGGAAAACATGAGAAAGTTAAACAGAATTGATTTTCTTTTTATTGCAGTTAAAACCTAATTTAAAAAACTGTTTGGGTTTTGTGAAGAATCCGTTAAAAAGACTAATAGGGAGATAATATGCTATTAATATCAACGAGAATCGACCTTAGGAGAATCTGCTATAAAGGTATACAAGGTGATTCAGAACGAAACATCATAACTTCAACATAGCATTCTAGAGACTATTACAAGTCAAAACATAAAAATAAAATCCACATCAACGTATGTCCAAATAGTTTAAAGAGCAGAGGAGGAAATATACAACACGAAGGAACTGTCCTACAACAAATACACCATGATAGAAAGGTCGTTTATATGGCATCAATTGCAAAGTCTGGTGTATCAGAAATCTGCTACTTCTCAATAGAAACTTTTCCTCAGAATCCATGATTCTCGCTCTTCAAAAGAACAAACCTGAGATCTGGAGACTGTTCACATATGAGGGGCTTAGAATAACAATGGCTTATCCCAACTGAGTTATTTTTAAAATTTTCCATTCCCATTGTTGAGATTTTTGCTCCACATATCTCGGGGCACGGCAGTGCCCCCGCCAAGACGAGCCGAAGGCAGGAAGGGCACCACGTACCTTTTCTCGAAGTGTTTCATCGTATTTTCGAACCCTCATAGCTTCGGCCTAGATAATACTAGAGAGCTCAAATTTTCAGGATAAGATGCAGTTAGCAGACTAATGAAATATGTTCAGTTTCATTTATTTTATACTTTGGATTTTATTAATATCTAAAATACGTCGATTCCGTCACTGACTGACTGACTGACTGACTCATGATCATCAAAACCTCTAGGGTACTTCCTGAAGTCCTAGAAAGCTGAAATTTGGTATGCAGGCTAGGATTAGCACACAAACAACAACAAAATTAAGAAATCCGTAACTTTCACCCTCCAACCCCTTATAAAGGGGGGGTCTGGTTATGTATTTTCGAACCCTCATAGCTTCGGCCTGGATAATTCTAGAGAGCTCAAATTTTCAGGATAAGATGCAGTTACAATACTAATGAAATACGCTAAGTTTCATTTATCTAGCTTTTATACTTTGGATTTTATTAAGATCTGAAATATGTCATACCCTCAATGCCTCGGTCTAAATAATACTATAGCGCTCAAATTTTCAGGATAAGATGCAGTTACCAGACTAATGAAATACGCTACGTTTCATTTATCTAGCTGTTATACTTTGCATTTTATTAATATCTAAAATCCCACCCAAAACATTTCATGTAAAATGAGTTGCCAAGACTCACATGCTCATAACGCTTTCACTGTTAAAAAGTTATCAGATCTCATCTTACAAAAAGAAATGAAATCCCATCCCAAACATTTCATGTAAAATAAGTTGCCAAGACTCACATGCTCATAACGCTTTCACTGTTAAAAAGATATGAGATCTCATGTAAAGCCAAGCCCCTTACTCTACAAGGCCTAACTCTAAAAACCCAATATCTTGGTCATAAAGTATGGCTTGGCCATTTCATGGAACTATTTCATCCCACCCAAAACATTTCATGTAAAATACGTTGACAAGATGCTCATAACGCTTTCACTGTTAAAAAGTTATCAGATCTCATGTAGAGCCAAGCCCCTCACTCTACAATGCCTAACTCTAGAAACCCTACTATCTTGGTCAAAAAGTGTGCCTTGGCATACTCCATATCCTTCACATAACTCCATGGGATTGTCTGTGCGACAGCCAGGAAACGGCCAAGCCATACTTTATGACCAAGATATTAGGTTTTTAGAGTTAGGGCTTGTAGAGTTAGGCCTTATAGAGTTAGGGGCTTGGCTCTACATGAGATCTCATATCTTTTTAATAGTGAAAGCATTATGAGCATGTGAGTCTTGGCAACTTATTTTACATGAAATGTTTTGGATAGGATTGCAGTCTGACAGAAAGTTGTAAGCCAAGGTAAAAATTTAAAATTTTAGAAATGTAGATTTCTCTGTTACAATGCAAAAAATTTATGAAACTCAGGTTGCTGCTTCTTCCTGTTTATTACTCTTCACCTTTACTTACATTTTCAAACTCATTTACCATATCTTTATCCTCACGAGCTAAGTTTTCATAAAAAGGATGATGTACAGGTATGTAAATTTGAACATTTTCATTAAATCACAATATTTGGCTTTCTTTATCAGACTGCCAGGCTGATATTTAGGTTCGAAACAGAAAGGTCAGGCAGTTAAAAATGGAAACCGGGATCAGAGTGATACAGTTTATGTCCATCGCTGTCAAGTCCCCAGATGCCTCACCTCTCGATTTCTATAGTTTCGGTGTCGTGAAAAGAGACACTATGTCATCGCACTACTGTGCTGGCTGGCCTATGGAAAGTGAGGAATGACGTATGGAACAATATTCCCCTGGAACAAATACGCAGGAATATGCTACAGTGGAAACTAAGGTGTAGGGCTATTGTTCCAACAGAACATAACAGTTGGAGACATGGCTTCTCTTAGAATGGCATTCGTTCACAATCGTCCACTTTTAACTGCCTCACACTTCTGTACTTGTATGCGACGTTTAAGCAGACACAGACTGCCAAAGACTATATCGGAATAGCAATACTTGAAACAGAAAACTTCCTTTCGAACACGTTTTTTCTTGTAACTGTTCTTCAAAATCACATTCGTTTTCCATGGAGAACGTCTTATTGAATACAGAGTCTGTTGCTCAAAGATTAAAAAATGTTATTCATTTTTAGTTGGGCTATGCCATTTTGTTACTAAGCTGGGAGAAAATTTCTTTCAGATAACTTTTTCTGTGTAATTAAATTTGTCTTCGGCCTATTGTTGTCTTCGTTAATACTTCAGCATCAGGTGAACAGATGGCAGGAGTATTCAGTGCCATAATAAAATGAAAATTGTTCTTTGGTTGGGATAGACAGTTTTTAAACTAAGGCCTTCAAATCTTTCTATTGAATGAGAGGTTGTATTGAAGCTACAGACGGACATTTATAACATACATTTTAACAACCGAGTATCTAATGTAATAGAAGTCCTTGTTATATATAAATTTGTATAAGTTTGTTTCATTCAAAGTTTTGTTTTTGTTTTATTTTAGCAGAAGATAGAAATTTTGAACGTTTTAAGATTAAAATAACCTAATTAGGAACGGTTCTTCGTACATTCAATACTTCAATTACCCCATACAACACTTGTTTCTAATGCAGCATTTTATTAGGATCTTATCTTCAATTCCAAAGGGGTATTACTATAACAAGGTTAAGGTTATTTTCGTCGTTATCTGCATTTGCTACATTCTACAATATATTGTACGTTAATACTTGTTACGATATATATTACAGCAAACAAGTATAATTATTTCAGACTAAAAATGTAATGAAATTCTCTACAATCACGTAAACTATTGCATTGCAGTGATAGAAAAAGGAATTTCATTCTATTTTTAGGGGTTGCTCTGAAAGCTTTTAACTTTTAAAAAAAAACTGTGTATGGGAAATTGGCTCATCGTTTTAAATTAGTAGTTGAAACTATCACTACCACTAATAATAATAATAATTAGCAAAGGAAAAACCAAAATAACCAACTGATAACTGGGTACGATCAAAAACACACATTTCACAGATCTTTTACCACTGATTTAAAGCTAAATAAATATTATGAACAGCAGATAAATTAGAAATTGGAACATGCACATATTAAGATTAAAACATTTACTAAATAAATAAATAAAAATACACCAGGGATTTCAGTTAACAACTGCTAACTGTGTTCAGGCGTAGAAATATGATAAAAAAAAACTCAAATATAAATCCGTTAAATAAACAAATTAATTCAAATGAAGTCGAGGGGTTGCAGGGAAGCACATAACATCGAACAACAACATAAGCTGTAGCTAACTGAAATCGATCGTGTATTTTAATTTATTTGTTTAATAAATGTTTTTATCTTAATATGTGCGTGTTCCAATTTTAAATTTATCTTAAGTTTAATCCACACGTTAAACTTTTTCATTACATTATGAACAGCATTTAAGAAGAAAAACAATATTTAGGAAAATTTCAAAATTAGAAGAGTTTTCTCCACTAAACCATTATCATTCTATATAAATATATGGGTAAAAATTAGATAAGTGGCTAAAATGAAACACAGAAAAATATTGGAAAAAAATTAAGAAATATGCATTTATTAATTTTTAATTCACTTACTGTTAACTTATTCTTGATAACAAAATCACTTTTCATACACTTAAGTAGATATTATAGCTTTAATGTAGAATTTTTATAAGTGGTATGCCAAGAAAATGAAGAGTCTGACAGGAAAATGACTTCCCCTGACAACCGAATGAAAAGATACAGGATAATGATCACTCCAATTCTTATTAATTGGAAAATGAAGTTCAATCAACTACTAACATAATTAAACTGTAATGTCTTACTATAAAAGAACAATATGAAGGAAATTCAACATAACAAAGCCTCTGATAATCATAATCCTTTAAGAAATGGAACAATGAATGTGATTTTAATTTGGAGCAGGAAAATGACGAGTAGTATAGTCCCCGCTACAAAACCTCTGAAATATTATCAAATTACATATTAGCTTACATTTTAGTCTTCATGTTATGTTCTATAACATATAATAATTATTTTAAACCCAGATTTCATGTTTGAAAATAACAATATTTTAAATTACAGTGAACTGAAGGTGCGAACATGGAATTTTCACCCGGCAGAAAAATGACTTTTCATATACTGCCTTGAAATTTTAATGCCTAATTTTTTTTTTTTTATCTTAAACATATTTGATATGATTAATAAGGAGATATTATAAATGATTTAAACATTTAATTTCAAAAATAAACAATTTTTCCGGGTTATAAATGTCAGGAATTAGATTTAGCCACTTATCTAATTTTTACCCATATACGAATTTAACCCTTGCTGCAAAAAGGACTCCTATATTGATTAATTCTCTGGCTTCGTCGTTTAATCGCTATTAATAACAAAGTGAGCCTAGTATCAAACAAAAGTAAAGCAATTTAATTCTATTTTCATCTGAACAACACTTTTATCATTGCGGAATCCATTCGTCTGTAATTTTAATGAACAATTCAACTTTATTATTCAATATTAAAAACATAAAAAAAAAGGATCCCCACGACTTCTAAATAAATCAATTTATGCTCGAAGGTCTTGTAGTAACTGAGAATTACAATCCTAAATTCTCAATAGAAAATACATCGGAGCTATTGGCAATGATTTCTACAAACATTGCTAACTTACTATTAAAGAAGCAAACATCATACTTTCATAGATCTATTTCTATAAGAGCAGAGATTTCTCAACTGATGTACTGTAAGTCTACCCTTCGTGTTCCACAAGGAAATTCTCAGCACACCATTTAGCTTTGTATAAAATCAAACATACTAATCTAACACTAAATTCTTGGCATCAAACAACCTGAACAAGCAAGGAATTAAAACTACATTCTACGTCGTTCTAAAAATAAAATTCAATAAAGTATTACAGTAGAACCTCGATTAACCGAAGTAATCGGGACCGGATCTCCGTCGGTAAATCGAAAATTCCGGATAAAAGAGCGCACTTTAAAATGGCCGTCAGGAGACGCAAAAATTTTAACACTGGATTTTAAACATGAGGAAAAAACTAAATCTGATGTTTTTAATTATATTACTATAATTATAAACAATAAATTTGATCAATAGATGTCACATAAGTCAGAAAATACAAAGTAAATATTTATATGACATACGATACATACTTTACATTGGCTTAAACGGAAGTTTGCTCTGCCCTAAGCAAGACCGACATCGTTTAGCCGCTGTGTCCGGAAGTTGTTTCAGTAGCGTAAGTTCTGTAGAATCAGAGTCAGTCTGTTGCTCCAACCACATCGATGCTTTTGAATGCTTTGCTAAAGGACTGGAGTTGCTTATTTTAGAAGTTTCAATCACCTCATCTTCATCATTTTCGTTGTTTAGTCATTGCTATTAAGCGATGATTTCGTCATCGCTCATCAATTGAAATCCTTCATCATCAGCATCACAATCTAACCACGAACTATCATCATCCTCTTAGCAATTTCCACAGCCTGGAATTTGTTTCAGAAGACCGTTTAATTCAGTATTTACCAGTGGCGGCTCGTAGCTAAAATTAGTGAAGGTGCTGCCCCAGAAAATTTTTAGCCTTTGTTGTCAAATTGTATAGAAAATAATTAAATATTAAATAAAAGGAAACAAAAATGTATAAAAACAACCACCAGCACGACAGGATCGGCACTGTGGAAATGCCAGTGCTCTTTCCCCCTTGCAACCACCCCTATAGCTTCCTTGGAGGTCAGGATCAACACTGTGGGAAAGACAGTGATCTCTCCCCCTTGCAGCCTTGTGTGTAGCTTCCTAGCACTTCAGGATTGGCACTGTGGAAAAGGCAGTGATCTCAAACCCTTGCAGCCTCGCGTGTAGCTTCACAGCATGTCAGGATCGGCACTGTGGAAAAGACAGTGATCTCTCCCCCTTGCAGCCTCGTGTGTAGCTTCCTAGCACTTCAGGATCGGCACTGTGGAAAAGACAGTGATCTCAACCCCTTGCAGCCTCGCGTGTAGCTTCCTAGCACGTGACGATCGACACTGTGGAAAAGACAATGCTCTCTCCCCCTTGCAGCCTCGCGTATAGCATCCTAGCATGTCAGGATCGGCACTGTGGAAAAGACAGTGCTCTCTCCCCCTTGCAGCCTCCCGTATAGCATCCTAGCATGTCAGGATCGGCACTGTGGAAAAGACAGTGCTCTCTCCCCCTTGCAGCCTCGCGTATAGCATCCTAGCATGTCAGGATCGGCACTGTGGAAAAGACAATGCTCTCTCCCCCTTGCAGCCTCGCGTGTAGCTTTCTAGCACGTCAGGATAGGCA
>JAFIDM010000179.1:42059303-42077629 GCA_023159025.1 Thereuonema tuberculata | reverse complement strand
ACCAGTAGCGTACCAAGGGGGGGGGGGGGCGGTCCGCCCCGGGCCCCCACCTAGGAGGGGCCCCCATCAGCCAGCCTAGGGAGCCCCACCAAGCAGCATATTTCCTTTTTTTTTTGGTAGGTAAAGCAAGACTAGGGGGCCCCCTCCACACAAGATTTCCTTTTTTTTTGGTTGGTAAAGCTGGTCTTTAGGGGGCCCCATCTACAATTCCCGCCCCGGGCCCCCAAAGGCGTTGGTACGCTACTGATCTCAACCCCTTGCAGCCTCGCGTGTAGATTCCTAGCACGTTACGATCGACACTGTGGAAAAGACAATGCTCTCTCCCCCTTGCAGCCTCGCGTATAGCATCCTAGCATGTCAGGATCGGCACTGTGGAAAAGACAGTGCTCTCTCCCCCTTGCAGCCTCGCATGTAGCTTCCTATGTGCGCATCCGCACAACAGTCAAACCTCACGCCGCTGTAACTGTGAAGCTTCACAGTTCCATACAAAGATTTTTGTATCTTTCATAAACTGGGGGATGGTTACTGACACTAAGCTTAAGGATTATATGGAGTGCTCAGAAGCCAATCAGTCATTTTGTTTTTAAATTGAAAGTTTTTTTGAAGTCATACTCTAATGTTTATACTTTCGGTTGACAAAGTGCCCAAACTACTCATCCAGGTGTATAGTTATGTTATCTTTCAATAAAAAATTTATTCTTCAAATTTACAAACGTTGTTATTTTTTGGTACATAATTTTAAAAAACCTATTTCATTTTTTTGATTTATTGACTTACACTGATTGGCTTCGTGATCAGTCCATATATTGTACAAGTATAAAGAAAGAATTAACGAAAAAAGGACTCATTATATTAAATGTTATCGATAATATCGAATGGAAATAGGGAGTGATGCAGTTCTACAGTGCCTCTACTCGAGACGCTACAGGTATTTACCAAAAAAAAAAAAAAACTTAAGAAAACCGACGTCTGTTAAACGAGGTGAAAGAGTTTCGGATAATCGAGGTTGTACTGTAATTCACTTTCCAATTCGGCTTAAAAAGGCTTTTTCTTGCCATTTCAGACTATTTTTTTAAGTTTGAACTAAATTATTATTCATGTGCAATTCATGCTGAGGTTTCCAATCAATGGATTCTATTATATGTAGTAAAGCAAGGAAAAAGGTTAAAGTGCAGTGGAATTTTAGGCCTAACAAATATACAAGTATGTACTCAAACAAAACAAAAAAAAATAGGTTTTGGTATAATATAAGCTGATCATAAAATTTGTGAAGGAATTTGAACTGTAAAAAAAAAAAAATTATACTTTTTACAGCATTTCAAAAAATAAGTATACTTTTTTTTTTATTAAAAATATCATTAATAATACGTTTTTCAGAACACAAACTTTTGTAATGTGATGACAAAGACTATACTGTTAAAATTTCAATAACAATCTTTTGATAAAATAATGGATGGAATTAAAATACGAAAAGAATTAAAGTAGTTATTTAAAAATAAGGAGAAATTATAGATCCTACAAAATTTTATTTTTATATTCAGATTTTCTTTTAGGCCTAAACGAATGTCAAAAGCCCAAGTACTCTTGGCAAGTTAAGCCTAAAGCATAGAATACGAAATAATAAATTCTGAAATGAAATAAAAGAAGTAGAATTCATACCTTAATATGATATAGACACTGCACAATTTGGCAGATAATAACTTAATAATAACTTAACTGCACAATTTGGCAGATTTAAATCAATTCACGTCATTTTTTTTTTTATTTTCTTTTTTTTCTATAATCTTCAGCTGCAGACTTAAAACATGTTGATTCCAGCAAATTCAGATGACAAGTGACGACAATAAAATTAAAATCATATGTTCTCATTATCTTTCAATAATGATTCCGTTATTCGGTAAATAATGACTTAATGTGTTATTCAAATTTACAAGGTTAGCATTATTACTGAAGTGACTCAGGAATATCAACACGTGCAATAATACTTCATTCTAAATAATCGAAATATTGTGGTTTAACTGTATAAAAAAATAGATATATGACTGAAAATTTCTATAAAATTTTAAGGCTTTTTAAATTCGTTTGTTTGTCAATTTATCTGAATGCAGAACACAACTTGAACCTCAATGGATCGAATTTCATGAAAATTGATATACGACAGAACCAAACTCCATTCACATCAGATACAAGCTAAAGTATAGAGTTTCTTGTGTCCATGTTATAGAAGTCATTTTTTTAACATATGAAATATTATGTTTCATTACCATATTTCTTCCTAAAATCTCTTTCGTTTCATTTGAACACTACACTTACTCTATTATCTCTCTTCTTTTCATATCTTGTAATACGTAAATGACTCCACATCCATCATTAAATATTTAAAAATGATTTATTTAAATACTATAGCAGCGAATTTTCGGGAACAAATATTACGTTATTCCCGTCTTCAAGCAAATTTGGCATTAACATATCAAACAATATTAGAAACAGACAGCATTATAAATTCAATTGACACACATCAATTGAATAATATAATTGTTGGAACAATGGGTTGTTCATTTAACATTCTCATATTATTAAAATGATACAGGACAATAATATCCATTTATGCAATGAAACGACAATGTCAATAATCCAATACATTGATTGTTACTCCTTTATGAGCATCAGTCTTAATTAAATTTCTTATTAATCCACCAGTGATTGGATCCACACTAACTCCCTCGTACCTATTGAAATTATTATTTGTTGTATTTTTGATGACACAACTCTCACGGCTTTTTCGTAATTTCCAATCAGTTTCTTTATACAAAATTTTAATGTGCTCATTCATGATGTGACCTTTTTTCAAACAAAGGTAAGCTATATCAGAGGCGTCCATATCTCCGTTCTTTAACGCCCTACCATGTTCTGAGACACGTTCAGCCAAGGTCCTTTTTGATTCTCCAATATAAAAATTGCTACATGTTTTGCAGTCAATCCGATACTCTAGACTCTTTTCATTTCATTTCTTTCTGTTTCTGTTATTGTTTGACTAGCAGCAAAGCCTATCGGACGACAAGCATGAAAAAAATCTGAAAAAATCATTTTATTATCAACTATCAACTATAAAGTAAATATCTTCTTATAAACTACATTTTTTGTAAAAACAGCATCAGATCCTTCTATCAGATGTCCTTAATCTATTCGGTCAAGAATTTTGATTTTGACGTCGCAAGCACGACGTTCTGGAGAAATAGCAACATATAACTGTCCATTACTAAAAACAGGCTCTGGTAAATAAAAATACCAACCATATCTAAATAAACTTGGAGAACCTTGGATCTATCTTAATAGCTTAATTATATCGAGTTACAAACAGACAGACAGACGAACTTAGTCAATTTATATAAATATATATATATATATATATATATACATATATATTTGATTAGATTGATGATTTGATTTGAAATAAATACCAACCATATCTAAAGTTTATTCTTGTAAATAAAAAGTAAGAATGGAACCATAACGCCGAAAGGCATTTAAAACTCACCTTTGTAATCTGAATATTGCGCAACTTATGAACGAAGCTTCTACGGCAAAAATGGTTTTTGAGTTTCGAAATCAGCGTAAAAAACTGAGTAAGTATGCTAAATAGATTAAAATAGATGCAAATAATTCAAATTATTTGGTTTTGAACGTATGTTTTGCTAGAATTTCAGTTGTCTAGGTCAGTTCCCAAGGATAAAATTTCATGGAAACAACATGGAATGACAAAATCAACTAATATTTCATCCAATTTCAGTACCCTTGATTCAATGGTACCATTGAGAACCTTGGATCTATCTTAATAACTTAATTATATCGAGTTACATTCAGACAGACAGACGAACTAAGCCAATTATATAAGTTGATATGTTAATTCCAAATTTGCTTCAAGAAGGGAATAACGTAATATTTGTTCCAAAAATTCGCTGCTATAGTATTTGAATAAATCATTTTTAAATATTTAATGATGGGTGTGGAGTCATTTACACACTACACTTACTACTTCAACATCTTTATTTTCGGAAATTTTCGTTAAGAAATCAAAATGTCTTTCTTTTTTAACGGCCCCTAGATTACAGCTTGCCCGTTAACCTTAGGGGACTGCTCTTTTATGCTTGCTGGATGTCACACTGTAGTGGCATAACGGTTAGCGATATTAGAATGAAACCTTCTCTGTTCTGTTCAGCATCAAAATGTAGGTGACCACGTCCAAAAAATCAGACCTCTAGGACCACTCCGTGACCGTATGTTGAGTCTTTCTTAGTAAGAATGCAGTTTCGTCAAAGAAAATCGAATAAATGTTGGGTTATCACCAAAAGAATTACTATTTACTATTACTATTTGTTATTATTTGCAATTCTTTTGGTGATAACCCAACATTTAGTCGATTTTCTTTGACGAAAAGGCATTCTTACAAAGAAAGGCTTAAGTGTACTTAAGCCCTTTCTCCATTGAGGTCCTCAATTATGACGATTAATTGTGGCATTAAATTTGAATGTTGCTTCTTCTGACCAAACAATTAAGTCTTGAAAATCCTCCCTTTCGTCAGACTTGGGCAGGAACCACTCACAAAATTGCAGTCGCCTATTTGAGTCGTCTTTATTTAGTGCGTGTACAAGTTGCGGAATGTAAGGCTTCCATTTTTGATCTCCCAAAATTCGATGAACACTGTATTTGGCGATACCAATTTTACGAGAGCATTGTCTCTCTGATTTCTTTGGGGATCGTGCAAAAACCTCCATGACGGCATCAACACTCTCATTATCAGTGGAACTTCTCTTTCGCACAGACCTTTGAACACATCTTTCACCGTTCCATCGGCTTCAAACTTGTCTCGGAGTTTTGCTATTGTTACCCTTGTTGGCGGTGGTGTTCCAAATTCAACCGTCCAACGTCGTTGCACCTCAACAACATTCTCCACTTTCCAATAACACTTCAGTATCTACTTACGTTCATCGAATGAAAGTCTCACCGCTATTTTGGTTTCTAAACAAATAAACAACAATGACCCTGTTGCTATGTTTTTCCAGCGCCGTCTGGATCATACACAACACACCTTATATCTCTATCTCATTTTGTTGCTGAGTTATAACGTTTCAAAGAGTTTATACTTCAATTTGGGACACCCTTTATTTGTTCCCCTGCATTCCTCAACACAAAATCCAAATATGTTATCTTGCTATTCTCTTCCGTTTCCATTAATTATATCATGTATTTATTCACTTTTTGATATGATTGTAAAATTTACAGAATTGTCTATCAGTTCCTTACTAAAGCATGATAATGTCATCTATATATCTTAAATACATGAATTTGTTTTGATTCCAAGTAAAAACATTGTGCTTTTCAAAAATTTCATATATAGAGGGTGTTCAAAAAGTCCTGCAACTCTTAAGTTGAATTTTTTTTTTTTTTTTTACAGTATGAATATTACAGTAAACAAAATCTCCAGTAATTGCTGTAAGTGGCCACCGTTCTGTTATTCACACAAGTGAACACGGTTAATCATGTTCTTGAATATCCTTTGCAATGTTTGCTAATATATGATTAACCGTGTCCACCTGTGTGAAGCACAGAACGGCGACCACTTTCAGCACTTACTGTAATTTTCATACCGTAAAATAAAAAATTTCCAACATAGGGTTGCGTGTCTTTTTGAACACCCTGTATTCCTAAGTAACCCCGAAATAAAAAATGTCGAAAAAACTTATCTCCTATTTGAAAATAGCTAATACTTATAATTTTTAAGACTTCCCTAATTCTATTCCTTTCCAATAGTCTGAAGTTTATTATTTCTAAGCCTATTATAATTTCATTGTGTTCCTCTGTCTTTGAGTGTCTTATATGCCCATTTAGTCAATCCTTGGGTCGGTGATCCGTATGAATCAATGACCGGTCATAATAGTGAATTTTTGGCTTAGGTTCGAATCTTGGTAGGGTGAACATATTTCAGCTATTTATTTCCTATTGATATCCTCATTGATGTTAAAGAGAAAATTTAATTACTCTAAATTCTCCAGAAAAATACTGCTTTTCCTCGAACTTTTTCTGTATGACTGGATTATCCGGGAGTTTCTCGTAACGGAGAGATGTCGATGTCAAAAGTTTAAGTATATTTTTTTTTTAAATAAGAAAAATCTAGAATTTAAGTAATGACTCAGATGTAGACTTAACAAAAACAGAAATTAATTATTCGTACTTTAACAAAATACCGTAAAGAAACTCAAAATGATTCCCGACCTCCTCTTGGTTCCACATCTACTGTTTAATGAATTCAAACCTGACTGAAGCCAATCTGATTGTGGTTGGCTTCTCAGCATTCGTTCATTTCACACAGACGTCGACTGTTATAAACATTCAGACCGAACAAAACTACCCATTAAATACAAACTTCTGCAGTGTCAATAAACAAGTTAGTTCGCAAAATTTGGATATGAGGTCGTATAGAGAACAGAGACCTATTCCGTTTTATATATATAGATACTTAATTAATATTTTATTATACTGAAGGATAGCTTAAATTACAAGAATGTAAAAATCAAATTTAATTTCATATATTTAATGTTCCAATGTACAAACAGCTTACTATGCTAATAGTCTGCAGCTTATTCACATGCTTTTCATCACAGCACGTGAACGACTGCTTAACTGTGGATTCACGAACTTATAACACTCTCGTTGATTTTTGAACAGGATGTTCTGATCCATGGCTGTTTTCAAAGCTCCCCCTCAATTGTGTATGAATTCCCCGAGTGATGAACCCTTCGCACTCTGGATGTTTCTTCAGGTGGAAGTAAATATATGAGAAACTCCCCTGCCTTCATTCATCTTCCTCACGACATTTAAAGTGAGCTTATAGATGAGATTGAATGAGATGTCCTCTCCCCGTAGGTGGATCCCAAGTTTCAGGTTTGTTCGCCATTTTAGATCAATTCACATGAAATATAATGAAATTTTGAACAATTTAAGATTAAACTAACCAAATCAGAAATGGTTCTTCTTCATACATTCAATACTGACATTACCCCGTACAGCACTAGAGTAACCCTATGTTTATTAGATTCTTTAAGCGGGTATTACTGTAATAAGGTTAATGTTACTTTCGCTGTCATCTGCATTTGCTACATTATCCAAATTTTTTTTTGTTAACATTTGTTACGGTGTACATCATAACAAACAAATATAGTTACTTCAGACACAATATGTAACGAAATAATCGACTCTGTTACCGAACGAAATGCACATAATAAAAAAAAAAAATACATTCTTTTTCTACAAATTATACTACTGGAAATGCCAACGTATTTGTAGATGGGTCATTCCACCGAAAACGTACCTTTTTACGTACAAGGCAATTATTTACTTAAGAAATATTCAAAGTTCTTCTTTCAGTGGTTATAAACAGCAATACAAACGAAGGAAGATATGAACATTGGTATTCTTTGTTCTTTCATTTTATTTCTATTAAATTTTTAAACAATAGTGAAGATATGTATACCTCCATTACGTGTCACAAGTGCTTCGTCAGAAGGGTGGTTAATTATTTCATGAATTTAAGGAAATATTGAATAAGTGAGTCATATTGTATTTCTTACATTAAAAGGTGAACTGCAGTTCGACATAAAAAAAAATGAGAAAATGTTAGCTTGAACATATGTTTTCAGGTTTGAAAGTTTGTCACAGACTTTCCCTGTCTCCTCCGTTCTGAAGATATTTTAACAAATTCCCATTAGATGGCAATGGTATTCACAAAGAGTGGATGAAGGAGGAAAAGACGCCACTTTGTTTTAGCTCTGTCTTGTGTTTGGAGTACAATAGTATGGTTTAACTATATTCTATCTAACAGTTTCTTCAGGATTCTCAAGACGGTTCTAATCTTTGTGTATCCTCCGTTCTCAACTTACACAAATAAATAACATTGAGAAACTACATAGAACTTGTTGAAGTTATTCTTAAATACGATTCAATTAGATTTTAAAGGATGTTCACGAGCTAACCTCACAATAAGCATGACAAACTAGGGAAATTTTGCAGAAATGTATCCTCCGTAGATGTATCCTCCGTTACATTAACATTGAATGGAGGATATTAATTTCGTAACAGAGGGTACAAAATCATTTATTTAAATACTATGAGTCTCAATAATTGATTTAGTATATGTATTATCATTATCTCAATAATTAATTTAAAATATTTATGATTTTGGAATATTTGTTTATTATTATCGGTAAATTTCTTTTCTGCTATTTTGCGATAAGTTAATGTTCTGTTTAACCACTCAGTTTCAGAATAAATTGAAATTTTACTTAAATTATGAGTTATGCTTTTAAAATATGGTAGATTTCATTACTGTATCTTATACTCTGTTACAGTTGTGTATCCTCCGTCCATATCAAAATTTTATTTTATTCCTTATTTCATGAAAAAGGAAGAAACAATGTAACAATTCATTTTATAATTCATAGAAGCAATAATACTGCTTAGAAAATAAATTTCAGATTTGTTTGTCAATATTTTTTTTTTAACATTTTTGTCTCTTAAAAGGTACGTTTTCTGTGGAATGACCCAGATGCTTATAATCTTATCACTGAGATACTGAAACCTAAGTGAAAAAAACCTTCTTAAGTTTTGAGCCGCGAGAAACGTAAATGAAAGAACGTTTAAGTATTGATTAAAAATTAATCGAATGACGCTTTTATTGACATTGTTGTTTCAAATAGAAGCAGCTTCCCAGTTGATAAAAAAAAAAGAATTAAGTTGAAACCTTAAGTAATTTATTGTTACTATATATCTAAATTCTTTATAATGCAATCCATTTTCGAATTGACCAAGAACACGTTGTTTCACGGATTGCCTAAGGAAAGATTATGATGAACATTATTTAACAAAAAAACAAAACAAATAAATTAACCAGGAAAATTTCGAAATTCGAGGGTCCCCAAATCACCACAGATTTGTATATTTAAAACATTTCGACGACGATCGGTGGATATGGAAAATACATGGGAGCTCTTGGCAGTGATTATAGTGGTACTATGACAGAAGCAAACATCATACTTTCATAACTGTCTTTCTCTAAGACTAAAGAGCTTCTGAAGTGATGTATGGATAAGGGTGTCCTTCGTGTGTAGCAAGAATATTGTGTACAAATGTCACAATTATTCAGCGCTACATAAAACCAAACACACTAATCTCAGATGAAATTCTTATCAAATAATTTGGACAAACAGAAATTAAAGGTTCTAACAATTGAAGATGAATAAAGAAGCTTATTAATTCACATTCCAATTCGGCTTAAAAAAGGTTATTCTTTCATCATTTTCAGAGAGTTTTTATAAGTATTATTAATGTGCAAATCGCATGAATAATTGGTAGTAAAACAACGAAAGTGTTTAAGTGTGTTGCGGAATTTTATCAAATACACGAGTACGCCGATAAACTTGCTGGGCGGTTGGCATTGTATCTAAGAAATTGGCCTCTCACCTCTTGAGTACCGAGATTCGGTTCTCATGTGGGTTCCATGATGGTGGACGATCCGCGCTAGGCAGGTTTTCTTGATTCTTCGTTTCCCCTGCACTTCTCCCACCATCCTTATTTCCGCACAATAGGTCGCGGTGCTCGGCTTCCCTGCCACCCACACTCATCACATCAACATAACATAACGCCGTTAAACAAACAAAAAGTAGTTGTGAAGCACTGTTATCGACTACTGTGTCGTAGGTAACATTACTTAACATTACTACCGTGTAATTCGAAATTTCTTTTAAATTTATCTAATTAATAGATTTAAATATCAAAAAACAAAATAATTTATTATAAAAACTTTTAAAAACCACGCTTTCTACGTATTATATTATATAAAGATTATATACATCAGAAATAGTTTTCTGTATATATTTCTAACGGGGAAAACTCAAAGCCTATCCTTCGAGCTTCGCAAAGCAAAGATTTCAATCAATCATTTGCAATTTAGAAAATTTAGAAAAGTATAGAATGTAAGAATAAAATTAACTTATATTACTAAACATACAAAGCCGGACAGTGATATGAAATTTGAAAAATACCAATACAAAGAACAAATCACTGTTTCCGTGAAGATAAAGTCAAATTAATATAAAATATATTATTTTATCAGTATATTATGGTACAGTCATCAGATATAAGCATGTGTGCAAAATTTCTAGATGACTGACCGATGGGAAGTGACTTAAAAACTAATTACAAGATTTGACCCGGAAACCACAGTGAGAGTTAAGAAAAGCGCGGTAATAAAAACTGGTATTGGTTATAAGATGAGCGGATTTTCACAGAAGTCAAGAAATTCGATCTTAGAAAAAAAAAAGTACATCGTATTGCATTTCCGAAAGAAAAAATGTTTTTTAAATAAAGAACAACATTAATAATAATTTTCTTAAGAACATGCTTTCATCACGTGACTGTTAAAATTTCAATAAAAAGAAAAATCTTTAAAATAAAATAATGGATAAAATAAGATAAGAATCAAAAAAATCATTGAAAAATCATAAGAAATTATAAATCCTACAAATTTGGAGAAGACTCATAGGCAATAGGCGTGCCCTGACCCACTTCTAGCCATGAGAGGATTACAACATTTACAGCAATTAATACCCTTATCAACAGCTACTTGTAGCCGAAAAAACGAACCGATTCGGTCACGCACTCTTAGCAGTTTTTTACATGAGGTCCTATGGGAAAAACTAGTTTTTCCCCTCACCTCCTAAGGAGGCAAAAGCCAACAGGAATTTGATTACTGGGATTTTATAGCCCTACCTAAGAGCTATCTAATGACACTCATCCGAAGTGGAGGAAAGTGTGGGAAAAAAAAGATATGAGCAAAAAACGAAAAAAGATCAAACCGGAAATGGTCATTTTTTGGCTTCATATGAAAGATTAATGAATTTATATAGAATAGAGCAAAGTCATATCATCAAATACACCGGATTGCCTCTAGATTCAATCCAGGGTTGCGCCCTCATAGAGACTCCCATGATTCCCTCAGGCCTGGCTCCGAAAAGAGTCCGTCATAGGCAATTCAATGAATTTTTTAAGGACACCTCTGTCATGGACCACCCGAAAGCAATCTCAAGAGGATTTATGTCGCACCCGTAATGGACCACCCGAAAGCAGTCTTAGGAGGACTTTTCTCATTGAATTCATTCAATTGCCGGTACTCTCTTCGGATACGCACTTTTTTTCCGAAAAGCCGAATGGGTTCGTTTTTTCGGCTGTAAGTAGCTGTTGGTAAAGGTATTAATTGCTGTATATGTTGTAATCCTCCCATGGCTAGAAGTGGGTCAGGGTAAACGCCATTATGTCATGGGTCTCGGCATTTATATTTTCGGATTTTTTTTATAGGCTTAAACGAATTCTGAAAACTCATGAACTCTTTTATGCTTAGCCTGAAGCAAAGAATACGAAATAAATTCTTAAACGAAATAGTTCTTCCATACCTTAATATGAAACAGACACTACTTTACTACACAATATGATTTAAATCAATTCATGACATTATTTTATTTTTCTATATAAACTACAGCTGTAGACTGCAATATGTTGATTCCAATAAATCCAGATGATAAGTGACGACAATAAAATTACAAAAATATGTTCTCATTATCTTTCAATAATTATTCCGTTGTTCGGTAAATAATGACTTAATGTGTTATTCAAATTTACAAGGTTAGCATTATTACTGATTCTTAATGTTATATACTAAAGTCATTTTTATATGAACGCGAGCAATAATACTTCATCGTAGAAATAAAATACTGTATGTAAGCTCTCAAAAAAAAACTATGGATAGCCTACGTGACTGGAATTTCTATAAAATTTGAACGCTTATTAACTTCGTTTTTTGTCAATTTATCCGAATGCAAAACAACTTCAGTCTGGATTGGATCGATTCTCATGAAAACTGATAGGTGAAAGGATCAAACTCCAGTCACATCAGATACAAGCTAAAGGATCGTATGTCAATGTTAAAGAAGCAATTTTTTTGAACATATGAAATTAATATGATATTTGATAATGTACGAATTGAAATTCTTTAAAACCAAATTAGCAAAGATTTTAAAAGATGACGAAAATGCGGCAATATAAGTTTCAAAGTAGATCCATTTTCTTTTTGTTTAAATCTTCAAATAGAACCTTCATGATTTGTACCACATTTTAATAATAACTAAATTTCTCTGTATATGGAAGCATCTAGTAAATTACTCCGATTTGCTTCAAATCTTCTTAAAACTGTCTTCTTTAAATAATAAATAAATATCTACCATCCTTAGTAAATATTGTAATGGTATTTGTGGGAGTCTCTTGTAGGAGCGAAGAAACAACGAGTCAAGTTTGGAATTGAACTGAATTTATTAAACAGGAAACATGCGATTTTATAGATTTTACAAAGTTGGATTTCATTGGAAGATTAATAAAAAATACACATATGTGATTGGACAAGAAACATAACGAACTTAAATTAATTCGCTAATTAAACGGCTGCAACGGAAAAGAATTTAAAAATAAACAGAACATCAGTAATTAGGAAATAGAAAACGAAAGATTTAAAATAAATAACCGTCAAGATTAAAATGAACAAAATACAGATATCTACCTAGATAAAAAGAAAAAGTCTCGAATCACTCACTCATCAACGCCCAGCCCAAAGCCTTGGACCTAGAAAGCTGAAGTTTTGCACAGATGTAGACTAGGAATAAGGCCGGATTTTTCGAAATTCCCACAGAATAGGGAACAAAGAGGATTTATATTTTCGCTTTGAACTTTTGGTGTGTGTGTCACCAAACAATACATCTGAGTTATGCGGAGAAGTCAAAACGGGCTGGGAACTCGCATATTTTCCGATCTCGATATTAACTTGCTAAAAAAAAAATAAAAAAAATCCTATGTATGCAAGACATCCGGAGCGAAGTGACGGTACCCGGCTAGTATGCAGATAAATATAAATAAATGATTTCTAAATATATTTACGTACAAACTGTTACAATATCTACATACAAAATTCACAATATTTTGTTGTATTAATCATAAAGCCTAGTACACACCAAGGGACAAAGTCGCGGAACATATGTCTCGGGACAAAGTCGCAGGCTGTTCCGCGACTGTTGCCATACAGTTTTCTCGTGTTCCGGGACTGTCGCGGTACAAAAGTCGCAAGTCTCATGTTCTCCATCGAAACGGGGAACACGAGACAATGTTGCGCGACATTTCGTAGTCTGTACGTGTTCCAAGACTTCTGAGTCAGTTTCTACTTGTCCGCCATGGAACTAACATTAAAAATAATCGAAGATTTTCAGGCCCACAAGTCTAGATTATAAAAACAGAAATAAAAGGAAGGATGCTACGGAGCATCTGGCCCAAAAATTTCTGAAACCCTTGCCATCTTCCAGTTTTAATTTTTCGAGAAGATTAATAGCAACAGTAATGCCAAACCGAAAATAGAGTTCTCCTCCAGTACCGTTTAGGTTTACGATTTTTCCTTTTTAACAACATTAAATTATTTATACACAAATTCAACGAACAGAGCGCAATCTGTTGGGACATCGCGTTCTGATATCTGTAGTGCAACTGGCTGTTTAGGTGTGGACGCGCGACATTGTATAGCGACAGTCTAGGGACAAAGTATCGCGACTGTCCCAAGACACGTGTTCCACGACACGTGTTCCACACACCACGACTTTGTCCCTTGGTGTGTGTACTAGCCTTAAGAGCTTCTTCTGGCTTTATTTATACGCAAAAGAATGTCTCTTCTTCCTCATAGAATTCGTTAAATACAGAATTTACATAAATAACATTATTATATTGTAACAGTTTGTAGGTAAATATTTTTAGAAATCATTTATTTGTATTTTTTGTAGAAATTATTTATCGGTATTTTATTCATTTTAATCGTTAACCGTTACTTATTTTAAAACATTCCTTTTCTATTTCCTAATAACTGATGGTCTGTTTATTTTTAAATTCTTTTCCGTCGCAGCAGTTCAACCAGTTCATTAATTTAGGTTCGTTACGTATATTTTTAATTACTTAACCAATGAACAGAATGGGAATGTCTGTAGTCAGCAAAGTTCATCAGAGCAAATAAATTTTATTTCATCAAATTTCTGTTTGATTATTTAATACAATAAGTTCATGACATGAAGATGGTGTGTTCGCTACGTAGAGGAGGATTATAATGTATAGTTACTATTTGCGCGAATCACAAATGGAGATTCAAATTATTTACACTTTTAATTCTTTGCTCTTCTATCCCATTAGCATAATTTTGCTCGATGTAATGAAACAAGTAAAGATCAGATGTCCAGAGACGATTAAAATCTCTTAAAAAAAAGTAAAATTTGAATTCGGGAATTTTGCGAAAGTAGTAATTAAATGTTACAATTAATTGTTACATACAACAAAATTCAGTGAGCTGTTTTTGATATTAAAACTGAATTTTGTTGTGCGTTTCGGTTCCCTTGTATTTATTGTCACGACGCACATTAAATTTGAAGATTTTAATATTAATCTTTTATTAAATTAATCTTTACCAAGCTAAGCTTAATTAGTTATTCAACCCTTTTTATTATTTTTTGATGTTTTGTTAGTTGAAGGGTCATTGTTTTCCCCATTTGTTCGTTGTGTATCCTTTACCATACTTCACTGAGCTGGGTACACTGGGCGAATTCCACTGAGGAAGATTATTCAATTCAACACTGCTGTCTTGGATTCCCAGTATTAAACACCAAAAACAGCCCAATGAAATTTTTTTATTTATTTCCGTTTCTTTATATGTTGTCCTCATGCACGTAAATTTAATGATTTTACAATCAATTGTTGACAATGTAGAACATCCCGAATAATCATTAAGGAAGCTACAGTATCCGTTGCAAAACAACAATTTTAACATTGCTGTAATAACGGTAGGAATTGGATAAAATGTAATATTCTAATATAATAATTGAATGTTATTGTATTTCCTTCAACGGAGGAAGCAGACTTATGCTTCGACAATTATTTATTAGATAAAATAAATATTAAGATTTTATTAAGATTTTAATTTAATTTCTCCAGAAAATACTTCTTTTCCTCGGGATTTAATTTAAGTGTTATATTTTTAGGGCTTTATCGTAACGGAAGGTTTGTACTTTCAAACTATTTTATTTTTTTAAACATTAAACAAAATTAAATCTTGAATTGAAGTCATGCTTCCGAAGGTAAAAATAAAGCAGTAAATACAAAATTCCTTAGTATCGTAAATAAGTCAGTTTGCAGAATTCGGTCCCAATAGGTAAAGGGAGTAATATTATTTTATAGAGAGCAGACAGACACATTCCGTATTACATATATAGATACTGAATTAAGATTTTATTATCATAAGTTAGAAGAATGTAAAATCAAAATTTCAGTTCATACATTTAATGTTCCATTCTACAAATATAGCTTACTATGCTAGTAGTCTGCAGCTTATTTACATGCTTGTCATCACAACACTGGAACAGAAGGTCCGGGCTGTGGATCAACGAACTTGTAGCGCCCATCTTCAGTTTTCAACAGGATGTTCTTATCCATGGCTATTTTCAATACTCCCGACAATTCCATTCTAAGTCCCTGAGGGGTGAACCCTTTGCACTGGCGATTTTGCTTAAGGTGGTTTAAAAGGATTTTGAAACCAACTCCCTTGCCTCCATTCAAGTTCCTCACGGCATCTAAGGTGAGATTATAGACGAGTTCGACGTCTCGTCTTCCCTTTTGTACAGTGAAATTTTCCGGTTTCTTAAACAACAACTCCATTGTAGACCAATTCACATCGAATTACCTAAATTTTAAAAAATTTGGAAAACATCAGAAAGTTAAATTGAATTGATTTTACAACCATCTCTATATCTTCAATTTGTCTATATACGAAAACTCATAATCAAAATGATTATGTTATGATATTAGTTTGTTAGGATTGAGATAAAAGATTTTTCTCCTTCCTTATTTATTTATTTTTTAGTTATTTTAATTGTAAATAGAGATCTTGCTAAAGTCTTTGAAAGAAAAAGACGAAATATGAAATAAGTTTCATGTGATGAAGATGGTTTTTGATATTGAGTTTTCGTATATATGAATTGATTTTGTTTTTCATTATTGCAGTTAAAACCTAATTTAAAAAACTGTTTGGGTTTAGTGAAGAATCCGTTAAAAAGACTAATAGGGAGATAATATGCTATTAATATCACTGAGAATCGACCTTAGGAGAATCTGAAATAAAGGTATACAGGGTTATTCAGAACGAAACATCATAACTTCAACACAGCATTCTAGAGACCATTGCAAGTCAAAACATAAAAATAAAATCCATGACAACTATGTCCAATTAGTTTAAATAGCAGTGGAGGAAATATTCAACACGAAGGACCTTTTCTACAGCAAATACACCACGATAGAAAGGTCGTTTATGTGGCGTCAATTGCAAAGTCTGTGTGTATCAGAAATCTGCTACTTCTCAATAGAAACTTTCCCTCAGAATCCATGATTCCCGCTCTTCAAAAGAACAAACCTGAGATCTGGAGACTGTTCACAAATGAGGGACTTAGAATAACAATGGCTTATCCCAACTGAGGTATATTTTTAAAATTTACATTTTATATATAAAATGTAAATAATGTTATATAATGGTATATTACCATTAGTCCAGTAACCTTGTCGCCTGAAAGGGGTACTATGCGTCAGATCGGGTAGTTCTGAAATTTTGCTGGGTTGTTTATGATGTTATTCCAATGTAAGATCCAAGTTTTCGACCTTTAGCGGCGAACGCAACCTTGTCAAAAATTCAAAAAACCGCGAAATTTTCGATCCTTCTTCAGGATTTGGCGATTTTAACCCTGAAGGACTATTGTGATAATAATGACTTAGTACGTTTTTAAAGGAGACGAAATTTCCTACAGTTTGAGACCAGAACCATGTATATGAACCTAATAGTTACCAAAATACAATGTTTCAAAATTTAGTGAGTTTTGCGAACTCGGCAATTGTTAGAATAATGTGATGTTCTGTGGGAATTTCGACCTTGAAGGCTGATGTTCCTCAGAAAAACAAACAACTCTGTGATAAAATAACACAAAGTAAATGAAATAATGATCCTTAAAACCTAATGTTTGCAATTGACAGTGATAACAATAAAAAATAGAAGACAAGTAAGAACATTTTGCTCTCTTGGAAGGGCCCGGTTGCGCATCGGCGGTTTCTCCACAGGGAACATCTGCAGTTCAAACATCGTTGTCTTCCCAAAATACAGTCTCCAGCATTTCGAAATATGACAAATCGTCGCTTTCTGAGTGCGAAACAACCTCAAGTGCGATGTCCGGCACATAGTCGCTTGAGGCCCCGCTGCAGTGGCTGCAGACAAAAGAACACTTCAGCCCTGCCTTCCTACAGCTGCACGCGTTCCCACAATCCCTCGTACAGCCGCACGAAATCATCCGCAAGAGGTGTTACGTTTTAAATTAGTAGATGAAACTATTACTACTACTAATAATAATAATAATTAATAAAGCAAAAACCAAAAAAACCTACTGTTAACCGGGTACGATCAAAATCACACATTTCACAGATCTTTTACCATTGACTTAAACTTAAATTAACATTAAGAGCAGTAGATAAATTAGAAATTGGAACATGCACATATTAAGTTTAAAACATTTACTAAATAAATAAATAAAAATACTCGATTAACCGTTAACTGTCTTCAGGCGTACAAATGTAATAAAAAACACTCCAATATAAAATCCGTTAAATCAACAAATTAATTCGAATGAAGTCAAAGCGTTGCAGGGAAGCACGTGACATCGGGCAACAAAATAAGCTGGAGCTAACTGACATATATCGTATATTTTAATTTATTTAATAAATGTTTTTGGGTAAAACTTAGATAAGTGGCTAAAATGAAACACAGAAAAATATTGGAAAAAAATTAAGAAATATGCATTTATTAGTTTTTAATTAACTTACTGTTAACTTATTATTAACAAAATCACTTTTCATACACTTAAGTAGATATTATAGCTTTAATATAGAATTTTTAAAAGTGGTATGCCAAGAAAATGAACAGTCTGACAGGAAAATGACTTCCACTAACAACCGAATGACAAGGTGCAGGATAATGATCACTCCCATTCTTATTAATTGGAAAATGAAATTCAATCAACTACTAACATAATTAAACTGTAATGTCTTACTATAAAAGAACAATATGAAGGAAAATCAACATAACAAAGCCTCTGATAAATCATAATCCT
>JAFIDM010000179.1:42026213-42058903 GCA_023159025.1 Thereuonema tuberculata | reverse complement strand
GAACTATTGGCAATGATTTCTACAAACACTGCTAACGTTCTATTAAAGAAGCAAACATCATACTTTCATAGATCTATTTCTATAAGACCAGAGCTTTCTCCACTGATGTGCTGTTAGTGTACCCTTCGTGTTCCGCAAGAAAATTCTCAGCACATCCATGATAACTATTTAGCTTTGCAGGAAATCAAACATACTAATCTAACACTAAATTCCTGGCATCAAATAACCTGAAGAAACAAGAAATTAAAACTACATTCTACGTCGATCTAACAATAAAATTCAATAAAGTATTACAGTAGAACCTCGATTCACCGAAGTCGTCGGGACAGGATCTTCGTCGGTAAATCGAAAATTCCGGATAAAAGAGAGCACTTAAAACTGGCCGTCAGGAGACAGCAAAACTTTTAACACTGGATTTTAAACATGTACACTAAAAAAAAAAGTAAATGTAATGTTTTTAATTATATTACTATAATTATAAACAATAAAAACAATACATGTCACATAAGTCAGAAACTGCAATGCAAATGCTTATATGACATACGATACATACTTTACATTGGTTTGCTCTGCCGTAAGTATAGCCGACATCGTTTAGCCGCTGTGACCCGAAATTGTTTCAGTAGCATAAGTTCTGTAAAATTAGAGTCAGTCTGTTGCTCCTACCACATCAGTCCTTTAGCAAAGCATTCAAAAGCATCGGAGTTGCTTATTTTAGAAGTTTCGATCACCTCATCTTCATCATTTTCGTTGTTACGGTCATCGCTCATCAATTGAAATCCTTCATCATCAGCATCACAATCTAACCACGAACTAACGTCATCCTCTTAGCAATTTCCACAGCCTGGAATTTGTTTCAGAAGACCGTTTAATTCAGTAATTACCAGTGGCGGCTCGTAGCTAAAATTAGTGCGGGTTTCCGCCCAGAAAATTTTTAGGCTTTGTTGTCAAATTGTGTAACAGGAAACAAAAATGTATAAAAAGAACCATCAGCACGCCAGGATCGGCACTGTGGAAATGCTAGTGCTCTTTCCCCCTTGCAACCACCCCTATAGCTTCCTTGGAGGTCAGGATCGACACTGTGGGAAAGACAGTGATCTCTCTCCCTTGCAGCCTCGTGTGTAGCTTCCTAGCACTTCAGGATTGGCACTGTGGAAAAGGCAGTGATCTCTCCCCCTTGCAGCCTCGCGTGTAGCTTCACAGCACGTCAGGATCCGCACTGTGGAAAAGACAGTGATCTCTCCCCCTTGAAGTCTTGCGTGTAGCTTCCTAGCACGTCAGGATCGGCATTGTGAAAACGACAGTGATCTCTCCCCCTTGCAGCCTCGCGTATAGACTCCTCTGCGTGCATGCGCACAACAGTCAAACCCCACGCCGCTGTAACTGTGAAGCTTCACATTTCCATACAAAGATTTTTGCATCTTTTTCATAAACTGGGGATGGTTACTGACATTAAGCTCAAGGATTATATATTGTACAAGTATAAAGAAAGAATTAAATAAGGACTCATTATATTAAATGTTTTGATATTATAATATCAAATGAAAATAGGGGGTGCTGCAGTTCCACAGTGCCTATACGCGAGCCGCCACTAGTATTTATCAAAAAAAAAAAAAAAGCTTAAGGAAACCGACGTCGGTTAAACGAGGTTCCGGTTAAAAGAGTTTCGGATAATCGAGATTGTACTGTAATTCACTTTCCAATTTGGCTTAAAAAAGCTTTTTCTGGTCATTTCAGACTATTTTTATAAGTTTGAACTAAATTATTATTCATGTGCAATTCATGCTCAGGTCTCTAAGTAATGTATTCTATTATTTGTAGTAAAGCAAAGAAAAAGTTTGGTCTGCAGCGGAATTTTAGGCCTTCCAAATATACGAGTATTTAGTCAAACAAAGAAAAAATATGTTTTAGTATAATATAATCTGATCTTAAAATTAGTCAAGGAATTTGAACTGTATAATAAAAAAAAGTTGTATATCTTACAGCATTTAAAAAAAAAAAAATTCTAATAAAGAATATCATTAATAATGCGTTTTTCAGAACACAAACTTTTATAATGTGATGACAAAGACTCTACTGTTAAAATCTCAATAACAACCTTTAAAATAAAATATTGGATGAAATTAAAATACGAAAAGAATTAAAGTAATTATTAAAAAATAAGGAGAAATTATGAATCCTATTAACTTTTATTTTTATATTCGGATTTTCTTTTAGGCCTAAACGAATGTCAAAAGCCCAAGTACTCTTGGCAAGTTAAGCCTAAAGCATAGAATACGAAACAATAAATTCTGAAATGAAATAAGAAAAGTTGAATTCATACCTCGATATGATACAGACACAACTTAACTGCACAATTTGGCAGATTTAAATCAATTCACGTCATTTTTTTATTTATTTTTTTTTCTGTAATCTACAGCTGCAGACTTAGAACATGTTGATTCCAGTAAATTCAGATGACAAATGACGACAATAAAATTAAAATCATATGTTCTCATTATCTTTCAATAATGATTCCGTTATTCGGTAAATAATGACTTAATGTGTTATTCAAATTTGCAAGGTTAGCATTATTACTGAAGTGACTCAGTAATATCAGCGCGAGCAATAATACTTTATTGTAAATAATCGAAATATTGTGGTTTAAATATATAAAAAATTAAATACATGACTGACATTTCTATAAAAAATTTAACGCTTATTAAATTCTTTTTAAATTCGTTTGTTTGTCAATTTATCTGAATGCAAAACACAACTTGAATCTCAATGGATCGATTTTCATGAAAACTGATATACGACAGAATATCCATTGACCTCAATTACAAGCTAAAGTATAGTGTTTCTTGTGTCCATGTTATAGAAGCAATTTTTTTTAACATACAAAATAATATTATGTTTTATTACCATATTTATTCCTAAAATCTCTTTCGTTTCATTTGAACACTACACTTACTACTTCAACATCTTTATTTTCGCAAATTTTCGTTAAGAAATCAAAATGTCTTTCCTTTTTAGCGGCCCCTAGTTTACAGCTTGCCTGTAAAACATAGGGGAGGCCGCTCTTGCTTTTATGCTTGCTGGATGTCACACTCTATAGTGGCCAAACTGTTAGAGATAATAGAATGAAACCATTGTGTTCAGCATCAAAAAGTAGGTGACCACGTCCAAAAAAATCAGACCTATAGGACCATTCCTTGACCGGATGTTGGTGTGGGTCAAAAGTGGTCGCTTCGGATAAAGAGGAAAACGGCGATAGACGTCCCACCAATATCAATCCTTCTGAACACATTTTCCTTCCCTTTTATCGAATTTGGCCAACTAGGGATCATGTAACTAGCTCAACCTGACAACGTCAGGGCGAGGCTAGTGAAATTCAAGAAAGGGGGGGACGAGAATTATACCCCGTCCAGGATAACCCCAGGTGGGAAACGGACGAAACACAGAAGAAGAAAGAAACAGCCATGCCACCACCGGGATTCGAACCCGGGTACTGGCGCATCGGCCACAACGGCAGCCCGCCGGCTAAACCGCACGGCCACGCCAGCACGGCTCTGAACACATTTTGTTTATAAAATTGTGCATATTATGGGGCCGCTATGGTTTTGACACTATCTAAAAGCATTAATTTATCTTGTTCAAGTTTTTTTATGTAGAATCCTGGTAGAAAAAACTTGAAAAAGGAAAGACATTTTTTTCTTTCCGAAATTTTGCGAAATTAAGATGTTGAAGTAGTAAAGGAAGAAAATGTGCCTATTAAATTTCCGAAGTAGACACAATTTGTTTTTTTGTTTTTTTTTTTTTAGATTTTAAAATAGATCCTTTATCATTTCCCTAATTATATTGATAATTGAACTAAAGGACAATTGATGAGGCCTAAATAAAACTACTATCAGTGCTTTCTGATTTTTCTTTAATAACATAACAAATTTGACCATCTTTATTCTAAAGCCGAACGCGCATTGAACCACGTGTCCGTATCCCGTAAACGGACAAATGACGTCATTCCGTAAGACGTCCGTCGATTCGTGACGTTAAACTCAAGTTTTTCAGCGAATACAGAAGTGTGCCGTACTGCCTCAATGGAAGAAACATTCTGATTGGGGACGTTAACTTTGCGTCACATACGGAATACGGGAATCTTCAAGCTTGTTCAATACAGTGACGGAATACTTGAGTTTAACGTCACGAATCGACGGACGTCTTACGGAATGACGTCATTTGTCCGTTTACGGGATACGGACACGTGGTTCAATGAGCGTTCGGCTTAATAATAAAAGTGAGCGAGAAAAACGGCAATAACAGCTAAATGATCTCTAAGCCTATGAGATTCAGTCAATAACTTTTAAATAATAAGAAAAACTTTTTAAAACTAAAATACTTTACAAGAGATATACAAAGCTTTGAGTGCCCTGAAAATCGGGTAGCCTACAGAGAAGATCAGCATCCTGCCTTATGAATGCATTTATGATTGGCTCCATGGAATTCAGAAATGACATTTTATCTTCTCTTTGTCATGGATTTGTCATTTTTAATCTTTCTTTCCAAAATGATATTATTCTGCTGATGATGTTCTAACATCTACAAAAGCTTGGAAGAAGTTTTGGTTATATACCTCCTGTAGTCGAAGTTACGTTGTAGGGCCATATTCCGGAATGCTGGTGGCCATATTGAGCATAATAGGTGGTGAAAGAAGGAATTTTCGTGAAGCTAAGAATAGCTGAATTTTTCAGGGTTTAAAGGAATCAACCCTCCGTATTACAGAAGCAAACATCATGAGTTCATAAATCTATTTATACAAACCAGGGATTCTCAACTGACAGAAGCTGTTAGAGGTAACCTTCGTGTTCCGCAAGAAAATTCTTTTAGCTTTGCATAAAGAGAAATACACTATTCTTAAAGACTCAGTTCTTCAGGTTTTCAGTAATATTATTCGTGTTATCTAGTGGAAGTGATGTTAATATCGAACAATTTGAAACATATTGCACCAGGACTTTAATTCATTACAAGAAAATGTACAGCTGGTACGAATTAACACCTACTGTTCACAAAGTCTTACCACACAGCTCCTTAATTATAAGGAATGCAATTTTACCACTTGTCTGAGGAGGCCCAGGAAGCCAGGAACAAAGATATCCGGAACTATCGCCAATTTTTCAGTAGAAAATCAAGCAGAAGTCTCAATATCCGTGATTTATTTTGCAGACTGTTACGGTCTTCAGACCCAGTAACATCTTCAGCTCGCCCACTGCCAAACAAAAGTGTACGAAAACTTGCAGATGGAATAAAAAAAGACTTACAACATTTAATTATTTATTTCCTCAAAAAATAGTGAAGACGATGAAGATGAAGATGATGACGATGACAGTAAAAGTAGTTGTGACGAAACATCAGATGAATCCGATTTTTAAAGAAAATATTATTTTATACCGAGTGAATTAATTTTTTAGATTTTTATAAATGTGACTATAAGATTACAATTATTACATTTATTCATATCTCTAATACAAAATGAAACTTCAAATTAAATAAAAAAAACGAAAAAAAAATTGTCTTGCCCTGATGATGAAAGTCTTTTTCTTGTGCTATTACACCATGGAAATTGATTGCCTAAGAAATATTATTTCTGAAGGGTATAACAAAAAAACATTAATTGTATTATTTTCTAACTACAGATGAAAACAAGGTCTCCTCAATCTCCTCCTTACTTCCCTTTATATTAAGGAAATATAATTTAACTTTTAGTATAAATTCTAATCCTGGAGTGCAAAACTGGTTGTGGATAATTGGTTTTATATCACTTTTATCACTCATATAAGTTAAAAGTGATATAAAACCAATTCTACATAAATAATTACATTCGAATAAGAAAACATGCAACAGTTATTTCAAAAGTATCTATAAATACCAAATTTCAAGTAATTAGTAGAAAATTACCAAAAGTCGGCCGCCATATTGGATCCGCCATTTTGAATTTTGGACAAAGGATGTCAGATTCGAAATCAGCGACCACCAAAACCCCTGTAAATCAAATTTCAGGTTAGTACTCCCAATAATAGGGGAAGGAGGATTTTTTGCACCATGATTACTGAATCGGGCCCACTGTGCGCCGTCATTTCCTAGTAATGATCGCATCCAGCATTCCAATAAACAAGTTCATTATGTTCCTAGCAATGCATTCATTTTAATTTTTTATCCTTCAAAATATATGATGGGCAAATACTCTAGTTTATGATAGTAGACTAGATAATTTATATTTAAAGCAACTAAACCATTTTCTCGATTTCCTTAAGGAGAATAATAAATAGACTAACCAACACAGTATTAATAATAAATTTACTATCAACGAAGAGGATGTGCAAGACTCTGATGTTGTTGGGTTTTTTTTTGTTTTTTAATTTTGCCATTGAAAAATTAAATTGTTACAGAGTTAACATAAAAATTTATAATGTTACAGATCTGGGGGGAGGGTTATATATTATATCAACCCATTACTGTTTCCTTTCTTCTTTCTTTCTGTATAAAGAAAGAATTTGATACTGTGACTAAGCAGCCCTTTAGATATTACGAGTCTTTTCACAATAGCAATTCGTACGAAAAAAGCGAATCAAATTTAAATAAAGAAACAGACTACAAAAATTCAAAACACTGAACCGCTAATATCTTCCAAAATTTTCATAACAAACTTTTGAAAACAATCGTGTCATCTCTGTAATGATATTTATGTGAATTGTAATAGTTTAATCAAATGAAGTGCATCCGTTACGCCATGGCTTCATTGTTGTAGGAAAAGATGGCGGTCATGGAAGAAAAGGGATCGTTTCGATCGAAGCGAAAATCGCTGGGACACAACTCAGTTGCGGTGCAGTTTCAAGTCCCTTTCGGAAGCAGCAAAGCGCGGTAAGTTTGATTATGAAGTTGTACACTTTATTATTTATAATGAGAAAATGAGTGGAATTAAATTTTATAACATTCAGCTACTGTATACTTGAATGTTTAAACTATACAGAACAGAACTTCGTTTCGCTCATAACCTTCGTCTCTGTTCAATGATTTATTATGAAACTAAGGAAAAAGTTACATTTATATTTAGATGGTTTGTTAGATATCAAGTAAAAAAAAAAAAGTTAGGTTGAATGTTTATTAAGACTCTTTCACGTTATTTCCTAACTAAATTTAATGTGGATGTACTACACAATGTTTTATGACTTTACATATGCACAGTGAATTTTAAAGGTTTTTCTTTTTTTTTTCAAAGTCGCTAATATTTGCTAATTCTTTACATATTTCTGGTTTACTCACGGGAATATTCAGGCCATTTATTTATTTATTTATTTTTTATATATTAGGATCTGAAACTCACAGGGTTTAGGAAAGAAAAAAATAATAACATAAGAATATAGGGTGAAACCGGAGTTTACGGTACCAGGCTGTCTTGGACTACGGTCGAGTTTTGACAAGATGGCCGCCTTGGCACTACTTTTAAGATATGAATTTTAGTTTTTCGATTAACTAGTGAAAATTAGAATGAGATTTGTAGGTAAGCTTATTTAAAAATGGTTTTGCACGATATTTTACTAGAAAAAACTAACCCTCATCTGGCTAATTGCAATTTGAGATAACAGTATGCACCATTTTGTATCCCTGCGCGGATGTATCCTTAAGAAGACTGATTGGCAGGTACCGCATTCTCCTGTTTAATCGAATATAGATATTTTTTAATTGGAATATACAGTATATGTTTACTCTTGTTTCTTTTTCGTTGAAAATTTTCAATTTCGCTTTGGTTGTCCACGGGTTAGCCTATTCGGGTTTTCGGTTACCCTTTTGGTATTGAAAACACTGGACATTTAAGATGAAATTTAAGTATATTCCTGCAGCCAACAGTTGGGCAACGCACTATTTGCTGCAGAAGCTGAGAGAAACACTCTTGATATGGGAAAAACACGATTTACTGCTAACACTTTTTTATCCTATTGTCCTAAGTATTCTTTTTTGGCTTTCATGTAATGTTTAGGAGAAGCAGAGAGATTCATACTTGAACAGAGAGGCAGGCAAAGTGATAGGGTACAAAAAGTGCAGGATTGGGTCGTTATTGGACTCGCTATAAACCAAGTTTCATTAATATCAGTACAATGACAGTAGATTTGTTTATGAATACGGACGGATGGACAAAACTAAATTATTACGCTAATCGCTTCTTACAATAACTAAATAAACAGATAAATATTCACGTTCCTGCTGTTATCTAATCAACCACCATTATAAACGCTCACTGGAGTGCTTTTGATGCTATAGATTACTTTTCTGTTCTTACAGTGTTAAAAATATGTTAGAACTTGTTAGAAATATAGTTAAGTCAGCGTCAAATCAACTCTATTTGGTAGAAGTAGTCCAAACTACTTGGCTGCATCTCTTTTTCTTTATATTGAATTTTTATTGGTTGTTTTATAGGAATTGCTTGTCCATTGTTTATAGAAATAAGGTCTTTCCTGGTGCGCTGCGTTAAATTTTTTGTTGAAAGCTGTAACGAAGTTAAAGCAACTCCATCTACCCATCATTTTTTTTTAACATTCCAAAGACTTTGATTATAAGATCATTATATTAAGTGTCCCACTACAGGCCTATGTGCCCCTTGGGGTCGGGAGAGGTAAGGCTCCCGGCGTTTCGTGACCAACGGGACTAAGTTGAGGTCGGGTGGACAGCCCGACGCCTGCCCGCCCGCCTTTAAGCCCGGTACCCGTTCAACAGAGGGCTGGGTAGATCCCGGGACCCGTTTGGAGGAGAATATAGAGTGGAAAAATCCTCGCCCTCCGCCGGGGCGGGGACCAAATCCGCCACCTCCAACCCGCAGCCAAAGCTTCCCTACCCATTGCATTCTGTGTAATTAGCAAACAATGAAATAGAAGGGGCTAACTTCTTCCCTTTTAAAATCTGCATCACTTAAATAACGGTCATTTGTTTGTTTGTTTTTAGATTCACGGATCAAGGATTGCATCCAATGCTGTTTAAATCTCGCCGGCTAAATCATGATATAAGTCAGCTGAGATCTCCCGCCGAATCTCAACCATCGAAAAAGGTAAGTACAAATAATTTTTATTGACAGAAGTATTCATTTATAATTCCGATTTTTAATGTTTACACTTTAAATTTCTATTTGAAACTACGATTGTAAAATTACTAAAAAGCGGATAAATACAGTACGATTCATTATACATCCACAGGGTGAGCAAAGAAAATTTAAGGTCACATATCTCTTATGATCATTCGGAGAGAAAAACAATTTATAAAAAAAAAAAGGCCTAAATACGCACGTTTTTTCGTCAACGAATAAAATCCTGAAAACTATTTATCCTAGGAATGTGAAAATTCAGCAATAGTTTAGGTTATGAAATATAAGATCACTTTTGTTTTTTTGTAAATGTAGATTCTACAGCTAAGAAGTATAGCGGTTTTTTAGGACAAAAACCGCAAGAAAGTAGTTCCGTTAGAGACAAGAAATGCTTTTTTTAGAATGTTGAAACTGTATTTTCTTTAGGTTTTCAAAAGCACTGTTCCTTTTGATTTGCTACATAAAGAGCTATGGACCAAAAGCCATCAATATAAGTTGCCAAAATCACAATAAATCCAAAAACTACTCTGTTTAAAAGTCTACAGCTTTAATAGCTGGATGCTGCGCAATATGAGTTTCTCCTGTTAATTCTGGACAGGCTTTGGCTCTTCATGGAATAAGCTTATGTCTCAGGAAGCCCAAAAATTTGGATGAAACGTCACGTGATCAATATATTTTTAATGTACAACAATGGGTGAGACCAAATTGTTTACCAAGTGACATCCTGGAACAGCTCTTTCACAGTCTTTAGCGATCATCATCCAGGATCAGTCACCAGTGAACAACGAGGTCTCAGTACTGTGGCTAATATGAATAATCGTCAGAATCGCAGTGGTGCCTCAAAAGAAAATTGCTCATTTAAGTGTTTATTGTTCTTTTTTCACTTTTGAGACACCACTGCGCTTCCGGCGATCATTCATATTAGCCTCAGTACGGAGACCTCGTTGTTTACTGGTGACTGCTCCTGATTGATGATCGCCAAAGAGCGTAAAACAGCTGTTCCGGGATGTCACTTGGTAAACAATTTGGTCTCACCCATTGTTGTTTACTAATAATTCAATGTGCAGATTTAGTTTTTATTCGTTGAAAAATTCATTGAGGCCAGCGCATTGCCGGCCCAAGAATTTTCTCACTAATTTTTCATTAGTTTTTTTTTTCTTGTTCATCTTTTATTCTGAAGCACCACTGCGCTTCCGACGACATTTTTAATGTGTTAACTTGTCATTTTCAAATGACTTATAACTGTGAAGAAAATCAATTATGGAGAAATTGAAGATGCATGTGAAGAATCCTTGTTTTTTTAAAAGACTCCTCATACAATCAACATGGAAATAAGTTGTTATGATTAAAAAGTCTTAAGTGAAAATGATAATTCTTTTTCAAAATCACTTTCCTATTTTGATGTGAACTTTGTGTCTATGGAGCTGATTTGCTTCTTATCCGTGTATCTGTTATTTACGTCCTTGATCAAATATCTGCGTTAATTCACAAGGGAGTTACGAAATTCTAATGTCCTACTTTACAATACGAGATAAATAAATAACGTAAGAACCAATGAAATTAACATTTAACTGAAAAATACTGCAGAAGAAAGTAAACAGTCTTAGAATTTGTTTGCAGGTCCAATAAATATTTAAAATCAATTCACAATAATAATAGTAATAAAAACAAAAAGAAATTTAGTAGGCATTTTCTTTAGGTCGACGTTTTCGTCTTTACATTAATCCTCATGTGGATAAATGTGTTAACGCTGCAACTACAAAACTAACAGGCCTCTAGAAAGCTTAAACTTTGGCAAGCGTGCTTAAGAGACCGGCAGTGTTTGATCGCAAGGCTGAATTTTTTTTTTTTTTTACTTGTGTAGAGTTTCATTAAATTTCACTTTTAGTCAAACAAAAATCCTCAAACACAATAGCAAGAATTTATAAAAAGAATGGTTAAGGCCACATATATTAAAAGTAATAACTGGATAAACATTGCGCGACTAGTTTCGTTCGTCTTTCGGGAGAACTTCCTCAAGCGGCTGTCAAACAAAGCGAGCGAAGAGGCCTCCTTTGGCTCTTCTTCCCTCGCTCTCTATGATAGACGATTGAGGAAGTTCCACCGAAAGGCGAACGAAACTAGTCCCACAATGTTTTATCCTGTTATTACTTTTAATATATGTGGCCTTAACCATTCTTTTTATAAATTTTAACTTTTTGTGACACACGTTAAACTTACTACTTACATTACCAAGAAATTCAAAAAAACTTAAGGCCTACTTTCATTAAAACGTTATATAGGGTGTCTCAAAAAAATATACTAACACTTTGATGTACTAACTATCGAAGTGTTAGTACATTATTTTGAGACACCCTGTATATTAAAATTTATCATTTTTTCTTTTACTTTTTTTTTAAAGGATTTTTTCTGAAAGCGATAAAAACGAAAATTCTACATTTATATTCCAATTGTAATATCTACTTAATACAGATACTACATTTTTTTCATTTTCAGAATAAAAAATAAAAAGAATTTAAATTTACATTGTTTACTTAAATTGCCTGAATAGGATTAATTTTAATCGTATCTAACCATGCGAAATGAATTGTTAGGACGATTCATTGATATTAATAGGAATAAATTATCTGAATAACGAAATTATTAGCTTTCTGAATGTATATATGTAGGACCAAATTCATTTGTAACTATGTTGAAAATGAGCCCCGCAAAGGAAGCTCGAAAGCTCCTGAATATGTATGTATGTTTTAAAGTATAATTGTATTTATGTATTTCTTAACTTAATTGTGTGTCGGCTACAACTTATTCTTCACTATGGATTACTGAGCACACGTAAAATAGTTCCTTTAATGAGCCGTGCTGGCGTGGTCGTGCGGTCTCGGCGGCGGCCAGCCGTGGCGTCCAATGCGCCAGTACCTGGGTTCGAATCCCGGTCGTGGCATGGTTGTTGCTTTCGTCTTCTTCTGTGTGTTGTGTCCGCTGGGGACCCGAAATCTGCTCTGTAGGTAGTGGTCCCCATTTGTCTTCTATATGTTACAGGCTATAGTTCCTTTAATGACTATTTTTAAAAATATATTTTTGTATTTAACTAGGCCATCCCCTGTCTCCCCCTGGTAAGTATGAGATAATCCAAGAAGAATCGATTCCCAGTGGTTATGGCAAAAAGTGATATTTTATTCCTTTTTGAATGAACTCATTATTTGATTGCGAACAAAAACAATATAAGTAGGATTGGATATTGGGGGACCAGCAGTAGTCCAACGGTTAGCGTTCTTGATTGCGAGGACGAAGGTCTCGGTTCGAATCCCATGCAAGGCGAAAAAAAAAAGAAAATTTTATAATCTGACTTTCTCAGCAAGGGAAACTAAAAAATTAATAATTGCGCCGGACAGACAGACAGACAGACAAATAAAAGATTTTAGTAATATAGATTGCAGCTCTTTGTATATAATATTATAATTTTCTTTCTATTTTTGTTTTTTATTCTGTCTACTGTAATGCTGCGAACTTTTGTTTTTATGGTGGCTCTTTTTATATTTTGCGTTTCTTTGTTATTCTTGCTTTACTATGTTGTTTTACTTTTTGCTGTTGTTTTGACTGTTGTTACGTTTTAGGATCCCAACGCATTTGCAGCTCTGACCACAGGAATGAGAGGAGAATCTTCCCGTTTCTCCCCTTTTACTGCCTGCCGCAAGCAATGTAATGATCGTTTCTATTGTGAGGATCCCCTGTTCTCAACTCCTCTGGATGAATCCTGTTTTATTTTTCCGATCTGCTTTCAGACCCTCCAGCAAAAAGAGCGTTCTCTATAGTAAAAATAAAGCTAAGTTGATAATACAAGAACAGTTACGGGGCCAAATCACACCAAGTCGTCTCACCGAGCATCTGAAAGTATCCCTCCGCGCCCACTTGATGCTTTTTCCAATGTACACAAAACGAATTTTCATTACCGATATCGCGATATAATTCTGTTGTACATTTAGCAATTTCAAAAACAAAAAAAACAAAAAACAGAAATTAAACTTAATAAAGAAGAAATCTATTTGTAATTTTAAAAGAAATCTTAAGTTATAAGACTTTAAAACGAAAATAAACAAAAAAATGAATACTTTCTTTTTTAAAATTGTATTTCAACTTACTCAGAATCAAATTTCAATATAAATTTCTGTAATAAAAATTTATTACAAATATTTAAAACAATTATTAAAATTGTAATGGAAATTCTTTCTTATTTGACTTTTATTTTTACATAGACCTGTATTTCATTTCAATTTTTATTATTATTTTATAACAAATAAATGATAGCTAAAATATATGGAAGAGATATTGTCATGTTATGATTTTTTTTTATAAACAAATATAATCTTTATTCTGAAAATAAATTCATGTGAAATAGAAAAGCAAATTAATCCTCTTTTGTAAAGAATTGGTGGCCCTGAACAGGGCCGTTTTTCAAAAGAATCAATGAATTTCTCAGAGCCGTGTCTCAGCGTTGGTATTAGAACTACAATCGGAGTCTTGTGAGGAGTCAGACGTTTCAACTGTAAATTGAAGACTTTCAACTGTACTTTCTGCCATTCCGTCTACTTCCCACATGTAAATTTCTTCTTTAATCACATGATCAATACAATTTCTCCACTGCTCTGATGTTACCCGGCGAATTCCTTCCTTTGCTAATATTTCTACTTCCGGTGCCTTGAAAGAGCGGTTTTCTAGGGCCACAAATCCTTTTACTTGACTCCAAATCATTTCGATTGGATTTAAGATGCAATGATAAGGAGAAAGACGAAGAACTTTGTGACCATATTGAGCTGCAATGGTGTCGATTCGGTAGGCATCACATCTGCTGCGGGTCGAAGTTACGAGAGAGAGAAGTTCTGTTTTCAACATATCCTCTCTCCACGGAATATGTTTTTGAGTTAGCCAGTCTTGAATGTCAGCCTTCCTCGTTGTTTGATTTGGAATTACTTCCATACGGACACTGTGATACGGTGCCTTATCTAAAACAATCACGCTGTTTGGCTGAATATATGGAAGCAGCTGATCGAGAAACCATTTCTCATAATAAGCACCGTTCATTTCTCCGTGATAATCCCCATGATTTCTTTTAGCTCTAAATATATCACATGCTCCAACGACAAATCCTTCTATACTTCCTGCATGGATAATTATTAGGCGAGACCCTTTTCCAGACGGTGGCTTAAAACCTGGGGATAACCCTTGCGCAAATGCGTTTTGGCTGGAGATCACAGTTGTATCTTGCCATATCTTCCTCTTCGTGTGACCAAAATTTATCCATGTTTCATCTGTATAATAAATATGACGACCTTGCGAACGATAATGACGGATGCCTCGCAAATACTGACGACGCCATTGTTGAATGTCATCTCGCTCAATTAGCATAGACGAACGATCAACTTTACAATATCGGAATCCCAAATCCTTCATTAAATTTCGAACAGTTCCCACACAAATGTTAGGCAATTCTTCATCTTCGTTAATAGCTTCCATCACTTTTGATGCTGTCGGAATTTCATTTCTAAAATAAAAACTATGAACCTTCCTCCGTAGGCATGCCAGTGTGAAGCTATCGTAAATCTGTAACCTTGTTTGCGTATTAACTTTCAACGGCCGTTTCTTCCCGGGAGTTGAAACAAGCCCGCTTTCTTTGACTTCGCTCTTCATACGGTTAATAGTTGCTGTTGATACACCTGTTAATTCAGCAACCATAGCTGTTATTGCATTCTCCGACTGATCCTGGTGCTTCTCTCTTAACTTGCACAAAACATTAAGAATGATAACCTTAGCAGCACTTTTTAAGGGCTTGCCTTGTTTATGTGGTTGAAAAACAATGGAGTTTGAAGACGCCATCTTACTCAACTGTGAGGCTCACTTGACTGGTTAATCAACTAATGACTTTTAAACTCATAAACATCTGAAATGTTGTCTTTATCTCCTTAAAATATTTATCTTGAGAAATTACGACATGTTTAAAATGATAATTTCTGTTAATTGGCATTTATTTTTGACAGTATCATTATTTAACTTTTCATAGCGAAGGTATACATCCAGTAACAGTTCCTGTATTATCAACTTAGCTTTATTTTTACTATAATGAACTTTCTCCCTCTCAATCTTGCGGTTAGCTGCAAGTCCGCTGCAAGTGCGTTGAGACCCTTACGCTTTGACATTTTGCTGAAACCAACCAATACCTTCATATTAACAATAAGAATAATGACTGTAGTACAATTTTTTTATATCTATAAATGAAATAAATTTATAATTTCTGATTATTAACAACACATTTTTTTTGACGATGATATTTGATAAGTAGTCTAAGTAAAAGATGACTTAGTTGGGCATCTCCAAAAAATTATAATTTATCTTAAAATATATTTTAGTAATATACTATAAGCGTGTTTTAAAATTGATCAGCGAAAGTTTAAATTTAAAAGTTGTTGTAATTATTTCATTCTCCGTAAAAGTTAAAAACGTCATAATAACTTCATCACTTTGGATTAAATCTTTGGAAAGTCTTACTTAAGTCTTACGATCTATTCAATTGATATTTTTGGTGAGTTTCGTTATTGTTTGTTTGAGCTTTGAAAGCTCCACTGTGATTCTGAAGATTGTTTCCATTAGCCTCTGTACCGAGACCTCGCTGTTTACTGGTGACTACTCCTAGCTGATGATCGCCAAAGAGCGCGAAATAGCTGTTCTATGTTCTAGCTGATGTCACTTAATAAACACTTGATCTCACCCATTGAAATTTTTCTTTTTGTTTTTTTCTAGAGAAAGTCCGTGACTTCCCGAATAGGAATTCCATCTGGGAACATTGCACTGGGTGGCCGAGTAAGTTACTCTCTGTATAATATTACATCCGAATCAGAGGTGCAGGAAGCTGAATCAGTTGAAAAACGGTAATTTGTTGGTTTGTTTTTTTTTTTAATTGTAAGTAAAAATTAATAAAACTTTCGTTGTAGCTATATCCTTATATATTATTTCTCAAAGGTGTTTCTGTGTCGGAACGTCGTAACTTCCTTAATACTTCATCAAACTCAATAATTGAGACATCATTTTGAAGATTTCGATCTCCGCTAATGACGAAAAATAAACAAATTGTTTAAAATTAATGTTTTCGTTTAAAAACTTTATTTTAAAAACCTTTTTATAAAAATGTAGACACGCTTTAACAGAAGCGACTTGATCTTTCGAAAGTGAAACAGCATTTCAAATAATTCTATAGCGTCGTAGACTATATATCTACCCTTTTTTGAATAAAAAGGCACTTTAAAATGATATTTCATCGTTTATTTAATAAGAAAAAAATAAAAAAAAAAAAAAAAAAAACAAAGATTTATAGTTTAATAAAAATAAACGATTTATTGCAATAAAAAACATAAAAATTTGTCAACTTCTCATATATTATTTTCCAAAAGTTTTTTTTTTATTATTATTTCCTTTAATACTTTTATCATATTTAATAAACATCATTTTGAAGATCAAATAAATTGTTTAAAATTAATGTTTTCCTCAAAAAACTTTATTTTAAAAATCTTTTTATAAAAATGTAAAAGGCGCCATCTATTCACAATCTGTTCATTTATTTATTTGCACATTACGATTCGGTGACTGATCAAGATACCATGCGAATTATTCGCACGGGTCAACCTTTTTATAAAAATGGAGAAGACGCCATCTATTGACAATGTGTTTAACTAACATGCACGATAGCTGTTGGATTTATTTATTATTTCTCAAAGTTGGTTTTTTTGTTGCGAATTATTCGCACGGAGTTTTAAGAAACTGAGTAAAAGAAAGAAACAATGAATTGTATAGAAAACTAGCTGTACCCAGCATGCATTGCAGTGTCACTCAAAGAAAGAAAGTGTTTGTGTTTTAATTATGTTTATTGAAGTGCTTTTGGATACACAGTATTTTTTGTTTTTCCTTCTGGTGCATACACGAATAAATCAGAAGGTTTTCCGACGCGTGAGCAGGCCACATACAGCTGTCCGTGCGTGCAGCATGGATTTTCCAAATTTAGTCCACGCACACATGTAGCGATTGTCCCTGTGCTTTGCTGATGGTCATTGCAAATGCGAGTCGCACCGAAAACTGCAAACGTTGAAACCGGAAATACACTCATTTGTTGAAACGTCTCGCGCACCAGATATTGTAAAATGGTTCTACTAATTCAGAAACCTTCGTGCGCACAACAACTCACCAAAGTTTCATCGCAAACTGATGAATGGTATAGGAACGGATACGGGACAAACAAACGAAGAAACATTCATTTTTATGTATTAAGATATAGTGCAAATTCTAATTATGTAGTTAACCTCAGTAAGAAAATAATTTCTATTTCTTACCTTTCAGGCTTAGTTCAAAACTGATTATTGCAGAGAAGCAAAAAACTTCCGTCGTTACGATACCCAAAGACCAGATTCTTCCTTATAATAGAATTAAGACCAAGACCAACGTGCGTATTTGGCGTGCAATGAAACGAGAGAAGGCTCTAGGAGCGAACGTGAAGGGACTGGACTGGAAGAAAGCCGAGAAGCTACAATTATGGTCAAGAATCCCTTACGTGATGTACTACGACCAGTGGTACGCGAATCTTAAGAAGGTAAATTCAATTGTATTCAAGTGTACAGGATGTCCCAATTAAGTTTGCTACATTTTAAACCTAAGGCAACTTTGGATTTGGGATTAAAATTACTATTTATATAAACATGAAATAAATTGATCCATGTTATACAGTGTAACATCTATTTTGGAAATTTCGTCTGCAATACTGAAATTGTTTGAGAACTGAATGATAAAAGGAGGAAGTTTGTTAGTTACTTTGTCCGCTGTACATTCCTAAGCCCTTTGACCGATCTTGGACCAAACTTTGCACAATTACTGTATAGGACCCTGCGTTAAAAACCGGCTACAATGAAACCTGCACACATCTCCCCCTCTTCCTTATTTAATATCTCCGAAACCTCTTCAGTTGGAAACGCGAAATTTCGCATGAGTGTTCTTTGTCAAAATCTACAACATACGTATAGAAGAATTTTCGAAATTCACATTCTAAGAGACAGCCTTACGATGTAAAACGGGGGAGTAGGGGGATACAAACTTTATTGAAGGGTACTTTACAGGGTTTTCAGGTTACAAAATCAGAATATAACATTACTTTATAATAATCACGTGATTTTTTTACAACTGGGTAAGGTTTGAAGTGATAGTGATGTGGAGAAGGGAGTCTTGTATTCTCCAATCTCGATATTAATTTGATACCTAGGGCTTGTCGAGTCATAAAATAGGAATATAAAATTAATTTGTAATTACCACGTGACTTTTTACCAACTGGGAAAGTTTCAAAGTGATCACACAATTAAAATTTCCATCGTCATCCACTCTTTTTTTTTGTAACTCGAGCGAAGCACGGGTATTTTTGCTAGTTGCTGAATATAAGGATAAATTTTCTTAGGATCACACTTAAATGGCCACGAATCTTCTATCTAGGTAGAAATGTATATACAACAGCTTTATTATCAATTTCTTATCAAACAGCAGACAAAAAAGAAAAAATAAACAGTTTTAAGCCCTATTGTTTACTTGGCACATCTTACCTTTCTTTCTATTCTCAATAATTCAGATAATTATTTGTAAATTTGTTAATTTATACTAAGAGTGTAAATTAACAACGAAGTATTGCATAATCAGCATTATATTAATTAAAAATTTTATCTTTTGCAGGTCCAAACTATGAGTCCAAACAAATATAAGATCCCGGCAGATCTTTTTGATCGAATAGGCCACAGAAATACTCCCCAATTAGGAGTTCTGCATAATAAAGAACCCCGCTTCATGCAACTGAAAGATGTAAGAGATTTTGAACTTAATGTAAATATAAGCAGTTTTATTTATGACCTTTTCTTTTACTGTTTTAAATTTAACTCATAATTTTAATGAAGCAACTGTACTTTTGTTAGAGTATACCATCAGGACCGCCACCATATGACTTCCCTGCAGAGAAACTTACCACCTTCAAAAGTAGTCGCCAAGTGAATTTCTCAGACAGTTTAGGTGACAGAAGTCCTCAGCCAGTGGTAAGGGATATTTTTACGCTAAAATTTTTATGACAAACTAGCTGTATCCGGCATGAGTTGCAATGCCACTCAAAGAAAAAGTGTTTTTTAGTAGTAATAAAATTAATTGCTCCAAGAATGGATGAAACTCCTGCTAAATGAAGGAAGAAAATTGCTAGATCTACGTTTTTAATTCTGTTTATTGAAGTGTTTTTGGATACACAATATTTTTTGTTTTTCCGTCTGGTGCATACACGATTAAATCAGAAGGTTTTCCGACGCATGAGCAGGCCACATGTGTTGTCCATGTGTTGTCCCTGTGCTTTGTTGATGGTCATTGCAAATGCGAGCCGCACCGGAAGCTGCAAACGTTTAAACCGGAAATACACTAATTTGTTGAAACGACCAGATATTGTAAAATGGTTCTACTAATTCAGAAACCTTCACGGGCGTGCGCACAACAACTCACCAAAGTTTCATCGCAATCTGATGAATGGTATAGGAACGCATACGGGACAAACAAACAAAGAAACTTTCATTTTTATATATTAAGATAAAAATAACGTTATTTGTATTTTTACGTAGACATCCAGTCGACACACTCCATTTAATATCTTCTAAAAATACAATATTTCCTTTTCTTAAACAGAAAACTTCATCAGGTTCTGAGGACAGAAAAAAAAAATTTCCTTCCTCTTTAGAATTCGTAAAAATCTACACAGTCAAATAAATATTTAACAATATACTAGTAATAGCATATTTCACATTACATCTTTTTTACAAACAATTAAAATTTAGCAAAAAACAACAATCTATTAATATGACTTCAATCTATTCTAATAATTAATCTTAGTAGTAATTAAATTTAGTGCTATATATCTTTGCTAATAATTATACCTTTATCTTTCTATTATTAATAATTTTACAAAATGTTCATATTATAGAAGTTATAAAGTAATTTGTATATTGAATATCGGTTTTCATGCTTTTAGAAAATTAAAATATTCATTCCGCTATAGGAACGAAAAAATTAAACTCCGTTTCAATATTCAAAACTACAACTATAATTACCAGCATTAAGTTTTGAAGTGCATCTTTTATTGTAATTTTTCTAGAATATTCGCAATATAATTTCATTTGTTTTTGCTTTTAAGGGTTCTGGTCTTCCTCCTGGATTGTATTATAAAGCAGGTCGAAACAGTATAGATGAACTTGTCAAGAAAGTAGTGAGTCTCAAAGGCCCTTATGACGTTTTCCATGGAGAAAGATTCGCTCCACTAAGAATCGGTTGGTTTGGAAAGCTAGTTCCAGTGAGTGGTTATTTATTTCTTCTCTTTATAAAACTTTCGATAAATTTGCTGGTTTTCGGTAGATGTTTCAGAATCATTACCTTTCGTCAGCAGAGGTTACCCAATGATTTAGAATCGAGTATAAATGCTAAAAGAATATTAAATAAGACAGTGGTTGTAACACCCACCCCACTGCATCCGAAAAATCTAGGATTTTGGACCCTTTTTTTTTGGTTTGAAAGTTAATCGTTTCTTGCATTTGTGTTCCTCTTATTTTTTTGTTTATGTATAATACAGCGATATTGGTTTTCCGCTATTAGCTTAAATGTTAGAAATGCAACCATCTCATTTCAGTTGTCAGCTATAGCTTGGACTAATTTGCTGGAGGTTGTCGGTTAAAATCCGTATATCGATTGTTTTTTTGGATTTTTTTTCTTATTTTTCTAACTTTTTTTTTGTAATTTTTCCTTACGTTTATATAATTACTTTTTTTTATTATTACTTTAATTTTTATTATTATTATGGGTCGCTCTTATATTTATGCTTTAGCACAAAATTATATTCACTTGTTATATTCAAATTGTGTAATTGCCGTATTTACTCGCGTATTTTACGCACTTTTTTGGAAGAAAAAATCGTTTTGAAATAGCGGTGCGTAGAAATAAAAAAAATAGTTACGCGAGAAATAAAAAAAATCCTTCCGAAACAGCAAATTCCCTTAACCATTATAACTGACCAGTCTACTATTCAACACTGAGAAAATTACGCGAGGAAAAAAAAAACCTCAAAATATGCCCTTAAAATTTCGGGTGCGTAAATTACGCCAGGGCGTAAAATACGCGAGTAAATACGGTAATGCTTAAAACTTGTTATATCTCTATCCCTCGAAATGAAAATAATCCCAGAATGTGTCATTGCTAATTTCACACCACCACAACTTCACTTGTGTTATCGTTTTTTTAATACTTACTTTCCACTAATCTAATTTATAGAAAAATAATAAATTTTGTCAATCAAGAATTTGGATCACACTTCCACTTCGAAACAACTTTTATAATCCTGATATTCAGATTTAAAATAAAGAAATATAATAAAAAAATAATAAAATAATAGTAATAAATATAAGAAGGTTTTTCTTCGGGGAAACAAAGAATACTCGCATTCAATAAATTAGGATTTGGAGTTGTTTGCCTTAAATGTTTAAAAGTTATTTGCGAGGGCGAAGACAGCACACACACTAATTGAATTGATAAGTTTCATTTACTAAACCAAAAAAGTTGATTTCGTTTATCAAAGAAAAAAAAAAAAAAGTTCAATAAAAGCGTTATTGGAGTGTGAATCAATGACGAGTAGAGAAGGGGTGATAATGGTGTTATCCTGCTTCCCACAAATCATTGGGTCCAAAAATGGAAAACATCTAGGATTTAGGGACCTTTTTTTTCTGTAAATTTAATCGCTTTGTTTATATCCCCCCCCCCCCTTTCCCATCTTCGAAAAAAAAAATTTTTTTTTTTTTTGGGGGGGGGGGGGGGGGGCTACGACCATCATAACCCTTCCATTCCAAAGTCCTAGGTGGTATTTAAGTCCTATGGTGGTTTCTCATTCGCAGAAATTAAACCATGAATTAACATATTTTAACTTGAAATAAGCTTCAAGAAGATAATGAAAAAAAAAAAATTATAATTTAAGTAAATTTTGTCTTCTCTTTAGGAACAGTTTATTTACACTGCGCCTCCATATGATCCTCCTACTTTTGCTGAAATGCTGAACCGCAAGCCTTTGTCCGGGGTATTTAATGTTACACCAAAGGGACTCAAACCTCCGAGCCGAAGTGTATGCAATAGTAATGACCATCACTGGGTGAAGCCTGTGAGTAGAATTTTGTAAATCAATCTTATCCTGATATGAAGTCTCTCAACTTTATTATGGAAAAGGTTGAGTTGCAATTTGTAATTAGTAACTAGTTATTTTTCTAGCAAAATAAGTTCTAATGCATCCTTACAGCTTTTTTTTTTTTTTTTTCTTAAGCAATCCTAAAGACCGCTGTACATGTACCATTTCACAGGCCATATGCGCGCCATGGCGGGATGGAAAGCACATTGGCCCTTTTAGAACGTGTCCTAATTTCAAAGAGATGGCACGCCATCTCTAAGGAGCCATCTGACACTAGCGCTCCTGGTGGCGAATTGTAGAATTTTTTGAAGTCCAATTGATTTGTATCTATTTATTCGAAATTACCGATTATAAAAATGATATGCACGAACGGAGGTCATCTTTACCCTGTTTTCGTGGATGCTTTAAAAAAACGCTACATTATTCATCAAAATCATTACAGAATTTTCTCCTGAAAATTTGAATCGGCGAGTGAGAATCTCGAAAGCATATCGTGGTTGATTTAACGAGAAACATCGAAACTGAAAACAAAGAAATACAAAAAGATAGAAAAAAAATGAATACTTCCTATTTTAATTAATTAAAAACATTCTTTCGCCTATTGGATGCATTGAATTGAATAAATGATTTTTATATAAATGAATGTCATTTTTTTCGTCAATAAAACATAGGTATGATGACAATGACTGATTCGACTCTGTTAAGAATGAATATATATATATATATATATATACTACCGACCCGATGTCGCCATTTCGGGTTCAAGGAGGCCACTATAGTTGCCCGAATGATACAAATGAATGGATTGTACGAAGTCGATTTTTCGTGTTTACTACAAAACGGAATTGGCTTGTTTTATCAGGATATTTAATACTATGATTTATTTGGAAGTATTCTTCTGGTTAGCGACAAATAAAGCTGCCTAGCGTCATTTGGCGCTTAATAAATGAAGGAAAGGAATCGCAAATGAACTTACATTTTCGTCACAATTCATTTTCTAAATACTAAAGATTTGACAGCAACAAATTTACCAGTATCCTTTTTTTTTTTTTTTTTTTTTTCGCGCAATACGAAAAAACATACGATTATAAACTTTCGAACACGGTTCGAAAAATTTCGGAAATGTTTCTACGGCATTCCGCTTGAAAAGTAGCTCTGAGATGTCCAAACAGGCATTACTAATAAATTTGAGGGCGAAGTCGTTCCTTTTAACACAAAAATACACCTAACCCCCCGAAGAATACGATTAATTGGTTGTGTTCTTTGAAACCGTGTTGTTCGAGACTACAAAAAACGGGATTCCGTTTCAAATGTGAAAATTAAAAATAATCAAAATAACGAAAAATTGGTTAAAAGTCTTTCAAATCAATAAATTGAATAATAATTTTGGTTTAAGATTGGAAAACTTGATAAAATATAAATTATTCAGTCAAATTAATTGGGAAAAATATAATGCTAAAGCACTAAAAGTATTAAAAAGGTTAAAACTTTATTAATCGCTGACGTAATTGATGAGAATATTACTCTAAATTTTTAACTACTGTAATTTTATATCAAATAATATATGTATTTTATTCTTTTTCAAAAGAATTACTCGAATATCGTGTAGTTTGAAACCGTATAATTCGGGGGAAGGTATCCATGTTCTTCGGGGGTTAGGTATAGGAAAATTAGAACAATCAAATTCTTAATTAATTCAAAACATTAAAAATGTTTAATGCGAATAAAAGTAGTTCTAAAAAATCCCAAAATGAACAAAACATTGTTACCAAACCATTTCTTAGGAATTAAAGTAAAAAGAAAAGATGTAGATAGTAAATATGTTGCAACTCTTAATTATGCTTTGCTTTGAAAGATCGAGGAAATGTAAGTTCGTTTCGGTTCTCAAATGATGACCGATATCTTACAAGTTTGATTAATAAATGTTCCTTTTCATTTAATAAAGTGTTTTTTAAGTTACACGGAACTCTAAATCTATTGGAAAGATTAGTTCTACCAATTTGTCAGAATTTATTTGATTTCAGATTGAACGATGACAAAAACATTCGGCAAAAGCAACATGTCTTAAGTTTAGGAATAAAGTAAAGGAACTTCAATACTCACCAAGTTCGGCAGCGTGGTCTAAGTTACAATGATCCATCACATACCAGTTCACCAAATCACTTGAATTTTCACAGGATCGGGATGGCGGCAAATTTTCAAACCCAGTTCGTGACACAAGTGCAAATAAGATGATTGAGTTTGAGAAGGCTGCGCCACCAAACAGCGAAGACATGAAACAGTACAGCTTGGCATTACGTCATCATTCCCAAACAATGCTTTACGTGTAATGCTCATAACAAAACGATAGTCCAGTTTTCTTTAATTACTACTGCCAAGTCTTTTAAAGCTCGGAGAAATGGTTATTTTGAATAAATTGCTATTGGGTTTTTTTTTGTTTTTTTTCCTAATTTACTATTAATTTAAAATGCTAAAAATCTTTATTAAAAGACATTTAAAATTTAAGAAAGTGTTTTGAGTGGACAAAATAATAAATAAATAAAATTTCCCACAACATAGTTACTTTTTGTTTTTGTTTACGAGAACCTTCAGCGCTTTTGCGCATGCGTCAGGTCTCCGATTTCATCAAAATAGAGCTGAGGAGAAATAAAGGGATGTTTACTATTTATCAATGTTAGTTTACTAGTAGCTGCGTTCTATTTACACTTTTCGGGAAAGAATTATGATTTTTTTTTTTTTTTTTTTTGTGGGGGTGAGGGGCTGAAAGTTCCAGATCTAGTCAACAGGTCTTAGGAAAGTGCCCATCACAGCACCCCTCTGCGGAGTAGAATCGTCCGCGAGTGGCGGTTCTAGCTTTCGAAAATGAACAGTATCTGGAAAAATGGAGTCGTTAAGCGAGAAAATCTTCATTGAAACAACAATTCAATGTTCGGAAGCAGTACAGACTAATAGTTCTGAAGGTAATTCATGCAATCCATCTGCTTTACGTTAAAATGAAAGGTATCTTGCCATCAGCAGAGTTCGAACTTAGACACTGCAATTTTGTATTTAAGATCAAAGCCAGTGGAATGCGTGATTCTTCAGTTTCCTTAAAAATCTAACAAATTAAACTAATTCAAGAAACAACGACAATAGAATTTCTTACATTTGACCCATATCAAACAATCCAATAGATATAGAAGCCCAATGGGAATAGATTCTCTGGACTCTACAATAATACAGAGGGGTGTCCAGTGCAAAGGTTCTTTTTGAGCTTCCAAAAGCAAAGGAAATGATTTATATACATTTAATCGAATCTTCCTTAAATTCTTGTTCCATACAGGCACTTATGATTTTACGTAAACGATTCGAGAAACCAACACACCGGAAGCATTCCCCACCCCACTTTAGAAGTACAGTCCGTTTATGAATGGAATAGCTACCACTTCGAGACGATTTTACTCCGCAGAGGGGCGATTCGCTGAGATGGGTATTTTCCTAAGAAATTCTTTTGGACATTTTCGCTTTTAAGAAAAAAAATAACGAAGTATTTTTGCAATAGTATTTATTTTTTCCCGAAAAGCGCAAATAGAACGCAGCTACTAGTAAACTAACACTATAAAAAGTAAACATCCCATCTTCCTCGCCCTTATTTGGAAGAAATCGAAGGAGACCTGACGCATGCGCAAAAGCGCTGAAGGCTCTCGTAAACGAAAACTGACTGGATTCCAGTATAAAAATGTTTTTTGTTTTGTTCTATTTCAAACACTAACTAAAATATTAAAATCATAATGGTTCTGTTTTTATTACATCTTAGTTGCCATTAATTACTGCTGATTGAACTTTTTGACTAATTCAACTTCAGTAATAATGCCAGAATACAAAATCTTTCCTATTCTTAATTTCCTTTAATTTTTTTTATTCAGATTGGTCCTCCCGCAAGTAAATATTACCCAAAATATTCAGTGGCCAAAGTTCACAAACACCGACCGCCTTTCAATTCCTCAACCCGAAGGCTCGATGCCAAAGCGATTGAACTGTTTTACAATAATTTGGTAAGTTTCATTTTCTTCATCAAAAATCAAAGGTCTAGTGAATCTCGCTTAATCTAAGATATCGTCCTCTTTCGACTCTTTAATTTGAAAGTTGTCAGTTGTGATTTTTGTAAGATTTGTATGACGGTCTGTAATTTATTACTTCAAAAGATTTAGAATAAATATAAGTTTGGTTTTATATATAAAGTATTTCTTTTTATAGTGTTTGGCTACCCTTAATTATTAAATACCAGTGGATTTGATCTGGAAAATCAAAATTTACTAATATTCAGATACACAATGTGATTTCTGTATCCATTTCGATTTTTAGGAAGCACCAGGAGTTGGAAGATATAACCTGAAATCTGCATTTGGAACGAAGTCCGGGAAAAAAACTGGAGAAGGTTCACCCGATTTACAAAGAAAAGAGTTAAGATCAAATACAGCCATGCAGTAAGTGGCCATTTATGTTAATATTTAGTTAGAAAAGATCTATTATACCAAAACAAAATTTCATACCATTAAAGAAATATGAATTCTCGCTTACATCAGTTGGCAAATTATAACATTTGAGACTTTAAAATTTCTTCAAAATAAGGACACAAAAAAATTACTTTACATCGTGATAAATGGCCTTCAAACTTTTTAAACTTAATGTTGCAGCAGTAAATAGATGAAAGTACATAAATGGCCAGGATTGCTCTATTGCTTCTAGGAGAATGAAAATCCATCATATTCTTGATAAAGTATATGTTCTGTAATAACTGAAATTCATGTTGATAAAAATATGCTGAGGGGAAGAAAAGTTTGTTTTATTAAAAGTGGTTGTTTTTTGTTTTTTTTTTCTTTGGTTAAGCTAATGTGCGGTTGAGCGGGGAAAGTTAGAACTTTTACTATAGACACCAGAAAGCTGACATGCCTTTCTAATGAAGTGCAAGTCTTCCTTTGATAAGATTACCACAGCAACATGGAGCATGGATTCCATGTCAATGCAGAACTTCAGAAAACACAGCGAATTTATCTCAAATGAGATCCAGAATTCACTAATTTTAGCCCAAGGTAGAACCCCGGGCACAGACTACACTGAACCACATGGTCCAGATCTGGTGAAAGACTGGGCCAATTCATGATGCCAATCTCAGAATGCTCCTCCAGCTATAATTTGGTAACCGGACTTGTAGGATGTCACAAAAGACTTGCCCTTCTTCAGTGATGAGGGTGCAAATGATTCGCAACAATGGTTACACAGCATTAGCTGGTCAATGCAGTCTAGATATACCAGAGGTTCTAATTGGTGCTAGCTGAAAACTCCCAAATAACAGCCGCTGCTGCTTTCGACTGTCCCTTGTTGGCATGTGTGATCCATATCCTGGAGGGGTTTACTCCATAAGCATAATAGTTTTCTTGCCCAAAACAGAACAGTGACTTGGACCAGACTACACTGTTCCAGTTGTCTTCAGTCCAGTATCAGTGTTCATGAGCCTAGGCGTGGTGCAAAACTGTCAGGTCAGCAATGGGACCAGAGTGGGTTGTCTCTCCTATACCTAATAGAATAAAGAACATTGTACTGTCCACATGCTGTTAAATGTAGCCTCAGTATTGAATTGTTTTGTCTGCTGCAACATCGATCCAGTCTGACGTTATAATTTGTGCAAGAAGCAGCTATCCATTTTTTGACTAGAGCATTGTTGCAAGCTGGAGTATCTTCCCTGATGTTGTGTAGTAGCATAGTATACCCTTGAAATTGTTTCATCTAAAAATCCAAATTTTGTGTTGATTTCGGAAATACACAATTATTTCAAAGTCACTTATAGTGATATGCAGCCATCATCAGTGCAAATTGTAAGAATGGATTGCCAGCTATTCAAATTTACATGCATTTCAATAATTGCAGAAAATGCCAGGGTGGTGGCATATACTGGAAATGGAAGAGGCTGTCTACTTCATGATGCAAGCTCAGCCAATCTGATGAGAAATACAAGTCGGACCCCGATTTAACGAATTCATCGGGGACCGAAAATTTTATTCGTTAAATTGGGGTCCAAAACAAAAAATTTCTGCACTTACCTTATGGAATAGCCCTAATAAGCAACTACACAAAAATATCCATAATTAGAGATTGTTCACTTCTAATTCAGCAGCTAATAATACAGCTATGCACTAGTTAATTTGAAATTTTTAAGTGTATACCAGAGTGGGCAAATGAGGCTCCATGAACCGCAGGCGGCTCTTCGTTGTGTTAAGTGCGGCTCCCAGTATCTCTTGATAAAAATATAGAATTTAAAAATATATATATTATTTAATTTAATATTAAATTTTGAATTAATTATTTGTGTTTTCTTTCTCATTTTTTTACTTTCTTATATGTATTTTTTAAACTTTATATAGCAATTAAGATTTGTATAGAAATGTAATTAAATTTGAATTTAATATTATGGAACAGTGACTATGGTGTGGCTCTATATTATATATATATATATATATATATATATATATATACACACACACACACACACACACACACATATACATACAGTGGAGCACCGTTTATACGTTTTTCAAAGCACTGAGAAAAAAAAATGTATAAACGAAATTCACAAAAGTTACGAACAATTTCGTAATAACCAACAATAAAAAGTCAGAGGTAAATTAAAATATTACATGAAAATGAAATAGAAGAGGTATGTAATACAAAACTTTTTATTCCGGATTTAATGTACAACTAGTACTACTATTTCATTTCATTCAGCATTTACAAAATATTTTGTTATTTTAGGTTGTAGGGCTTTTTTGAATGCACAGGAAAAAAGTTCATTGTGCATGGTTAAAAGTGCCATCTTAACTTTATCATTTAAATCACTGCTAATGAGGTATTCATGCATGGTGTTAAAACCTGCCAAAGCTTATTGAAAACTTGGCAGAGGTTTTTCAGTGCAATTTTCTAAGACTGCGTGCTTTTTCTAAGACTGGACAATCGGCAAATGGGAATCTGAGGTTGAAATGCGCATTTTCTCTCTTCTTGAGTTCTTGAAAAACGTATCAATGAAATTATTTAACGTTAATATGCATTGGATTTTGCCGGGACCATTCAAAAAAACGTATAAACGAGAAACGTATAAACTGTGCTCCAATGTATGTATATATGTGAATTCAGAATGACTCATTCACCTCATGTATGCCCATACTTGTTGGTATATACCAAGTATGGGCATACATGAGGTCAACGAGAGCCATTCTGGATTTTCATGTATATAAAGAGCCACACCATAGTCACATTCCGTAGTATTAAACATACAAATTTAAATTTAATTACATTTCTACACAAATCTTAATTGCTATGTAAAGTATAAAAAATATACATTTATAAAAAAATAAATAAAAAAATAATTAGTTCAATTTTTTTTTTTTTTAATTCTGTATTTTTATTAAGAGATATCAGGAGCCACTCTTTAACACAACGAAGAGCCACATTTGCCCACATGTGGTATATACTGAGTAATGTTTGACAATTTCCTTGATTCCCAGACTCGAAAAAGTTTTTTCGACTTTATGGAGAGAAGAAAATACAGCATCATTTATATCCTGCTGTATTAGATATGTTTACCCAAACTAACAAAAAAAAAAAAAAAATTTCAGCTGTTTAAATAATTTGAATTTGTTAATTCGGGGTTTTTTTTTTATTCGTTAAATTTGCCTTCATTTTAATCGGGGAAAAAGAAAAATTCGTTAAATTGCGAAATTTGGTAAATAGGGGTTCGTTAAATCTGGGTCCGACTGTATTTATTATACTAAGTCCCTCAGAAAATAAATGCAACATATCAGTGAAGTTATCGAAACCATTTATATAAATTCAGGCATAATATTAGGTTGCCGGATCTTTTCAATTTAAAGAACCTGATATTTAAAAATGGTTAAATTCTGAGGATAAAGAAAATTAGACTAACAGTGTTACTTCTATCATTAAATACCAATCAGAATCTAGTAAACATTAATTTTTATTTTTTTACAGAATTAGAGTCAAGCCAATGAATCTCAGTGAAGCAGACAAGAAGAATTTAATACTGGTCCATTAAAATTGTCTTCTGTAATAAATTAAGAAAAATAAAGGCTCACCAAAAAATGTGTAATAATTTAACTTTTATAAGAGAATAATATTTCCCTCCTCTCCCTTTTAAATTGGCAGGAATGGGGATATTTAAGGTCTTTGGGTTCAAGGCTGAAAAAGTCACATGATGCAGATACCCACGTTTTTAAATCCTTCCTAAAGACTGTTGAATTTCAGATATTCATTCAAGAAGATTCTAGTTTTCGGTGCTTCAACTAATTATTTAATACACAATTAACAAAGATAACATTAACAGAAATAAAGAAACTCAGTAATTGAAATAAAATCACACAAAAATAAAACATTCAAATTGAAAAAATGTAAATTGAATTTCTGAAGTTTTGTAGAATCACTTTCAAGGTCATTGTGAAGAAAACCCATTGATTATATAAATACATATTTAAGCTTTTAAATTGAAATTTCAAAAGTAATTATGTAATTTTTGAAGTAATTTGCAGATATAATAATGATATATAGACGCTTCATTAGAACTTATAAAACAGGATGTAATTTTAACAATTTTAATACCTCAGAAGGGAAATAATTAGTATTCAAAGCCTTTCCTTTTAATTTTCTCATTACTGCAGTAAATTAAGATATACTTTTTTCTATCACATTATAAGCATTACCGGTCCCACCATTGGGGATATGTTCTTAAATTGAAATTATTAAATGATACGAATTACAATTGTTACATGAATTGTTTTAACATTTACGAATTTCTTTCTTTTTTACGTTCTGATATTTAAAAAAAAAAAAAATTTCAGTAAACGATATCATTTGAAATTAAAATTGAAAATAAAAACAATATATAAAATAAATTACTAAATGGAACATATTAATGATTTTTTTTTTTAAATTGCTAAAAATTAACAAATTACATTTCAAAAAAAAAAAAAAATCTGCTTTGTAAAAAATAATAGAAATGAATTTGGGCATTTGGTTTAAATAATATATAAATGAATTCGATTTGTAGAATTATAATGTATAGAAATTCCGTAGATAATAATAAATACAATAAATACAGGGTGAGCAAAATGGAAAATAAGTAAATTCATGAAGTATTACATTTTTATTATAAACTCGAATAAGTCAACTGGTGCTTGAAAGGGATCAGCTGATGTTGGAGCAAACTGTGCGTTCAAATCATTTCTTTTAGCTTTACAAGTCAGGTTTAGTAACATTAAATCAGTTACTTTTTTCTTTACTCAAGATGTAATTTCATGATTTCCTATTTTTATTTCCTATTTTTAATTAAACAGCAAAGTTATTTTGGAGGAATTTGAAAATAAAGTGAACTATGTTACAAAGTTTCTACTAGAAGGCATTGGAGGGTTAACCTACATCACGTGACAGTGACGTCATGATAAACATCCCATTGAAATTTTGCAATCAAGGGTAAATATTAAAATAAACCTGTAATAAGCTTCCTCAAAGGAATATATAAGGGAATTTAAAATTCCCTTGGGAAATAATCCTTTCAAACCCCTCCATTTTCCTTTACTGTTGTCTTACTGTGCCTAGAAATTAGAACTCATGTGCTCCAAACAATTTTTTAAGATAAAAATAAACTTTAATTTTAACAAAACAAATTAAAATTATACAAAACTAGTAAACTGTGTCCCCTGATACAGGGATAGCTTAAAGAAATGCTGTATTTACATCAAATACAGTGACCAAAACTACAAAAAAACAAGACTTCTTTAGCATGTCATCTAATCCCATACTTCTTCTTCATTTTGTGAATCACCAACACTAAACATTTCTGTTGGAGTCGAAGTCGGATTAATATCCCAGTCATTATTACTTGTTTCCTATAATAAAAAAAAAAAAAATATTAAAAAACAAAAAAACAAAACAAATATGTTATCTACAAAGATTTTGAAATTTGTTTTCATGATATGCGGAAAAACAATTACAAATTTTGATTCTGTACTGTATACTCTAGGACAAAGATAACTGGAATAAAAATGCACACGATTATTGAGCTGCTTCAGAATTTTTGATACCAGGAATCCAAGACAGCCTTGTTCTGGTTTATTAACCTTCATCAATTGATTTACCTGCAGCTCAGCGAGATTAAATCGGAAGATATATTATATATATTTCATATATAAAAAAGGGGCAATTAGTCAACGAAGAATTTAAATAATGAAAAGTTTTAATGTATATGATAAGACATGACAGTGGAATTACCTA
>JAFIDM010000179.1:42008032-42026113 GCA_023159025.1 Thereuonema tuberculata | reverse complement strand
TATATATAACAAATTTACTCTTTTAAAAAATAGTTACACAGTGTAAACGTTCACCCAAACAAACACAAAAAATCACGTTTAATCACTGGCATTTTCTTAGGCAAGACGGGCCTCAACCAGGGGCCTAAGTGTTGCTAAGGTATTGACGTAAAATGTTCGCAGTGCCAATGATGGCTGTCTTTTGTAATTCAGCTGTTGTTATTGCTGGTGCTCCAAGTCTGGTGTAATAGTCCATAAATTTAAGTGATAGTGTTCCTAGTGCACCAATGATGATTGGCAACACTGTAGTTGTTTTATTCCATATTCGTGTAATTTCAAGTGCCAGAGCCCTGTATTTGTTGATTTTTTCCAGTTCTTTTTCCTGGACTCTACAGTCCCCAGGGATGGCAATGTCAATTAGGGTCACATTTTGTTGTTCAATTAATGTAATATCAGGCGTATTAGCTGTTACATGCTGGTCTGTTTGAATACGAAAATCCCAGAGGATTTTAACTTGCCCGTTATCCAAGACCTTTTCTATACTGTGATGCCAGGGTTTTTCTGATGTATGGAATCCAAATTTACGACATAGTGCCCAATGTATTTTCTTGGCTACATCGTCATGTCGCTTTTTATATTCTATGTTAGCAATTGTAGAACACTCACAGATTATATGATTTACAGTTTCTTCTCGGTTGTTACACAGTCTGCAAAGGCTGTTGGTGCTTGTGCCTTGTATTTTGGCCTTCATAACATTGGTCTGAAGGGCCTGTTCCTGTGCAGCAAGGAGCAGACCCTCAGTCTCCTTTCTCAATGTACCATTTTTTAGCCAAGTCCAGATGATATTTTTGTCATGTTTATGTTCGATTTTTTTGAAGAAAGCCCCATGAAGGGGCTTATTTTTCCAAGCTTCTAGTCGAGTATTGTACTGGTCTTTTTTGTACTCTATTTTGGATTTGGTGGCTTATATATATATATATATATATATATATATACACACACACACGAGCCGCGCTGGTGTGGTCGAGCGGTCTCAGGCGTCGGTCTGTCGTGAGATAAATGTGCCAGCGCCCGGGTTCAAATCCCGGTAGCGAGCATGGATGTTTCAAAAAATTTCCTTTCCTGTGTTGTAGCCTCTTCTTCACTTTCTCTTCGGTCTGACGTCATTCCTTAATGGCGTCCTGGGGAAGGCCACGGGAAACCACACCAGTATCTTTCCCTTGTAATTCTAGGGAGTCTGCTAGGGGTTCGCCGTCTTGGGAACACTAGCGCTCCCTGGAGCACGGATGCTTCGGCAACGAAGCTCGCACTTCGGTGCGAACCGACCACACACATACACGAAGGGCTGTTTTGTTATATCTACTTGTCTTTGTTAACTCACTGGGCTGCTGCAGATACTAGGTATATCCAACTGATGAATGCTAATCAAACTGAAACAGGCCATCTTTGATTCCTAGTATCAAATTCAAAGAGCAGCTCAGCTATTTTGGGAATTTTTATCACACACAGTAAGCTTTCATTAAGAACAAAAGATACTTAAAATATATACATAACACCCATATTGCTTAAATTTAAAAAAGTATAGCTGCCAAATTAATTTTGTGGCACCTTTAATTAAAAGTGAAGGTGCAAGTATTCGCTGTCCCTCCCTCTATTTTAGCAAATACAAAATTATTCTTTCGAAGATTTCTAGAATTTCAATCTTAAAATTACTGGTCAAACTAAACATGCTGGTTTTGTATGTGGCCTAAATCTAACTCGGGATGTCAGGTTAATGTTTGTAGCAAGCAGCACTATCAACTTAAGTTACATTCCCTTTTGTAAAGGTTCTCTTGTAAGCTTATGCTTAATAAATAAAATTTAAAAACCTATAACTTAAATGATATTTTTGAGGAAATTATCAGAGTTGGGAATATATACACTTTGAGCAGAAAAATCACCCAGTTGCATTTTTTTACTTTTTGTTTTATTTTCCTTGTGATTCACAATTTTTTTTAATCAAAATAATGTCAATTTAAAGATAGTTTCATCACCCTTCCAATGATACCCCTTAAGTTTGTACTGCGTGTCAGTAGAGTGCTTTTTGGGGAAATCCCCTAGCCTACCAAAAAACCTAGTTTTTGTACAGCCTAGAAAATGGTGATTGTACAAAAACAAGGTTAAAACAATTCAGTACAAACATTTATAAAACAATCTTTATTAATAATGGGTATCCCCTCCTCTAGTCTTAATTACAGCCCTCATTTGATTTTTCATCCACTTTATTAACTTGAGGTGTTGTTCTATTGTTATTGTCTTGGTTCTGAAGGGACCATAAACACTCAAGTGATAACATTGAATGGGTGATGAAACAATCTTTAAATTGACATGTTGATTCAAAAAAAAAAAAAAAAAAAAAAAAAATTGCGAATCGCGAGGAAAATAAAAGTAAAAAAATGCAACTGTGCAATTTTTCTGCTCTTAAGTTTATTTTAAAAACAATGAAATGCCGTTCCTTCTCTGCATTTTTCACCCTTCACAGAAATTGGGATAGTAGTTTAAATTTATGAATTAGCAACATTAACTTAATCTGAATTAAGGTAATACCATTAATAAACATTTAAAGTATATACATGGATACATGATCTCTAAACAAAGAAAATGTACACATCTACTTAAGAATTTACAGTCTTATTTTGTGCCTCATTAATTTGTTACATTAAATATAATAAACTAAAATCAAGTTTTTACTTCAAAAATGTAAAAAACAAAAAATTCTCTTCTTCTTTCCCAGCTCTGAATAAATTGCAAATGATTATTATTAAAACTATGATACAGAATCACATACCTTGATATTCCTAATATCACGGGCACCAAATTTCCTATTATAACTCTGTGTGGGACCTGCCGTACCAGCCGATTTTGCCTCTGACACTAGCCAGTCAGGAACAGGTTGTTCAGCCTAAAAAAGAATCTTGCTATATACCACAATAAAATTCTGTTAAAAAGCTAGTCTTAAAAGTATTGTCTTCTAAAAGGTTCTGAATAAAAACTGGCAACTTCAGTCTGAAAATTCCCTGCATTTGCTATGCATGAAAATACAAAATAAATATGAAAATTCAGAATTTGCAGAGTAAAATATACTAATCTTCCCAAAAATAGGTACTAAAATGACAAAGAACAGTACTATTGTTCCAAGAAAGGAACAGGCTTGATATCCTGGGTTGTTGTTTTTTTTGTTTTGGGGGGGGGGGAAGAGAAGCCTGAATATGCACAATATGCTTAATAGGCACAAATGGTACCAGTTTACAAAATTTAAGTTAAATTTTATTTTTACAAAAGCTGGAGTGGTTTTTTTTTGAGCAGCAATGGAATTGTACCCATTAAAAACTGGAGTCAGAAAAGGTGGTGGTATGTTAGTACAGTTCTGTTTTGACTCCAAATGTGATCCACAAAAATGCTCTTCATGGCATTACAGGTTATTAAAAGAATCATACCAGCCAGTCATAATGACCATGGAATCAACATTAGGAACTTAAATTTGAAAGTTTTCAAAAAACAAACCTAAATAATATAGTAAAGATTGACATATGAGTCAAGTCACATTTTCTGTCATTTGGTTTAAGAGGGCTCTAGAAAAATACTTTAATGAAATGTCATTTCCAATTAAAATATTTCACTGCACAATTTTCTTTTTCAATAGAAAAATTCTTTTGAACTATGGAATTCTGAAAATATAAAAATTTAGAAACACACTAAAAGGTTTACACTTAAGGTTATAAATATATATATAGGCAAACAACTTACATCTTGTAAAATCTTTACTAATGGTCTAGCTAGGGCCTGGTCCTGTGAACTATCATAAAAACTAACAGCTTTTCCTATGTTTCCAACTCTGCCTGTTCTTCCAATCCTATGAACATACTCGTCAATGGAATCAGGCAAGTCATAATTTACTACACGACTAACATTTTTAATATCAAGTCCTCTAGCAGCAACTGCTGTGGCAACTAGAACTGGCATTCGTCCAGAACGAAAATCTGACAAAGCTTCTTCACGTTCTTTCTGTAGTCTGTCACTAAAAATTTGAAGAGACAGAAATTGATAAAGTTATTAAAATAAAATTGACAAAAATATAAAATCAACATTATATATAGTTTAAGGTGTTTCATAAATTTCCATGCATAAATGAATTGTGAATTAAGAACTGTAGCTACTTCAAATTTTTTTAAAGCCTTGCAACTTTTTCCGAAAAATTGAATACAGAAATATCTGGAATTATAATATAAATCAGATGTTTAACTGTCAGTGATACTTAGTGAAAAACTAAGGAATATGCTGAATTACAAGAATTATTTGTTTCAATGAAAACTTGTGAAATATAATAATAATAAAAAAAACAGCAAGCAATATTTACAGTGATGCTTCATTTGCAATTATATAGTTTGCTAGTAAAGAAAACTAAGATTTACTTTTCTAAGTTTTTAAAATGAACTTAAATGATTTTTAGAAAACAACCGAGTTAGGCATGTACTTACCCATGAATACTTGTAGTAGGAATTTCTTGTTGAGACATGAGTGAAGCTACAAAATCGGCACTCCTCTTCGTTTCGACGAAAACTAATACTTTCTCACCATTGCCAACTAGTAAGAAAAAGTTATAGCTTAGTAAAACAAATGCATCTTACATTCTAGCAATGTTTATTTCTTTTCCAAAAAGTTAATAGTTTCACTCAGTTTCTATCAAATTCAATTATCACCAGGCTTTTAAATATATACAAATTTACAGGAAAAGCAAGGACATGCTACAGGTAATAAAAATTACCTCCAAAATTAATTGCTATTTAAAGTTTTCTTATGATCAAAGTTAACTGAAAGTTCACACATCAAAGTTTTGCAACCTGTTTGAAAAGAATTTTAAGATCTTTCCAAACTAGAATTCACATTAAAAAAAAATTACAAAATTTATTAAGTTTCAAAAACTTATTAAATAGACAATTGTGGATAATATTGTTGATTTGAAACAATATGTATATCAGTTTGTATATGTATTTTCATTGAGAGGCAAACCAACTATAATGAACCAAATTTTCATTACTAATAAAAAGCACGAATAAGAATTTCGTCTGGATTTTTTTTTTTAATGTGATTACATAATTAGAAATCATTTTTTTTTTTTTTTTTTTTATTATTAAATACAAATGGCCTGGGAATAAGAAGTCCTTATACCTCAACAAATAAAAATGTAAGAATTAGGCTAAGTAACACTTCAAATATTAAATGGCAAAAAAAATATTTTTTTAATGCTGTCAAAGTACGATACGAGGGCAAAATAAAATTAAAAAAAATAATAATTTAGAAGTTTTTATCCTTTTTTACATATCGTTAAGCCAAAATAAATGAATGTAATTTTAAATTATAATTTTTATTAGTCACTTTTACACTCCTTTTATAAAACTAAGCCCTTGTCGAAGAAAGGACATTAATCAACTTCAATATGACTGACTACCTTCAGTTATTTACTTCATTTTGAAACATTTTGCTAACAAAATCGAAATTACTTAAAATACATTTCTAAGGTGTGAAAAAGTAATATCAAAAATTTTTTTTTTAAAAAAAAAAAAAAAAAAAATACAACTGTGTAAAATATTTTGTTTTTGTAAAAAATCCACAACAGATTCAGCTAATTACAACAGGACAAATACAACAGACTTCAATGCAATTTATCAACAAATGTCAAGACTAGCATCAAAAAACTTATAACTGACAATATATTGACAAAAACCGACATTTCCTGGATGTCTTACACACCACTATTAGTTCAGAAAGGTTAAAGAGAAAATAAAATTGTGTTTACCTGCTTCACGTAAAATATCAGTAAGTTCTTTTCTTTTATCGAATTTCTGCACTTGCATGAACGTTTGTTCAACATCTGTGTTGGCTCCACCTACCATTCCCACCACCAAGAACAAGTAATCTTCAAGAAATTCTGCAGCCAGTCTTTGAATTTCTTCGGGGAATGTCGCACTGAACATTAGTGTGTGTCTTTCAGACTGAAGGGGAGAAAAAAAATATCTTATCTAACTTGCAATTGTGAATGTTCCCACCGGGTGCATATGTAGCGCACTTGTGCAGAACAATATTTTATCTCCAATTGTGTAGTTCTTAATGTCAAGATAAATCCTAAAACCTAACAATAGTAACAGAAGCAAACTTTCAGCTTTATAACTTAAAGCAATGCTTTTTATCCTATCCTGGGGGAATTTCAAAAAAATCCTGAAAAAAGGTTTTAGTGATTATAATTACCTACTTACATACCAAATTTGAAAATTATAGTTACGGAAATAAATAAAAAAAAACTTTAAAGCAACAATGAACCCTTATTAGTCCCGAACCCATGGGAATTTTGCAAAATTCGGCCTTATTCCTTGTCTACATCATTAAGGGAACCCGTGTGTAAAATTTCAGCTTCCTAGGTCCAACGGTTTGGACTGGGCGTTGATCAGTCAGTCAGTGAATGAATGAGTAAGTGAGCGAGTCAGGTCGTCTTTTTATATAGTTAGGTAAGTGAGAATCTTAAATATAAGTTAAGAATTCAGAATAAGTCTCATTGCAGCAAGATCACGAATCCTTTCCCAATAGAAAAATTTATAATAAAAAATGAAATTTGATTTTAAATTAAATAAATGTAAACCTTGTGTCATGTTATACTGGGGAATCTGAAGAATGCAATTGGAAGCATTCAATACATAAAGCTCAATTTGACTGAAAACTGGCAAGTTCTAAATTAAGGTAATACTTCAGTATTAGACTTGTAATAATCATGATTTTCAGATTGTTCTCAATTATGAAGTTACCATATGCAAATAAAATGGATAAATTTATGCCAACAGGAAATATCAATTCCACTTAAATATCAATTCCATTACAATTTAAATGTTGTGAGTTAATATGAAGTTCCACACAGTCAAGTATCAAAACATAACATTTGGGTAATACTTTCAAAAAGTGAATAAATGCTGTATTATGGTTTATATGCACTTTAAAGTTTTTATTAAAAAAAAAATACAGACAAATGTAATATAAGAATATAATCTTACCTTTGGTGGTACAGTATGATGATTTACAATTGATCTAACGACGGGTATAAATCCCATATCTAGCATTCTATCTGCTTCGTCCAGAACAAGGAATTTGAGTTGAGAAAATGATATCTGCAATGTAAATAAAATAATTAAATTCTTTTAACTAAAAAACCCTTTGCACTTTACCCCACCCACAGGTCCAATTTAAGGCTGAAATGAGGGACAGTTACAAAAAAAAAAAAAAAAAAAAAAAAAAAATTAAAAAAGAAATTTAGATTTTTTTTTTTTTTAATTTTATGAATTTTTTTTTTGAAGTATATTATACTGTATTCTGATAACTAAACTTATTGAAATAGTAAAAAAAAAAAAAAAAATCCAAGCATTTTGATTTTGTCAAACTGAATCCGACAGAGCCAAAAATGAAAATCTAAAAGAAAATTTCAAGTCTGACATAGGTCAGCAAAGATTAAAACTCGCTGTTAAGAAAATAAAATACCATTAATCATAACCGACAACTTTGCTTTAAGGTTCCTCTACAAATCAAGTCCAGTTGCAACCAGTTAAGTGTCATCATATAATTAGAATTCAAGACATTATTACCAGAACCATCTAATTTGTGGATGGGTCAGGATAAATACAATACTAAAATTCTGTGTAACAAAACAACGTAATTTTGCAGCCTGAACATTGCAGAATTTTCCATTAACAGTTAAACATTTTAATTTTACACCAACCATCTTAACCTTACTGTTTGGCTCTGATAAGAAGGCAGATGACCTTGGGTAAGTCAATTTCTAACCATTACAATGAATTTAACAAATGGATTCATCCAAAACTCAAGACTACTACCAACTTACGGGAACTGGACTTTATCTTGAACCAATTTAACCTATATAGGCAATGCAACCTAGTTTCAGGAATAGTAATTCTGGTTGAAATTTGCAGTAAATTTTAATTGCCCATCGTTCAGACTAATTGTATTTACAGATGGCATGGGAACAACCACAGTTACAGTTTGCACAGATTAAAAAAAGCTGTAATGACCAAATCCTATGTTATAATTAGAACAAATAGTTTTTGAATGTATAAAGTGTGTTACCATACAGAACCCAAATTCCTTATATTACTTTTGTTTACAATTTACAGGGATGTGATTAGACTTAGGAAGTTCATATTGAGACTTTAATTTTGTAATGTAGAACAATTTAGTTTAATAAAATATTAAAAACTTAAAACTTACCTTTCCTTTCTCAACGAAGTCATTTAGTCGTCCAGGTGTAGCAACTAGAATATGGCAACCTGCTTGCAGCTGTCTAGCTTGGTGACCAAATGATGTTCCACCATACACAACAACACTGCGAATTATGGAACTATATGCAAACTTGCAGGATTCTGTGTAGATCTGTATTACAAGTTCACGAGTTGGTGCGATTATTAAAGCTAAGGGTTCCTGGGTATCTTTAAATGAAGCACTAGGAACACCACTGTCTAAAAGGAAATTTAGGATGGGAAGCAAAAACGCTGCCTAAAATTAAAATAGAAAAATTAATGAAATTAATATTTCCAAATGTAAACTGCTCAAAAATAAAAAAAAATAAAATAAAAAAAATCTTTACAGTGCAGAAAGTTAAAATTTTTGCACACAGCAAAATGACCAAGAAAATTCAGTATTTATACCGAGAAGAGATCTTAAAATAAATGCATGTTAGTGATAGCAAGAAAGTGTTGCAATATTTTTGTATTAACTTTGTAAAACTTTCAAAGACACCCACAAAATATGGGTAGAACAAGAGATTCTTTATTTGATAATCCAATACATTCGAAGGAAACAATGTTGCACAGATTTAAAATTTGTCATTAATGTTTAACATCTTACTTCAAAGTACAAATACTTTTCGAAGATATGCAAAAATCAGGTATTTATAAAAGTGTCACAATTAAAAGTCCGAGATTTAGCATCAGACAAGCCACTCAATCCAATACATAATCAGAAAGTTAGCCATCGAGTTTTTCTACCATGTTGTGCATTTTATATGCAACTTAACAAAATATGAATATGGGTGTGGAAATGCTCGATTCCGATGTTAAAAGAATGATTAGCACGCACATCTTAATTGAGCCTACCCTGGCCAATGGATTAGCAGAGGATAATCAAAATTTGGCCTGCATGCTTCCTTAATCTAAATCCTCTGGACTTTCTCTGGGCGCTATCCGAAAGTGCTAGTGTACACTACACTGGCTTCCAATGTACAAACAATGACTGCACTGAATGGGTGTACAATTCTTCACAGTAACCCTGGTATGTTTGAGTGTCAAACAATCCTCACGATGACTTTGGGAGGCATGTGTTGCTGCTGGTGGAGGCCACTTTGAACACTCAACACACTGGCTGAACTATAGTTTATGTGCTTGTTAATTTCAACATCTGAATAAAGCATTTTTGAACTTTATGTTCATATGGACTTTTTTTATGTGATGTTGCATCAAACGTTCAAAAGTTTGGCAGATAGATAAGTGTGAGTATCTAATATATATATATATATATATATATATATATATATATATAGAAAAAAGTTACTAAATGACAAATTGCATTTCTCCAACATTTCACAATTATCAAATTAAGAAATGTTTCATAAATGTTTTACTACCTCAACAGAATAAGACATTACTCAAATCAAATCAACTAAATATCCTAATGGTGCTTAAAATTTGAGAATTTGACTTTCAAGTCAATAACTAGAAATAGAAAATAAAACCCAGTTACTTGTAAACAGGATAAAAAGGAATAAAAAAGATGGTAAATAACTGACAGTTTCAGAATACCGAGTGTACTCCATCATCAGGGACGGCACAAGCATACAAGACGTCACAAAACACTTAGGATATGAGGTGGTGGGAGCGAGGGAAGTGAAGGGATTAGGGAAGTTAAGCAATAGTGACTGACATTTTGCCCACGAGTGATAGGGTTGTATGCCTTAAGCTATATTATATTTAAAGATTCAACTAGGAGTCTGTGGGATAGTTCATTGTGGTTGGAGAGGGGTATGGCAGCAGAGAAGTTGGGAGTGTGTCCCGTCTCATGGTAGTGTATTACTGTATCCCACCCCTGCCAAATATTTAACAGCATTAAGAAGAATGTTCCTATTCATTATACGTTACAAGAATGCCTCTTTCAAAGTTTTATTAAACTTCCTTTACAGCAACTTACCGTTTTCCCTGATCCCGTCTGAGCACATGCCATCAAATCTCTTCCTTGAAGAATTATAGGGATGCTGTACTTCTGGATCGGTGTTGGCTTGTTATACTTTGCCCTTTTAATATTGCTTTTAAGCAAATCTCGGAGTGCTACATTGAAACAGACAATTTTAGGTATTAAGAAAAATTAAAATAAAGATATTTCTTCTAAAGAACAAATACATACATTCACAAAATTTCAGAGCAGTTTTATTTTTAAACAAGTAAATTTTAGTATACTTAACATTAAAAAAAAAAATAATAATGTTATGTCAATGAGCACGATTTCATAGGAGTAAGAAACTACTAGATTCGCCACCCAAGGAAAAAATAAAATATAAGAACTTACATGCTTCTTCAAATGATGTAATTGGCGACGGCTTATTCATGCCATTAACTTGAACAGGAATGTCATCATACTTATCAAAATTTATTCCAATGCTCAAGCTGCCTTCAAATAATACTTCCTCTGTTTGTTCAAGATCTGGAGGAATGTAAGGTGGCTTCTTGTCTGTAATAATTGAAAAAATTACAGATTAATATATTTAAAAAATTTTCAAATAGAATCAGACTTCAATTACTGGCACAGTAATGTGTTTTTTGTTAATATGTAATGCTCAATGTTTTAAATCATGAAGTGATTAATCACAAGACTGTTTTTGTTATGAAAACTAGTTGACATTAAGGTTTTCAAGTTTACCTGGATCACCATCAGTTGCATTTGGGCAATCTCTTGCCATGTGACCCGTTTCATGACACTTGTAGCATTCTCCTGAACCTAATATATTCAAATGAAACAAAAATTACAAGTTTTTACTGCTTATAATAACTTACTATTTATATTTTTTGCAAAATTTACAAAAAAATGATACAGAATAACCCATCTTAAAGAGATGGAAACATTACAGAAATTAGATGTGCAAATAACTCAAGACACTTTTACAAACCAACCATGATTACTGTCATGCGATTCATTAGCATCATGTAATTTCGTTACCAGACCCAGATTATTTTTAAGAATATCTCTGCATATTTAAGCAAACATTTTGAACTCAATTTCTTTGATTTGTAGATATGGTTCTAGTTACTCTGCATTTATAGACTGTTAAAGTTTGTACACTTGACCATGGAGTAATATAAGGAGAGGAAGCTTCTACATCCCAGCAAATACCTGTAGGTGGTGTTACAATCGTTGCACTACAGCAATCCTAGAGGTTGGTTGGACTTGGATTGAGGGGGGGGGGGGGGGTAAAATTGTTATTAAAAATATTATTACAGTATTAAACAAGAAAGTCGTTAGGAACTATGTCATAATCTAATTTCTCATAGGAGATACATGTAGAATACAGTATCGCATTCATTAGATAGCTAAATTTATAATACTGATACTGTTACTAATAGTACCTTAGTAACAGTTATTTTATAAATACAAGATTGTTAGAAGCACACATACATAGTATATGCTTAAATTCAGTATGAAGACTAAAATTTTAACAATCTTTAGGTCTTTAAAATTAACATTATTATTAAGATAACTTAAAATGAATGAAATTAATTCTACATTTTGATATCCAACATATCAGCATGCTTTTATTCAATGTACATTTTCTATTATATGTTAAGTTATATCATTAGACAAAACATTTTGAAAACAATTATATATTTATAAAAAAGAAACTTAGGATTTTATAATAATTGGCAGGGAAAGAATCATTTGCCATAAACCAAAACTGTTTAAAGCCAAACTTGTACTTGCATGGCAAGAAATTTCGTTAAGACAAAAAAAAAAAAAAAAAAAAAATTTAAACTGTTAAATAACTTTTAAAACTCCAAATATTCTTAACTGAAATAGTGATCAATGAAATCAATGTTAACAGTGTCAGAACAAAGAATAACGATTTTGAATTCTAACCTTTTCATAGCGTTTTGATTTTACCAAAAGACATCTTGTTACCATGCATGTTGTTACAATTATTCCATTACTTAAGTGACAATTTTGAAGACACTGGAAACAGTAATGACAAACCAGCCGACTTGAGGAGTCCAACTGATGGCAGCACCTACTTCCACCAAAAACATACTATTGGCGATATAGGAGCCTTCCTCTCCCTATATTAGTCCACGACTTGACACCAGTGTAAGAAGGGTACCAGATTAGCAAGTGCCAATTACTGTGAGTGCATAGGAAGTAAGTTTAATTCATTAAACTTAACATTACAAATCTACTATACGTACTATTTTTTTTTTTTTTTATGTAACATACAAGCATATGATACTTGTTAAACAAACAATCAGTATGTACTATTAGTCTCCTTTACAACAAAGAAATGACCTAGTAGAAAATAAAATGGTATCTCCCAAACTAAAAGAAAACTGCTGTTTAAGAGAAGTCATCTGGTAAATACTTGGTTTCTCACCTTATTAAATGAAATTATCTTTTTATATCAGTACAGTGAAATACAATATGCACTATATACACAGTAAAATAAATGTACAATTGTAAAACAGCACAGATGAAGTCTTGCATTTCTGGGGTCACTTCAAAATATGTTACTGATTTTTGTCGGCTTTAATGAAGATGCTAGTATGTTGTTGGCACGCTTGTCATGCAACTGCTTTACTAGCATTATGTTGGTACTACGCCTGCAGTGTTGTTGCATTACATACTGCAAGACGTCAGCAGCCTTGGTGTCAGCAGTGTGAGAAATCTTCACTCTCTGCCTCTTGGCAATTTGTTAATCTGTTAAAGCTAAACTAAACCCATCACATGAGGCTAGCATGCCATCACAGAACTGCTTGGGTAGCAACAAATGGACTAAAAATAACCCTGCCTCTTTTAGGTCATGGTCCGAGTCTACTGCATAGTTGCAGTCTTACTTTATATTCTAATTATATATTACTGTCTACTGAATTAGTGTAATGAAGAGAGAATACATGAGTAAAATGCAAAAAATATACTTTCACAAAGATTTTAGAAATGCCAAAAGAAATGAGAAATAAAGTGTTAGATAAGACACTAATTTTCAAAGAATGTAACAAACTTGTGCAAGAAAAGTACAAGTTTCTAAAGTTCACAAAAGAAATGATTTCATGATGGTCATATAAGTAGAACTAGTCTATTCTGCAGAGCAACATCTTGATAATGCACCAGATTTGTCAAAGGCATCCGACATCTTTAGAAGTTGTCACCTATACTACATTAATTGGAAGAATGACCAGCTGTGAAGTTCAAAACATTAGCTGAGAAAATATTAAGGTAATGAACAATCCAAACTTTGAGTTTATTTGGCTGTGCTTTGATTTTATTTTTCTTAGAAATTGTTGAAAATCTACATGTTGTATTTTCTTATATTAACTTGCAACAAAATACAGTAAAGCCCCAATTATCCACAGAATTGGATGGCAAGGGCACCGCAGACAGCAAAAAAATCGCGGATAACCCGAAAGACTAAAAATTAGGTGTAAACACAAAAAAAAAATATTTCAGCATAAAAACTGTTTCATTGGACAAAAAAAAAAAAAAAAAAAAACATGAAAAACTTAAAATATGTACAGTACACCAGAAACTTTTGCTCTACAAAACAAAAGAGCAAGAGCCTGCCACTCATCCACAAATTCCAAGAAGGCCTATAGGATTACGATTTTACAATAAACTTGTCAGTAATTTTTGATCTTCGCACTGTAGGACCTATTGTACTTTCCCTGTTTGCTATGATTAAAATTGTTGGTTTTTTTTTTTTTTTTTTTTTTTTTAGGTTCGTAATTAAATTATTATTTTTTTCACAGCACTCAGATAATTGGGGCTTTACTGTAGGTCAATCTGCAATTTAATAAAAATTCATTTGTTTTAAATATTAGCAAGAACTAAGGAAACATACAAGAACTGTGGGGAAACAGTTTTATCTAAAAGTTTTTTCTTCAACCCTTGGCATCAAAAATCAAATACTAGTAAAACTGACTTTCAGGCTATTTATTTAAACTGACAATATTCTTTAGGGAACCGCCATTTTAAGCAAAGGCTTCGCCTACCAATAAAAAGGTAATCCATGAAATTTCCTTTCAAACACATTTCTATTGCAGTGTCTTCGGTCATATTGGGATGCAGCAATCTTAAGATGCTGCTTTCACTAGTCTTGCTGTCTGTTTCATTTCAGCACATGAAATGTGTGTAACTGGATGTTACACACATTTCAGCACCCCAAAGCACTTTTTTTTTTTATGGCACAAGCACAACCGAGGCTAAAACTTTCCTTGCTGCAGTGGTTAACAATAATATTAAATACAAAATGGCATTGCATAAATTATTTTTTTAAGTATTTTTAAGTAAAACTTATTTAAAATATTTATCTAAATCATGTTTAGATAAAATATGATTAAAATTAAGGGTAAAATTATTTCCTAGATCAGATGAAAAATAAAAAAGAAACCAAACATCTATGACCAATAATAATGTTTAAAAAAGATAGCCAATGTGATTCATTATTACATAAGTAGATCATCCTTGGGTCTTACCCTCTTGTCATCAAGAAGTAAACATTAATGCTTAATCCCAGTTCAAGGGAACACCCACATCTACTGATGACAGCACAACATGCACTATAAAAAAAAATTTTTGGAGCACACTATATATATATATTTGAATAGAGTCTTTACATCCTTTCCGATAAGAAAATATTCAGGTTAAAAAAAAAAAAAAAAAAAAATTTCCTTTTAATATTGTTTAAGAAAAACTGATTCAATACTTTTCTGCTTTCCTATGGAAATCTGTCATCTTCATGACAATCTTCTTGAAATGGGCCTGGAGAAATTAACTTTTATATTAGATTGTCTTAAGTCTGAATCAATATACCAAGTTTTTAAAATTGAGCAAAGAGCACAGGAGTGAGACACCCGAAACACTAAGCTTCATTTTCCTATTGGAAAGCAGACTAAAAATAAAAGCCCTCTAAATTTAACCCTGTTTCCCAACGTGGGTTGCACACCCCACAGGGGGGCAATTTGATTGTTAAGGGGGGAAGATGGTTATTTTTTTTTTTTGGTTGTGCAAGTTATACTTAATTTGGTGGGGCATAGCATACTTTAGATACTTTAGATGGGGCATAGCACAAAAAAGGTTGGGAAACACTGCTCTAAAAAGGTACAGGAAGGTTATCATCAAATTCCCAAAACTGATTTCTCAAATTCATTAATAAATTAAATGGGACAAGGACAGTAAATCAAATGTCAAACTGGATGTTTGACAGTAACTTTACTTATTCACGATTCCTTTTTAATTTTGCTTTCTCTTTATGTAGTGTAAAAAAATGCAATTTTTTTTTTTTAATATTTTTAAAAAATCTTATGGTTTTTGACAAATGAAAATTCTTCAAAATTTTGTTTGTAGTAGATACACTATGAATGAAGTAAAAATTAAGTAGGCTTACTTGAAGTAGAGAAAACTTCAAAGAAGCTGAGCTAATATGATTAATCGAGGATAAAGAGTATGTGGGAAAGTAAGATGTTCGACATGCTATCACCACCAGGAAAAAGGAACTACACCCAATGAAGCAAAATAGTCAAGTGGATACAAAATTTTTATCACAACTCTTAACTGGAATAATCACACTGACAAAATATGCTATAAAAAATTTACGGGATAAGTTCTAATTTGTTCCGATTTTTTTTTAAATGTGAATCCTTCAGAATAATTAAGCTTTTATTCAAAACTTACCTTTTTTGTTGCTGCTGTCACTGTTAGGGCAATCCCTACTCATGTGATCCTCATCACCACACTTAAAGCAGCCTGTAAATCAAGATTAATGTAATCGTTTTTAAGTTTAATGGAATTAAGTTGATTCAATGAAATGAAAAACTAAGCAAAAAAAAATCTTCCAAATTAATCTCAGAAACAAAACTGTTCCCCATGTTTCCCTCCCATGCACACAAATTTCAATGCAAATTTCACATAAAAGCACCCTATATAATTGGAAGTTTTTGGTTTAAGACAATTGAATGGGAGAGTTGAAAAAGGTACATATTCGACAAATGTAAACTTTTGGAGAAAAAAAAAAACTTAAGAAAACTAATTTTTTTTACAAAAAAATTTTCTATTATCGATTTATACTTTTAAGTGAAGTGAATTCATTGTGCTTTGTAAATATAGATATATAATTTTTTATTGCATAAAACTATGAAAATATATCTCAGTATAGTTTGACAATTTTGTGGAATATGTACCATTTTCAACTCACTCATTCAATTGCAGGAATATAATCAAATCTCCCATTTTAAAATACCTTAATACTTTAAATTCCAAATATGTCCTACTGAAAATAGATTTGAACCTCCATTCGAGCTACTATAAATTATGGATAAGTTCCATCTCTTAAGGTGAACTGTGAAATTACACCTTCAATACTTACTAGAACTGAGATTGTTGTAAGTTGCATATAACAAAGTTGTATCTAAGTCTGACAAACTGAATTAATTTACATCCAATAACTAGTGAACACTTTAAAAGCTAAGACATACTAAAAATACCCAAGAAGCCAACTGCAGTTAACTTACAAAAAATCAAGATTGAAGTTTGTTGTTTGTTTTTTTGCAATACAGTAGTCATGGTAATCTGAGGTAATTGGGGCTGATGGTACCTTGGATTACACGGAAAAAAGAAAAGAAAAAAAAATGGAATTTTCAACTAAAACGAGTCAAATTTAATTTATAATAGATATTAAAGTTACAGATACATTAACAATGTTACCTGGTTACATGAAAGACTCTTTATAAGCATTTACAACTTTATAAAAACTTTTAAAGATTTTCTGCTTCAAAGTAGAGGCATGCCGGAGGATCTGAAGTTGGCTCGAAATATCAAACATTCACCCACCCTCTAGAATTGACTAAAAATCTGTGTCAAAACCACAGACAAGAATGGAACGTTAATCGTCCCCTTATGACCATGCTGAAGGCAGAGACGACCCTTTTACAACTTCTTGTGGTTTTCAACTAAAATTGGCTAGTGCGGCTGCACCTCGGATTACACGGAATCTCGGATTACTGGGGCTCTACTGTATTGCAAAGGCAGGATGTGAGTTACCAAACCATTCGAGCACTATTCTGTTATGAAATTCTAAACATTAATTGTGCTTTCTTGCCAGTAAGAGCAATATTAGCAGAGTTTTGGGAAGATACTTCTCTTTCATCTCTTCAATTTTGATTCAACCACAACGAGTCAGCTTTACACTTAATGACATCTTAAGGAATTGACCAGGCAACTTAAACTTTATAATGAATTAAATATTCTAAAAATTTAAATAGAAATAGAATAAAAATTAAGCTTACCTTTACTTTTACCACTTCCACTACCAGCATTTGGACATTCTCTGCTCATGTGACCATCTTCACCACACTTGAAACAAGCTATAAATGACAACCAAATCAATTGATATACATTGCATTGCAGATACATATGGATAATTGTTCTTTATGCTTTGATACATTTTAAAAGTGTAGGACTTAAAAAAAAATTAAAACTTGCTGGTTGGCATTACTAATAATTTAAAGTGATCCAATTACCATTAGATATATCAACAATAGCCATACACATTTTATTGTGTATTTTACAGTAATTCTAGAGCCTGAATTCCATTAGAATTTAGATTACATAGACTACATACTTGTATTTAATTATTGCCAAGATACTGACTGCATCTATTGAAAAAGTAAATTCTTCAAGATATATCTCTGGCATTAAAACAGCAACAGCCTTCTATATGAAGTTAGTTTTCTGAAGAAAACTTGTATTGGGGGGGGGGGGGGGGGA
>JAFIDM010000179.1:41997040-42007932 GCA_023159025.1 Thereuonema tuberculata | reverse complement strand
CCAGTTTCTCCACATTTGTAACAACCTTGTAAGAAAAATAGCACATTAAATTATAGGTTTTTCTGCATTTCTTTAGTGAATAAAAAACAAGATGTTCTGTTAAATGTAAAACAGCAACGTGTACTCAAAAAACCAAATGTTCCATTTTGACTACAGTGTAATAAGTTGTTAAAAGCCATGTTGACCAAGTATCAGATGCATTTCCACTAGATAAACTGCAGTATCCAAGCCTTGCAGATAGCATCCTCCCAAAAAAATGAATGTGGGCTCTAAGTTAAGAGGTCAAACAGCCCAAAGCAAAAATTGACATCTTTTTTGCAACTTATAATCTTAACACTGCCAATCTCTACACTGATCTTAGAAAATCTTTAATAAGAACCCAGTCATCTTGAATCATATTCCACTGAAATTAAACAGTATTAGTCGTCTCATTTCTATGGAAAACTACTTTTTGGATCTTTAAACGTGTGACAATCAAAAACATTTTAGTCAAATGTGAATCAGACCTAAATATGTCTGGGTAAACGATTCTTAATAAATCCACACTAATAGTCAACATGTTTTTAAAGTTAGCAGTAAGAAGCTCAGCCAGGAAAATTTTATAGCGTGTCAAATTTAAGCTTAATGTTTCCGTAAGTGACAGTTATGAGACATGGGACAGACATGTTTTCATTTTGAAGTATATAAGCAACTTTTTGTGAACAGTATACAATAGTGCTACTAAATTTAGTGTCTGCAGTTTCAAACTAACAATTAACACAATTTAAAAATAATAAAAGTGAAAAAAACAAAAAACAAACAGGGCACAATGACAGTCTCCTGTATCAGCACTCAAAACTGGTCCTTTAAAGGAATATTTTTAAAATGTTAATTTTAGTCTATAATAGTTTATAGAATACAGGAATTGCAGGACTCTTAACCTGAAGTCATCAAGAAATGATTGGTGAAGAGGGCAGCTTTGCCATTTCTTACAAGAATACCGAGAACAATTTTAAATGGATTGTAAGTTATATAAAATGTACTAACAGTAGGAAAAAAAAAAAAATTAAAGTATCACTCAAAGCAATGAATTATTTCAAACCTAAGAAAATTAGTGAATTTTTAAAAGCTAACCCCACCCCCAACATCTTATTTCCATCTTCACCGCTATAAAAATGAACTGAGCAAGATAATCCTGATGTCCAAAATAATTTATAGAATCACATTTGACAAAAGAAAAAAAAAAAAAAAATGTTAAAGCTCACTTTAAACTTTTTGGATGGCACTGGAAAGAGAAAAAAAAATTTAGTGATCCAGGGAGGAAAACTAACATGTGCAGTGTGATGCTTAATATGATCAAGCTATTTGGATTTAAAAAAAAAAAGGAATTGCCGGATAAGGGATTTTTACACGTTCGTAATCTTCTTAAACTCTTGACCCTCATTACAGGTTAATAAATTTGCTGCAATAAGTATTTTCACACATCGACTTGTGCTTTTTGGTCTGAAATAAATGAAGCTTACTCAAAAACAAAAGTGTCTCAAAAATTTAAGCAGACATATCCCCACATGCAATGTATGATTTATAGCACTTTGCAATTACCATCATATCCAGGCTTGGGCCCTTGTTTCGTGGTTGACACCTTAACTTTTTTTTTTTTTTTTTTTTTTTAATTTTTTATCTATGAGGAAAAGCAATTCCTAATAACTGAAAACAAATTAAATGAATGCAAAGAAAATGGGGGGAGGGGACAAAAAAAAAACCTTACTCAATGAAGACTTAAGTATTTACCATCTTTACTTGCATTTACTTTTTTTTGCTATTTTCAACCAGTTTTTTTAATTTTGAATATTGACAGCAAGAATTAATGATACTTCAATGATATGAATTGACTTACCTTTCTGAATGCCACTACTGTAATTATTACTGCTATAATTATTACTATTAGTCATCTCACTGGAAGGTTCCTCATTCCATTCACTATCAGAAACACCAGTCCACTGAATCTTATTTGTTACATAGTCCACATCGGAATCAAGAAACTGTTCTGAAGACTTGTTGCTTGAACTTCCTATGTTCCATCCGCCATCATCGTCGACAGCTTCTGTATTATTCTGAAACCCTGAAAAATAATTACTTTTAAATGTGAAAAGTTTCGGGTGGTTTTTTTTTGGCACCAACATGCCAAATTAACCTCAAAAGACAAAATTTCTTTGATATCTTCCTTTACTTGCTGTAAATCACCACTATCTTTACTTTCTTGTTTATTCTAATTTATTACTTCCAGTATTTTGCCATTTGAATTTCCCCAATTGCACTTAATATTTTAATTTAAGGAGAAGGATAAATACATTTTGTTCTGCCTTTCTCAAGCTGCAAAACAGTAAAATTCAAACTCTGTGGGTCAATTCAAAAGGAAAACACTGAAGACTATTCAAAACTGAGATAATGAAATTTGTGCAGGCACTCTTTTAGAAATGAAGTTTTTATTTAATTTATTTTATTTTTTTTCCCCCCTAAAGATAAAAAAAATTTGGAAAAATGCAGTTTATTTGGAATGAACCTAATTTCTAATTCTTGAAAGCTAAAATTTGTAGCTCTGGATTCATCCAGTTTAGCTGCAATGTCTTAAATTTTGATCATCACTTATGCCACTACAGTAGAACCGTGTTAATCTGCAATTTTGGTTAATCCGAACAGGTTTTTGAAAAAATAAAATTCAAATTACAATAATATCTAATTGTTTAATCCTTTCTAACTTGTCCTTTAATGAACATAAATTGTATTTATGTAAACACTTAACTGAACATTAAAGACATTTTAATAAAAACAAGATTTAATTAGTATTAACTCAACTGTTAATAGAATAAGAACTACTACAATAGAAAACAGTATAATAGGACTAGTTTGCTCATAATGAACTGGGGAGTGACAACAGGGCAGATATAAGGATAAATAATACACATTCCACATATCTTAAAAGTCCACTGAATCCAAGCAGGATGGGTCCCAGTTCGGATTAGAGGGGTTCTACTATACATACAGGCAAACCTCTTTTTGCACTAGTGTTGTGTTCCTACATCGTAAATCGAATCAACAAAAACAACCCATCATATGATGGCACGAGGATAAATTGGCCGTATCTTCAGAAACATTGATAGGGCTTTTGTACTGGCTTTTTTTCAAATTCCACATCACTGTCTGGCTTTAAAGTTTAGTAATTATAAGTTAATTTTATTCTTATATTCTATGCTATTCTAAATTGCAAAAGATTCATTGAAACCTTTGCTTTGTGAAACACGAAGGGCCATCTCTAAGAGTTTTGCCTGTTCGGTATATAAGGTTGAATGAAGTGTTCTATAGTTGGCTGTGTTCTCAAGATAGTATTTTAACAGTACAGCTATTTATCCAGTATCAGCTGAAACACTTAGGAGCTGTATGCTCCATCACAGAACTCCATTCTATAGTTATACAAAATGAAAGGCATGGTAGGTCAATTTCAGTTTTTATACCAGAAAACTAACAAATCTGTTCCTGTTCAGTGCTTATACCCAGCTTTTAAGAGGGATCTTTAAAGAATGTCATTTTTAAGAACACTATCTGAATAGTGTTCGAATTAAAACTATTTGTATCAAAGCCAGCAGTTATGAAGGTTTTTCTTTGAAAAAAAAAAAAAATTATCAGAACACTTTAAGACTTAAGCCCACCTAATGGTTTCTTCTTACCCTTATTTGAGTATTTTAGGAACAAAAAGCTGTATTTTTCAGGTTTGTACTGCCATACCATACTGTATCCAGTGTCGAAAGCTGCCGACTGCTGTGATTGGCTTTTCAGTGCACCCACGTTCTGATATGACAAAAAGAAACTCATTTCTTAAGTAGGTGTAGAAGAATAAATAATTTTATTACTGTTGGGGAACATAAAATTATCTCCTTCAGAAATGAGTTTCATTACATCAGATCAGAACTTTGCTTTTGGAGAACGACTTTAGTGCACCAATCGCCAGCTCTCAATATCAGGTGCAATGTGGGTACGGCAGTACAAATCTGAAAATAAAAAATATTTGTGTTGATGCTTTTCCCTACAATTCTCAAAAATGAAGGGGAGGGGGCAAAAAACCTAAGGTGGGCTTATCTGAGATCTTTAAAATGCTTTCTGATATTTTTGAATTTTTTTGGTCTTCTCAAAGTAAATCCTTGACAAACTCCAACCAACCATAACTATTAGCAATACAAAAACAGTGGCAACTATCTCCTTGAACTGACAGGTTGTGACTACAACACTCAACGATCTATTAGAGATGCTCTCTCGAAATTAAGACAGCAATCTTTAATTTCCATTGGTTTCTAAATTTATGCAGGGTTGAAAATGTGTATTCTTATGTAAAATTTTTTCATTAAAATCAATATTTGCAATGGAAAGCATGTAGCCAATCACAGAGGAAGTGACAAAAACAAATAAAGAAATATCTTATGTACCAGCCAAGTTTGGATAACTTCCCCACCCCCGGCTGTTTTTGAAATTCTGAAATTTGGAAGTAAAATTTTATTTCCAAATTGGAAATGCTTTAAAAAGAAAAAGTTATTTTACTGTTCTTTGCTAGTAATCAAACGAAAACACTGCACACTAATTCTTCAAACGCGACTCCTGTAAATGTTTATAAAAAGTTTATTACCTTTACCCCTTCCATAGCTTTGTGTTGTCGATGGTGTATAACCAGAAATCAATCCTCTGCCTCTTCCAAAACTTGCAAGAAAGAAAGAAAAAAAAAAAAAATAGGTCAATTCAATTCTTGGAAAAAAAAAAAAAAAAAAAAAGGGATAAAATAGAAGTTATTAGACCTGAAAACCATATGCACAATTCCTCGTGAAAGATGTTCTACAAATCTAAACTTTTAACTACAGCAAATAAGGAAAAGATATTCATAGTAGAGCTGATAATCGGTCATATGGAAGAGGCCATAACAAAAGGACCTAGTCTGTTTATGAAGCAGCAGTTCTGCCAGCAGTTGGACAATAATCCACCGAGTAACAAGTCATTCTTGATGTAGTTGAAAAATTCAGGAGGACAGGCTCTGTTTAAACACAACATTTAGGGCGATCTGGCAGACCAAGAAGCAATGTCACTAATGAATATCAGGGACACGTGTTTAAACATGCTCAAGGCTCCACGGTGTAGCCCGAATAGACTTCAATGAAATTGAACATGTCCCACCGGTTCCTCTCAATAGTAAAATTTTTAGGTGCATTCCCATACAAAATACAGGTGGTGCAGAGGGCTCAATCCTTAGGACAAGGAGGAACTCAAGCTGTATTGCACATGGGTGTTTGCTATCCAATCTGAAAATTAGGAGTTTTTGTGCAATGTCTGGTTTTCAGACGAGGTCCATATCCACTTGTCGGGTCACAATAAGCAAACAAATCGTTACATTAGATTCGAATGTCAGGATATTGTGCAGGAGAACCCATTACATAACAAAAATCACAGTTTGGAGTGCTATGTTAGATCATGGAATCATGAAACCTTACTTTATTAAGGATGGTGCTCATGCGAATATCAACTAAGATCGATACCTACAGATGAGTGTACAGCCTTTCCTTGTCTATGTAAAACAGGTTCAAGAAATCTTTGATTCGAAGACCAATATTTCCAACAGGACGTAGTTACCCGTTATATGGCTATGGTCATTCGACATTTCCTTCCTGAACATTTCCATTGCAGTCATCTCTCGATTTACAGTTTCCATATCCATCTCATTCCCCAGATCTCTCGCCTCCAGACACATTCATCTGGGGAATGTTGAAGGAGTCTGTCTTTCTTAAAAACCTGCCCCATGACAGTCAGTCTCTTAAAAGATGCTGCGTCAGCTTACTGCAACAACCTGTATTCCACAATATAACCAATTTGGAAGAAAGTTATGAAGGCTGTGTTGCTCGAAATAGAAAACCTTTGGAGAATGTATTCTACTCAAACAGCAAGAAAATCCTTAATATTCCATAGTTATGATTTGCTTTATTGTTCTTATGATTTTGTAATCAAGTCCGATCTTTATTCCTTGAACTTGCATTTCGGTACTGTTTATTTTGCCCAACACTGTACTATCTAAGCCTTTGCTTAATCCAGTTTAAGCAAATACATAAGATTTTAGTGAACACTTACAATTTATCAACTTTATTTTTCCAAGGAGTCGACTGAAAAATGCTTACCAAAATGTCAATTAAAAGTTGTGAAAACTTTTAATAGGGCAATACAAATAAGCTTTATCTTTTTGTGGGTGGAGAGAGGAGAACATTTCATTTTTTGTTTGGGGAAGGGGCAAAAATCAAGATCAAAATCTATCAAGCCCACTGTCAGGTAACTAACATTTAGTGTTTCTTTATTAGCTCTTGTAGATACACTTAAGAAGACCATCTAAGGCACGATGTTTCCATGTATCCATATATCTGCAAAAAAAAAAAAAACAACCAACAAAGGCTCAACAACGTAACCAAACTGTTTGGATGCCAAATTGTTGATTCAGATAACCTCCATCATGTCGTAGGAACAACATATCTGCAAAAACTTGATAAATAAAAAGTTCCTGCAATTAGTAAAATGCTGACTATTTAGTCAGATATTCAGAAATAAGGAGCATTAACCTTGGTAGAAACCATACTATTAATGTATACTTTGACAAATATCGTTTACTCCAATTTTCCAATTCAATAAAAACATTTTTTTGCATGATGCTCCCAACTTTTATCTCCCATTTTCAAAACTTTTTAAATGAACCTCCAAATACACCTCCAATTTCCTTTTCTGATAAATCTATTTTCTCTAGTTTAATCAAGTAAAAAAATATGGTTGAACAAGAAGGATTCTGCAACTTACCTGGTTCCACTTGAGAACCCTTGGCTTTGACTAACCTAGGATTAAATAAAAAAAAAAGTTCTTTAAACAGTGTAAAATGTAATGCATAATTAACATTCAACATCAGTAAAAATTACATTTACAAGAATTCAGAGCTTTTGTGACTTCTTGCTTTATCTAGAAACAGCTAGTAATTTTCAGAGCACTTTTGTTTTAATGTACTGGAATACTGATAACTTATCAGTTGATAAGTTTAAAGTTCAATTCTCATTCGTAGAAATCATTCACTCTGAGATAACTTCATAAGTCTTGTTTGGTGACAAAGGATGCAATAGAATTTAGGAATTCCAAATACTACTGGAAAGTAAAAATATTCCCTTTAAACTTAGAATGCCCCGTATGTTGCATCTACATGATATTCGGTTTTTTGATGTTTTGAAAGGAGTAAAACTTTAAATTTCTTCCACTAACACTGCACTGAAAGAACACCGACTTAGCCAATCAGAGTGCTTTTTCATTTGTATAAAGCAGTACAATCCTGAGTGAGATTAAAAGTATGGATGCACCCGGTACTTCAACCACTTAGTCAATCACTGCAAGAAGGCAAATTGTTTTTATTCTGATTTTTTTTTCTTCAATTTTTTAAGGATCAAATATATTAAATAACACAGATAAAGAACAGAAATGGATTTAAGCATTTAAATCATTCAGGGCATCGCATCTGTGCAACAATGGACATTTTCATAGACCTACATTTGAATTGAGATTAATTTGTAAAATATTTCATCCTGTTTTTCTAATTAGTTCAATTAACAATATTGGTTTCAATTTAACCAATTGATTTAAATTTAATTAAAATTTAGAAATAATGTTAAAAAATAAATAAAAAAATAAACTGACAATTATTTGATATTTTTTTTATTTTGATATTATATACATACATACATATATATACAAATAACTGTACTTCACCTCAGTATCTATTTATAAAACTGAAATTAGGGGGGCTAGTTTCCCCCCCCCCCCCTCCTCACTTTTGTATTTGCAAAAATGCAACTATTATAGCTATTTCTTACCAAAATCACTCAGGAAATATAAGTACTACTCCCAATTTGCCACTAATTATTTTCCTATCCTTTCTACCATCTATTGAAGTTCATTCAACCTCTAGAACTTCAATGCAACCAACGAAATCTTGCACAATATCAGTCATACAAAATTCAAATTATCCAGCGTCACACGGGACCACTTCAAACTCATTGTTTTGATAACAATGAGCATGCTCGTGAGGATTGATCTTCCAAATAGTACTGCAGTATCAGTGGAATTCAGCAGTTCCCATAATATAATCAATCTTCAATAGCCATTAACCCTTTTGATTACATCACAAACCCAACATTTGACCTATGCAATTTAGTGACCATACATATTTTGAACCACTAGTCTTCATTTCATAATTGGAAACCACCAACAATGTATTAGAAACTATCGCCATTTTTTTTTTGGGGGGGGGGGGGACAAATACAAATTCAACACCAAAACTGCTGCCAGTTGCTGCCTTCTGTTTTAATAAAGTACTTTCTGAATCTACCTTACTGTAGAAAATACAAATATTTATATGAATTTTTAAATAAACAGCACCTAAAAATTTGAAAAACATGGCAGTCAAAAAGTAATGCCTCTTATTTTTTTATCTGCTTTTAACTTATCAAATATTAAAAAACAATGTTTGGATTTCTTTAGCTTTTCTTCAATATTTCATATAGTGTATGGAATTTCCACCGACAACAAGCAGGCTGGGTAAAAATTGCCAACAAGGAAGTAGGGTTTTTTAACAGCAAAACTCCATTAAGTTGGAGTGCACAAGACAAGGCCACAATTCATATTCATGAAAGATTGATGTGGTTGGTATGGAATGTCAAGTTCAAAATTCCGGATTTTTTTCGGGTTTTCCAGGACCTCCGACTAATGAACATTAAGGAGCCAAAGATGAAATTTAGGAAATGTTAGGCAATAAATGCTATGCCGATAGTGGATAAAAATAAAATCATTTCACATATTTATCGCTTTACATTTCACAAACAAAATAAAATTTTTAACTGACATTTTCAGTATATTAATATTCGCTGTCCAATAACTCTTACTCTTTGGTGGGCTTGACCACTCACTTTTTTTTGTTTTAGTTCATTTAATTTTTCTTTGGCTGGCTCTTCTGCATTCAATCTTACGTCTTTCTTTTTCTTTATCAATTTTTTGATAATCAAGCTCTTCTAGATACTACTTTACTCAATCTCATCTTTTAACAAATCTATCATGATATATCATCACTTTTGTGAGAGCAGCATACAGGTTCAGTTCCATAGGCTGCACATCTTTTAGCGAGGAACAATCCTATTTCAGCAGAAAGCACAAACTGCATAAAAATGCCGACAAATTAAAAATGTTAGAGCAAGAAAACTTAAAAAAAAAAATTATATATATTTATAACTACATGTAATGACTATTGCACCATTTGTTTTTGCTCAATATTATAACTACTGTGTCAAGATATATTTCCCCCCCCCTCCGACAAATATGTTAGGTATATATACCTTGTTTATTTATGCATTACAACAATCTGTTTTTGTTTGAAAATGTTGTTTTGAAGATAAAAAATGCTTATTTGCTTTATTTTAGGAAGACTTCACATATTTGATGGTAAAAAATTATGACTAAATAGAAAACTAAAATGAATGCATGTCTCATTTTGGACTAGTTACTAAAAATTCCCCGAGTAGACAAAAAAAAAAAATCCAGATCAGTTTTGCTAGAGACCGTCGAAGTATGCCTTTGCACTTCCTCTAAAAAAAATTAAAAATAATTTGAGAGAGGCAATTTCAATTAGGTTCTAATGTTACTTTCAACCTTAAGTTTTTCATAGCCATTGTTTCATGAGTGATCAATTGATCAGACAATTTAAAATCTAGGGCATTTTCTAGAAATCCCCGATTTTTCAAGGTGGTGTCGAATTCCTTGACTTTTTAGGTTTCCAAGGTCTTTACAAGCCCTCCTGATTGAAAAATATTTATAAAGAGGAGGACGCACTATTCAATGCTGAGCAAGTCATTGTAGTGTTAAACAAGAACAAGTGCAGTTGTTGATGGTCAACTTACTGAACAACCTTCCTCTACAAAAAAAAACTACTTTATGACTGCCCCTTGTAATTAGCCCTTTTACTACTACAGAAGTTTACATACCAATACAAAACTTTTAAATATTCTGTTTTTCAACTCTTCACGACTAGTTCTACGAGTTTATATTTACATCAAAGATCAATGCAGCCCACTAATTTAAAGCATCTACATACAAACATCAGTTATTATGAAAATTTGAAGTGGATAAAAATTCAAAAATTGAATTAAATCTTTAAACAACTTGTTCTATTTTTTTCTAAAAATAAATTTCCACGAACTGTAAATGTTAACGAATCTCAGTACAGTAAAACCCCACTAATCCGGCACATTCGGGACTTCGGCAGTGCCGGATTACCAAAAATGCCGGATTACTGAGCGCAGTCTAAAAATCGCCGTTATTGCGAGGATAGTGCTAAAATAGAGTTAAAAGGGCTATTAATAGGTTTTAGGCCATTTTTGCGTATTCTATTGTGATTTCTCTGATTTTGGTAGTGATGGAAAATGTTAAAAACAAAACAAAATATATTTTTATGTAGTATTATATTTTAATACAGTACATACAGTACAGTATAGTTACTTTATTTCATATATTAAGTAAGATAATATATAATGTCTTAGTACTGTACTAAGTACATACATTCCGCACCCGGAAGGCTTATTCATTGTAAAAAAACCCTTAGACCGATGCCAGATTAGCGGGGTTTTACTGTATTAACTTTCCTAAACTAATATTAATTAATATTTTACAGAATATATAATGTGATACAATTCACTCCCACACCCCGAAGCTTCATTAATAGTAGAGTAAAAAATAACTGCATTATATTGGCTATAACATCTATATAACACATTAAAAGGAGAGGACCTAGTGTTTTATTAGTGCAAAGCTCC
>JAFIDM010000179.1:41949127-41967284 GCA_023159025.1 Thereuonema tuberculata | reverse complement strand
GTGAAAGTGAAAGATTGTTGAGATTTCACTTCTGGTTTTTTTTTTTTTTTGGTGCATTAGGGACCAAAGCGCAAGAAATATCGTTGGCTATTGATGGTTTTTTAATGGCTCACTTCCCCGAAAATCAAAAGCTTGTCGGACGGAGGGACAAATTGCTGGCGGACGATGGCTGTAGGGATGATGGCATCCATCAGCCGCATGAGAGTCCCGGAGTTTCACTGATGCTTGGAGGGAATGGCCAGGGATAGAGTGTCATCGGAGATGGATGGTCATCGCTTGCTAATCGTCTTGGGCTTTGTTTAATTTTCTTTTCTCTGTTGCACAACAATGGCTGTCCTTAAATAGTCTTCCAGTTAATTGCTTACACAAGTCGATTAGCATTACTAATAGACAAGCAAAACCAAGTCCACCCTCCATTTCGGATTTCTGTCCTTTTCGTGACCAGTATTCTATAGATTTTTACATGTTTATCATGTGTTCAGCAAAAGAAAAGCCACAGTTGAGTGACTTATTTAACAGTTCATTGATAATATATATATATATATATTCGAACAGGCAAAACTCAAAGCATACCCTTCGAGTTTCACAAAGCAAAGATTTCAATCAATCTTTTGTAAATTTAGAAAAGTAAAGAATATAAGAATAAAATTAAGTTATATTACTAAACTATATAAAGCCGGACAGTGATTTGTTTTTTGCGTTGGCGTTTTCAAATCCCAAATCACTACCCGGCTTTATATAGTTTTATTTTTAATTATAATTATATTTATATTATTATAATAATATATTTTTTAAGAAAAAAAAACAAATTTAAAAATAAATTAAATTTATAAGCTTCGCTTAAGTCTCCCCAGAAAATTGCAAAATTGGGGAAATACATATACATATATATTTACTTTTTTTAAAAAAATTTATTTAGATGAGGTGTATGGATGAATTGATCTAAGGGCTTTTCTTAACTTTTGTGGGATTTTTGTATTCGTTGGGTAACTAAGTTCATTACTTGATATTGTTTTTATAATTTCTTGAAGTTGTCTTAAAAAGCTTTTTCTTGTTGTTAGACATTTTTTATTTGATTTTCTCTATCCTTTCGAACGACAGAGATTGGAAGCACAGAAAGGTAAATTCGTTCCTTTTATAAGAAAAACAATTTTATTGCCTTTGGATTTGGCAAAACCGAAAATTCAGAAAAACATTCTGCGTAATTTCCTTCGTGTCCGGCAGTATGTTACCAAGAAATATCAAAGTAAATTCGAAGGAACTTCCTGTTCCATCGTGTCATTTACGATCAGGTGATTTGTAATTGCAAATTACATCTCTTGGAGCCTCCGAACAGGTGCTTGGTCTCACAAAACTTGGGGACATTAACATCTGTGCTTGGAGGCACAGAATCTTAAAATCGTCCTGAGGCACAATGGAAACGATGATGATGAATTATTAGAAGAATTTCTGTGTTTTGATTACAGTGAAACATTCACATCAGAAGGGTTTCCTCTGAATAATTCGAAAATATCTTCTGTCAAGGCTGGTTTTGGAATTATTTAATTTCTAGTTACAATTCTGTGCAAACTTAAAAGTAAACAAGTAATAGATAATTTACATATGGACGTTTCGGTAGCGTACAACCTACATTACCTTAGCCAAGATTAAACAGAGAAAATTGTGAGATTACATTTAAAAAAAAAAAGGATTAAAGTATATTTGTTTTTGAAAAACGGAAAAACGATGGAAATGCAGAATCATTTGCTTTCACGCCTTGAGCCATCATCGATCGTAATCTAGGACAGCTGTTTCGTCCTTATTAGGACTCATCAGCCATATTTAGCCTTGATGATCAAGCACAGTACGTTTGAAACCCTATGCTACCTTTTCCCGCACTCGAAAGTGGGACCTTGCAAAAGCAAACAACAATAGAAAAATCGCTATCGGAATGCCTCCATATATATAGGAATAGAAGAATATAGAATAAAATCATATTTGTATCGTATCCCTTCCTTATATATGATCGATTTTCGATTTTTCTGATCTTTTCTGATGGTTTATTCGATGGTTTCTGATAGTTTTAGGATCAAGTCGCAACCCTCCTGTAACCCTTCCGCATCCCACCGGTTGGGAAACGCTGCCTTAGCCCACTAAGCGCTGGACACAAAAGGCAAATGCAAATAAAAGGATAAGCCAAACGCATAGGAGCAAAATTAATATGTAAGAAGGTTTAACGTGCATTAAATGTAACATGAAAAACGGAAAACTATGGAAATGCGCACAATCGCCTTGCTTTTACGCCTTGAGCCATCATCGACGGGAATCTGGGACAACTGTTTCATGCTCATTAGGACTCAGCAGTCAGATTTACCTTCGATTAAGCTCGTTTTCCGGTTTTCGTGTTTGTGTATTTGTATCTGTTTGTGTAAACCTCCGCATCCCTGGAGCAGTTTTTTGAGTCATATCTTGTTGGTCTCCTGTTAACCTGAAAGGTTTGGAGAAAAAAATTCTGCTTCCGGTGCAGGGCACATCCGGTTTTAGGGAGCCACTGATCGGGTCAGGAAATAGTGGTAATTAGACAAATTGTATTCTACGTATATATCGACCTGTGCTGAAAACGAGTGTGGCCCAATGTGGTCACTTCTGGTTTAAGAATCATTTAGTCGTTCGAATGGTGCAAAATGAGTATCTTTGTACTTATAAGGGAACACCGCGAAGTGTTACTCTGAATTTGATATTAGTTTATGGGTCACTTTAAAGAATTTTCAACGCTGAGTCCGAATTTGATATTCATTTTCATCTCCGGTTAATAGTTTTAGAGATAACCGCATGGGGGCGTAAAAACTTTAATATGTTATAACTTTTTAACAAATTGAGATAGAATAAAAATTCCAACGCATTTTTGTTACTTCCATACATGACTGCCATGTGTGTCAATATGAACTGAAATCCGTCAACTAATTTCAAAATGGTGGACCCAAAATCCTAAATTTATGGCACTTTCAATGGAAAATAGGCTCATCCAACCCTAACTCAAAAACCGATTGATAGGTGGCAGCACAAGACAGGGCAGTTACAGCAATTTGATAATAGATGGCGCCTATGTGCTGCCACCTATCAATCGGTTTTTGAGTTAGGGTTGGATGAGCCTATTTTCCATTGAAAGTACCATAAATTTAGGTTTTTGGGTCCACCATTTTAAAATTAGTTGACGGATTCAGTTCATATTGACACACATGGTAGTCATGTATGGAAGTAACATAAATGCGTTGGAATTTTTATTCTATCTCAATCTGTTAAAAAGTTGTAAATTAAAGTTTTTACGCCCCCATGCGGATATCTCGAAAACTATTAACCGGAGATGAAAATGAATATCAAATTCGGACTCAGCGTTGAAAATTCTATAAAGTGACCCATAAACTAATATCAAATTCAGAGTAACATTTCGCGGTGTTCCCTTGGAAAAGCTGGGAGTTAACATTTCTCATGCAAGCCTATTTGTATGCCGAGGAGGCCGTGATGGAAATTCTACTTGATCCTCCCTTTAATTAAGAGATTGAAAAAATAAGTTTTGCGTCCCAATCAATGCTTTTTTTTGTTAACAAAATAACTATTTGATAGATTGCAAATTGGAATCACTTACTTCCCAGTTTTGTAGAAAACATATTTTTAACTTTTTATATCAATTACTTGCAGTTCCCTATCGAGAAATCACAGACATTTTATAAGAAACAATAAACTCACTGTCTTCTATCAAAACACACTTGGCCTTCGAACGAATGTTCCCTCTTTTAATTTATTCTTCGAGCGATTGTCTTTGACATCCACATCACTCACTCCGATGACATTAAGGCATCTTAATCTCATCTTGATTCTCATTAAGTCATCAGTATTTAAGTCATTTACCTAAGTAAGCTTTAATTTACCCACAGCAATTGTCCAATCGACAGCTCTGCACTTGACAACATCGTAAAGCTTTGATGGGACATCAACATTCTGCTAAAGAGTTCAGTAAATTTTATGACTAAGTTTTCCTCATTCGTAGGCAAAAAAAAAAAAGGAATGAAGAGATGGATGACTATTATTATCTGAACTTGGAATGTATTTTTAATTATGGACTATTTCATTTTTTTCTAATTCTACATTTCATTTTTTTTTAAATTACGTACTTTCATTTAAGTTTTAAAAGTTTTAAACTTTCTATTTAACTTGAAGAATTACAGTAGACTCTCGATATGTCGAAGTCGAAGGGACGCTAAAAGAAATTCGAGATAGCGAGTTTTAGAGATAACAAGGTCCTAAGCAAAACATGAAAATTCACGTAAAAACACAAGATACGGAATAATATTTTAAAATTAAGAGTCTTGATAGATGAGAATAACTATAAATATGTAATGATAGTTAACAATAAGTCTAAATACAGCAATGATATTTTTAATTTTTAAAAGTAGTCGAAAATAATTACATTAAATTGAAAATTCAGGCGATTTTTCCGGAAAATTAATTTTTTACTTCGAAAACTCTTTAATATAACAAGGTTTTGAGTGAAAAGTCTTCGACATAAGAATTAAAATTAACATTAGATGAATATGTAATATCAAGGGGAAAAATAATTTTTCGACATATCAAGGTTTTCGAGATCTCGAAGTTAGAGATATCGAGAGTATAATGTATTAAATGTTTAAGCAATTATTTTGTGGAAATATTTCTACAACCATAAATACAAACCAAAATTACTTTTTGTTTTTCACAAAAGTTTACGTTGGTAATGAAGATAAGGGCGATTTGTATCTACAATTCAGTATTTTCTGTGACTATGTAGTTTTTGGCAGTTGACTTTCGTTTCGTTTTTACTCTTTTGACTGGATATTGGGCCCCTCGTTTGTGTGTGTATGTGTCCAGTTGTGATTTTTTTCTTGATTTATGAATTATTATGGATGTTAAATGTTGCTTTTCATTGAACTTGTGTTTCATTTGAACGTATATTGCGTTTCGCCTTTGCACCTTGTTTAAATCACCACAAAAAAAATATTTACTGTTTGTGTCACTTGAAAATCTTCTAACTTATTTGAACGAAACCAGGTCGTGATTTTTAATTGTATATATGTTTTTTAACAAGTAAATTATTTCCTTTTTAATCAGGTGTGCCGGCTTTATTTTTGAATACTCATATTATTTCAGCACACGTTAATTATTATTTATGATGTTTCTTCTTTGTAATTAAATTCCTTAGTGCCTTTCAGTGAAAGGACAAGGGATTAATACTGTGGATTTCACAGGATTATTTTTTATTTGATTGTTTTTTATCTCGGGGGCCATTCCCTGGATCGTGAATACTTTTCCCTTAGCTTTCACGCAGACTGAGCCAAACATCAAGGGTAAATTCTGCTGATGATTCCTAATAAGGACGAAACAGCTTTTTAGGATTCCGTTGATGTTGGCTCAATGTGCGAAGATATATTAACTGTCCAGTTGTGGTGTTTTTCTTGATTTATGAATTATTAAGGACGGCAAATTTTGCTTTTCCTTTCTGTATATTGAGACAAACTTGATATTGATGAAATGTTGTTTGCAAAACTTCTTGCAAAACTTCGCAAAACTAAAAAAAAATCCAATTGTGTTTTCAATAAACATACTTCAAATTACTCGTTATCGGAAGAGATTCACCAATAATACATTGTGTTAATAATATATCTGTTTTCCTCTTTAGTGGGAAGACAACATCGTCTCCCTTTTGCGTTGCAGGGAACTTAGGTTCTAGTTTGCGTGTGCCTTTTCTTTTCAATGTCCTCAACAAACAAACAAATAAACTTGTTTTCATAGAGATATAATGTTAGTCTTGTGTGTATAACAAGAAAACAAAGAAACAAGTAAATATTAATCAGAATTGGAATGATTAATTATTTTTTTCAGATTACGAAACAAAATAATAAAATAATATTGAATTTTCTCTTAATAACATAAAAAAAGAAGAGATAGCAGAAGTAGACATGAATTAAGCCTGTTTGACGGATAGAGCTATTTCCTTTTGCCAAGGGTATTAGCGGAGGTGTTTATCGCTGTCTCCCCCTCCAGAACAGGTTCCATGGCCAATTTGTGGGTTCCTTTTGATTCACGTTAGCGATTAGTTTTATCTGATTTCTTCTCTCTTAGTTTTGATATCGATTGAGCAGAGGAGCTTTCCAAGGGTCTTGCGGTTGTCACACCTGGAAAAAAAAAAGACATCGTGAAATTCTTTTGTTCCGTCAGTGACTTAAAAAGATCAATTGAAATCGAATTAAACCTGTCCGCTTCCATCCAATCTGTCCGCTTTGATACATTTAACTAATAATCTGTTTATTCTAGAGAGCTGAAATTTTAAAAGAAAGATTAATTGATCTAGTTATTGAAGTTGATAGAAATTAAATCCTGAACTTTTAAAAATATCGCAATTTTCAAGAAGTAAAACTTTAACTCAATGTTTCTTTCGCTCGCTAGATGGCGCTGCTGTTCGTATTGGTGTTTCATGTTACCAATATTTTTTAAGACTTAGATTGTTGGTATTTAAAGAAAGCAAACAAAAGACATGTTTATTTTAAAATTTAAATAGTTATAATAATAATAATAATATTAATAATAAACTAACTAATCGGCTATCTAACCGTTAACCAACAGATAATTGAGAAATACATGTTATCATGAAACAACTTAAAACTTGTGTCATGTTGAATCAATTGAATGTTTGCAATTGCGTTCCAGTAAAAAAAGAAAGAATAATGAAGTTATGTTTTTCCCAATGGAAAATACTTGTGCATTTTCCCTATGTATGGAAGAGAGCTGTGTATATAAGATTAAATGTATGTTACATAGAAAATAAACCACATATTTTTTGACTGATTCTACCTTCCCTATTTTAGCAGTTATTGCACGTCATAGCTGGAGTAGTCTTCGTCATTTTCTTTGACAGTTTATTCCCAACAAGTTAATTTTAAAAGAATCTTTATTAAATATTAACTATCATGAAATACAGAATTTGAATAGTTTTTTTTTTTTTTTTTTTTTAAATTATAAATTAGCGTGGCAGTTGGCGCCACCTAGGGAGTAAAAAACATATTAGTTGTAAGTACTTAATGAAAACAAAATTAGATTTGATTTTTATTATAATGCAACTGAATTTCCCTAGCCCTACCAACACTCTACAACTTTTATTAGCAGAAATTTTGAAATTCCCTCATCTTTGAACGAGCTATAGATTAGTTTTGCCCATATTAAGCAAATGAACTTCATAATTTTAACGGTATTCCTTTGGCTATGACAAGCCTTTTGTCGCTGTTTATGTGGGACCCAGCCCTAGTAATGTAATAACGGTGAGGATGAATCTGTTGAATTTCAAATCTCACTAATGGCGAAATAGAATTACAAACAGGTACTCGTTCTGTCCGTCCTGTTATCGCCTTTTGTCCCCTGAGCAGCCCTTGGGATCTCCTCCCACTAATGGGAGTAGAAAGACGATTATCGTCCGCCTGCCTCCATTTTCCCGAACGGTGTCGTGACGAATGGACGGGGACATTTCTGCCGGGCGTCCGATGTGGGTCAGGGGAGTCATAAAACCGTCTTGGGACAAAATTCTTGACAGCATCGAGTGCTTTGGCAACGCCCTCCCCCACATCGAAGGAAGATGGAGTGTGAACACCCTCCCAATGGTCAGCAGTGGAGATATCGACTCCTTATGGTCCCCGCGGTGGCCTTTATGGCTTCGAGACACACGTTGCTCGTGTCCTACACTTCTCCAAGACGAAAGAACAGAAAAACATATGCTTTATTTTTGTTTTTACGATATGAGATAAGAACACAACTTTTCCCATAGAATATCTTTTTCGCTAACTCTCGGAACTGAGCAAAACTTCTCTTCTGAAGCAATGGGTTTAAAGTAAATAGATTCGTAACAGAATAAGTAAATAAATTCTGATATAGTTTGTGATATTCTATGGAGATCTTTAAAACGCAGCCTCGGATGCAACCATTTTTTATCATTCAATTTAGATATATTTGATGAGTTAGTAAGTTTTATCTTATTAAATTTGTAAAATCAGTTTTTTTTTTATTATTTTTAAGAATTATTTAATTCAATGTAGAAGATCTAATCGAACAATGTAAATAAAAACTATTTGCTTTTTGACAAGTATTACAAGTATTACCATTACATACTTCAAAAACTTTTACAGGTATTTCCTTATAATATTATTCAAGACAAGAGGAGGGCAAAAATATATTATAATCAGAATGCTAACTGTAACCCATTACCCATTCGTTACCAAAAGTGATACTGCTCTGTATTCTAACCTATTCAGTCACCACACAATATTTCGAAATGAGCTTGCCAAGTTTAAACAAGTTGTCCCAAGAACTCTGCTGGCATCTTTTATAGTGATTCTCTTTATTTAATACATACTAAATGATGATAATTAAAAACGGTCAAATCAACTTAGATTCCCTTTGGGCGGTGTGCACCAACGCTCTGGCAAAGCGATTGTCAGTTGATGCGCCGCTACTCGTGCTGGAAGATCTACAAGTGTTCAAATAAAATGTTTTACTAATGAATTGTTGATAACGCGTTGTGTTTCTAAAAACCATTGCGATTAATTAATAATATGCAGCGTCATTTCCGGATTACTTTTCATATGCGCATGTGTTCTTCACAACGGCAGCTTCCTTGGGGAAGAGAAAAAAACAAATAAAAATCGTCAAAATCACAAGAATCTCAGTAGATGTCAGTCGATGTGAGCTGATGAGAGTTTTCTAACTGAAGAAAAATGACTTAACAGAAGAAAATTGGGCAGTTAAATTTTGGTAATTCAACAGTAGCATTCATAAATCAACATCAGTTGTAACCTATATAGGTTAATGGAGGTTTGATGAACTCAATTTTAACTCAATCTTGGTGCACTTCGCACTCATTTAGCAAAGTTACCAAGAGAGAATATTTAATACAGGACAAGAACATGTATCACTTTGAACTTAACAGTTACTTTATCAGTCGCAATATGGTACTTATACCTCTTCTGAAACGAATTGTAAGAACCATAACAACCATTTAAATAAATTTTTGATTCTACTAATTTTCAAACCTATTATAGAAAATCGTTGATAAGCAAGAAACTTGAGACCAAGAAACTGGGCTCCAACTAGTTTTTTGGCAAACGATCGAGGATTCCTACATGTGCGTTTTCCAACTGCTGCTTATTTTCGACGGCCGCCGTTTCAGAAGATGATGGTGACACCTGGGTTTCAAAACAAGAAGTGATGCCACATTGAAAACGTGATACCGCTTTCAGAAATGAAAACACGACAAAGTTGGAACACTTTTCAACTCTGTGGAGATATTGTACGTGAGAAATGGAGGCTATTTCTGAAAGTAAACGTCAAAGGAAAGTCCAATGCTCTCAACTCCAGTGTCGTAGAATAAAAAAAGGAATATTGATGTTAGAATAGACTTCCTTAGAAATATCTTTAAAAAAATTTGGAGAAGAAAGAAACTGAAGATGATTAAGATAGATTTTGAAATTTCAGAGATTATACAGTATATTTTATGACTATCTTGTAATTCGCTTCCAGTATTAGAATTCCACATATTTAAGAAAATTCCGTTAATAAACGAACAAAATTCATTATAGATTTTTCAGTTCAGATATTTTCAAGTTTTTTTTTAGTCTTAAGAATAATATGACTGAAGGGTTAGAAATAAATAGAATATTTGTGTATATACTGTATAAAAAAAAAAGCCTCTCTTTTTATTTTTAAAGTGACTTACTTATCTTAAAACTCTTTTTCCTCTTTAATGGATCTTATTTTCAACTTTTCCGTTCACCTTATTGCAATTCTCCATTACTAATTTTTCCCACCAGGTGTCGCTTTTACCAGTTACAGAAAAATTCTTGTGAATTCAAGATCAGAGAAATTCAATTGTAACTTCTTTTTTTAAGCTTCTCACATCACCAAAACACACACATACATACACAAGAAACTCCTTTTTCTATATAAAACTTATTTTTTTCCATGCACTTTTTAACTTCGATAGAAACGTGTGTTTGTCTTTAACAAATCTTGTTAAAATAAAAAAAGAAAAGAAAAAAAGGTGTGTCATTTCTTTTGGTGGCCCCCGCATCCAGTCCAGGAACAGTAATTCAATTGATTAATTAGGACTCCCCAGGGCTGTAGAGAAAAGAGTCTCGAATTAAGGCATTAGCAGCCATTTACCATTAAGGGTTTGCTTGCACAGTTATCTCAAGAGGAAGGTCTTCTAATTGGATTCTGCTTCTATTAAGATATTGTCAGATTAAAAATAAGATTCATGGACATAACTTCTCGAAGATATAATTACGTTCTACTAATATTCTTCCATTACGAATTGGCCGTTTCGTCTAAAACACCTATTAGTCTAATATTAAATATTTAGTGCTTTTTTTTTTTTGGCTACGACGCTTCCAATCTATCCAATTAAATCCTTCTGCCTAATTTATAGCCAAATAATGACGTGGCAAATGATTGGAAGTGTTGTTAGCTTTCCTTTTTTTTTAATGATTAGTTCTGATGAAGGGTCTAATTTAGAAAATCAAATTTGAAACTTCGACTAGATCATTGCGTTTCATTAAATCCATTAGAGCGAGAAACAATATGAATTTAATTAATTTTTACAGCCCTCGCAGCGCTTAAAACTGTGCTAGTGAAGGGGATAAGAATTGTATATGATTATGTTTTCTTTGGATTTATTCTATGAAAGTTTTTCAAGTAAGAATTCGATTAACATTGGAACTGGGGTTTCTGCAACAACAGTTAACTAATAATTTTTTTGCAGGAGATAAAAGTTATCGCTTACTTATCAAGAGAGTAACAAAACAGCCCTGGATTTTACAGTTATCAGCGAAATAATGGGATTCTGAAAACGTATTACGTTAAAGCCAGAATGAAAAGCTGGTATTGACAAAATATTCACTGCTGGATAGCTAATGAAATTAATTCCATAGAATCCCAATTACTTGATTCTGATATTACTTTATGATAAATACAGATGTATGTTATTTTTTTCCTCGAACGCTCTGGGTCTAAGCACTCGCCTTTGGCCTCAAAAAAGGGCAATGATTGTGATCACAAGGCTCTGCCGGAACGGCCAAATTTACATTATTATAAATACAGATGGGAATATAACTGATAAGATAAGAATAACTGGAAAAGGAATTTGTATGAAACAAGAGGATGCAAGAGCTTCGAACGTCTTTTTTAAAGAATCGTATATGGAACCTCAGTCTTTCTACAAGGAAGAAGATCTTCAGGAAGACCAAATCTTAGTGTTAAATAAAGCTAGAACAGGTTAAAGGACTTCATCTTTAAAACGACAGGACTATTAAGAAATGCCGGCACATGAATTTTCTCATCTCTATTTTTTTGGTGAGTTTTTTTGTTGATTCTTTAAGCTTTGGAGGTTCCACTGTGATTGCCACGATTGTTCCTATTAGCCTCTGTACCGAGACCTCTCTGTTTATTGGTGACTACTCCTAGCTGACGATCGCGAAAAAGTGTGAAACAGCTGTTCTAGGATGTCACTTAGTCTCAACCAATTGATGTTTAAATAAATAAATTAGTTTTCGATGGATTCTCTTTCTTTTTTTATTAAGTGTCTGTAATTATGGGGAGGCCGAGAAGAGGATGTGGACAAAAATATACTGAAAAATTGGCGAAAAATGATAAAATATTCGGGAAATAAATAAATAAATGTCCCTTTTGCAAAAGATGCGTTGAAATTGCCAAAAGAATGTATACTATTCCATTACACGGACCATGAAAAGGTGCTAAAGTGGAACAGATCTGAAGGGAAAGAATTTTTCTAATTTTCAAATGGTAGGAAAAGTTTCAGAAATACTGAATGAAAGAAACGATGTAGCAAAGTATTTAGGATAAAATAGTTAAGTGTATTAATATTTTTATAAGTCATAATATCTTACATCTTTGTATAAAATAATTCATGATACATTTTTATTCGAAATCATGTATTTCATTATTTTAAGAAAGTTTTTATCAAAAACTGTGTGACCTTCACAGCTAATCCACGAAACATGTAAGTTATTGTGATGTACAAAAATATTTACACATCATTTATTATAGCTATTTTATCCTAAATACTAAAAAATCCCTATTTTATCCAAAAACTTCGGTTATTTATTAACAAAGTAAAAGTAACAAAACGGTATAGAACATTATAGAGTATTATCCGCAGAAGGGGGGATCTTAGATAAGTCAGCTTATGTTCATAAAGGTTTATGTTCATAAAATTGGAAGAAATACCGTTGCTAAAGTGACGAATATATCTCTGAATCTTTTGAGAACTATGATATTTAATCATTACACAATGTCTTTATGTTGAAAGACGAAATCCAGAATTGTGTTTTTAAAAGCAGGGGCTTTTTAAAATCAAACATATCGATAAAACAAAGAGAGAGATTGCGATGTGTATTTAGGGGATGGTAAAAAGGGTAGTTTCTGAACGGAAGATGTTTTGCTACGTTTAATGAAGACGCCAACAAAGAAAATCGTCATAAAACAGATTTGATGGAAAAAGATTTGATTTTTGTCTCTCAATTTTTTTTTACATTTCCCGTCTTTAATCTTCGGTTCGCTGATGCAAATGGAACAAGAATCGACATTGTCTTTTTTTACCACCCATTGGCTGAAAATTAATTCTTAGAGAATCCATTGTAAACTGAAATAGATAAAGAGGAATTGTTGGAAGAAACATGAAATCAGCAAATATTGTCCAACGGTAGCACGACGGATGAGATTGACAAATCAATGTATGGATATTTGTTGTATTTAATCAATATTGCCCATTTTATCATAGCAACTTTTATTGTTAGAAATTTCTAAATTCGTTTTATAATTCTTTGGAAAAAAATTTTCAAGTTTATCTCTGGAATGGTTGGATATCTCAACTTTATTGGAATGCTTCGAATCCATCTTATTTCTAATCTATAATATCCACGACATTCCACGTTATTAATTTTTATTAAAGCCTTCTTTTAAATCTTAAATAAATCTTAATTAACATTATAGCTTTAAAATTATAAAATTAAGTAATAACCTTTTATAGATATTTACTATAAGCAAAGATTATTTTTACACATAATTCTTTATTTCGTCCATCTGTGGAAAAAAAAAACCCATAAAAATGAAAAACATTTACCATAAGTCCCTTCATTTAATGATGTTAATAAAATAAACACAGATAAAATTAATACTAATATTTTTTTAATATGTCGACAGTTAATATAGTGATAGAATACGTTGCGGTTTCTAGCCTTCGTCAGTTCTAACTAACGTTTTCTATCTGTGTTAACTGTATACGTATTAAAATATGTAAGTGTTTTAGTCTTCTGATAAGATCAGCAGACTAATATTCCCCTTTTGTCTTCTGTGGACAAGTATCATTAAAATCTCATTAAATAATCATTAAGCACAACAATCACAACAATTGCATCTTTTGCATGCGCAACAATTACATTTATAATAATAAGGAAATTAAAGCAATATCAATTATATTTTCGTATCAGAAGACGTTGCGAAGCATTGTGATTGGTTTACTAATCGCTTTCCGTATCTTGTTTTTAATTAGTATTATTTATCTGTGTTTATTTTATTAACATCATTTATGATCTTTTTGTATCATACAATGATTTGGATATAATTCCCTACATCTTCATTATCATCATCATCATCATCTAGTTCCCTTCACGAGGACAAGTGGATTTTTTTTTGTTTTGTTTTTCTTCTTCTCATTTTGCCAGCTTTTTACAATAAAGCCAAACTATTGGCAATTTATTTTGTTGTCAATTAATATCGCCCTGGAAAAAAACTTTGAGTCGTATTAGAAATAAAAAAAATCAGTAAAAATATTAAGAAATTTATTACCCTATCGGAGAAATCCCGAATAACTGAAGAAAGCAAATCGAATGCATAAAAAAAAAAAAAGAAATAAAGGGAGAGAAAAAAATAACAACTGCGAAAAAGGGGAAATGCAGAAAGAGAGAAAAAAAATGACGAAGGGGAGGAGAAAAAAAATCCATACTGTTCTCCGTGTCTGCCAACAAGGGTAATTATGTTCTTTAACCACAGACACTGAGCGATCATTTTACTGTTGTCACGGGTCTTTATTAAGCCCCTCCACTTTTTTTTATCTCCCTCCTTTTTTTCTGATAATTTTTTTTGTTGGATTTTTGTGGTTATTAAGTTATTTAAAAAATACGGGTTTTGGCAGTCAGAAAGGTTTATGCAAAATTGTATCTTTTCACTGAATGTTTGGATGAAGTAAAGTGAGTAAAATGCCAACAAAATGTAAAAATTTTGTTGGCATTACTAAAGAAATTGCTAGGATAAGTCAGTAATTTAACGGTATATCTGCTTTTGAAGAACTGTAATTAAGATTAAACAGATTTAGAAAACTGTCACAATAATTCAAGTTAATTAGTTGGAATTGTTCAATCTGAAGAACTGTATATTTTTTATAAAGATTCTGTTTCTCTATATACTATTCTAAACTTACAAGAGCTACAAAATATTGTTTTTACATTCGAAACAGACCAAAAACTATGTAAAAATAAATGAAATTGCACTGATAATATTTTTTTGTATCAATAATGTCTTTAGTAAGATATATATATATATCTATTCAGTTTATATTTATTAGTTACATGGAAAAACTCGAACACATTTTGTTATTTTCGTTGATTCACTGATACAGTTCTTGGTTCAAACAATGGTGAATTGAAGCAGAGTACCAAGTTACCTTTCACCGATTTATACTTCCTGCGGATATTATCTAAAGATGCTCATGACGACCAGTATGAAAACAGTGAAGTATTGTAATTAAAATAATTTTTCTATATTTCCTTATTATTATGACACCAAAGTTGTGATCATGGTCATAATAAGCTCGATACCAAAGTTGTAATCAAACTGAAACAAGCGATCCTGCTACGCGATCGAACTCAAACTAAAACAAATCACTTTATGGTATTCGTAGTTTTCAAACGTGTTGTTAGATGACAAACCTTACAAAATGTGTAATCGATGAATTAAATATATAGAAGTTTATAAAATAACAGTACTAACTTTATAAATTAACTGACATTTCATTTACGCACATTTATATTTAATGTTACCTAATACATCATTAGAATATACATATATATATATATATATATATATATATATACTCAAATATCCAATACTTGAATGATGTGTTAGGTCAAATTACATCGTACTATTATTTTTCGGAAATGTAATCAGCAATTATAAATGTGATTATTCCTTGGTCGTGTAGTTATTTTCAAGATATGAATATCAATATTCTTCAAAAATTTACAATTTTTAATGTTTTTTATTTATTTTAAATTGAAAACCAATTTTAGAATAAAATTAATTGAATAAAAAAATAATTGTGAATCCCCTACATCATTATCTGCAATCGATTAGTATATTTTGAGGTGTTCTTATTCATTTTCCTCTTCTTTTCGAAATAAAACATTGATTTCACTATCTTCTAGAAGCTTTAATATATTCCTTGATCTGTAAATATTAAACAATCCAAGGGTAACTCTGAAATTCAAGTGTTCCCGCAATGGTTCTTGGCTGTTCGTCCGCCATTTCCCAAACGAGGCCTTGCCTTTGGGTATCAGTTTATCAGGGAAACGATACAGACGTTTCGGCTGCAAAGGAATCGTCCGCGTTCAGCCAAATGACAGTGTTAATACGCCTCTGAATTGCGTGGAAGGGATTTGCATTTCTGTTGCTGTGCTACTGAACAAGACGAACACTGGGAATCGCGTGTGATTGATGTCTGCGTTTGGCCTTCCATAGCCGAGTCTCTTAATCATATCGAGTGTTAGGAACAGGAAGAGGATTTGCAGTTACGCTTCATTAACTTTATTTAGTCGTCCAGGTTCGCCAGGGTTAATTACAGAACAGAAACGCTTGTCTTGAACGAAGGGAAAGAGTCGGGACCACTGTTTTAATTGCCGCCTGACATCGACTTCCCAAATCCATGTTGCCCCACTAACCTAGCGAGTGCTTTTTCGTGTAGGATTTTTTCGTGAGTGTTTTGAACGTTATATCGGCACCGCTGAGTCACATATCTATGCCAATTAAATACTTTTATCTCCTTCGCCTTTAATGCGATTTGACAAGGGCGTCCTTTGGCCTAGCAATTTTCAATTTCTCTTCAGTTGATTGTAAAAAATTTTGCTTGTCTTTCGACGGTTTAAAAGCTATGTAGAGCGAATCTCATCAAGGAAATAGAAGTTTTCCCTGGAGAAAAATGTGTAAATAAGAGATAATTAATAAAATTTATATAAACTCTTTATCGTACTTAAGGAAAATGAAGTAAATAATATTGTAACAGTTTTAGAAATCATTTATTTGTATATATCTGTATTTTATTCATTTTAATCTTTACCATTATTTATTTTAAATCATTCGTTTTCTATTTCCTAATTATTGCTGTTCTGTTTATTTTTAAATTCTTTTCCGTTACAACCGTTTAATTAATGAATTAATTTAAGTTCGTTATGTTTCTTGTCCAATCATATATGTATATTTTTGATTAATCATCCAATGAAATTCAACTTTGTAAAATCTATAAAAACCCATGTTTTCTGTGTAATAAATTCGTTCAGTTCAGTTCCAAACTTGACTCGTTTCTTCGTTCCTGTCAGACTCTCCCACAAAAACCATTACAATATCAGTAAGTCTGTGTGTATAAGTCTGTGTGAACCCCCTCCTTGTACTAATATCTTCGTTTATGCTTAACATCTTAGCAGAAACCTTAATGAAGCTTTGACGCTATGTGAGTAAAGTGCAATGCAGTGACCATCAATTTTATCTGATCAATTGACTGCTTCTGCCACTTTTACAGTAAAATGTATTTGGGACAATTTCATTGAAGTTGACATAAATATTTATCGATGTCTATTTGCGTCACTGATTGTGTTATCAGCTGATGGTAAAATTCGAAATCAAAAGTCATTTTGCCCAAAATCTATTTAGGAAAATGGTCTACATCGGTTTACAACTTTATTAAATAACCAGATCATGGCACGTCAAGCAGTTGACAGCAAATCGGTGGATAAATTTAGTACCATTTACTATTAGTGGTAACACGATATAAATGTGCTTATAATAGTTAGATCACCAAAAGTTGCAATAGTGTGTAATAGGATGAAAACGTTTTTCCAATTAACAAGAATCGAAGGTAATTTTAAAATAATCTAGCAAAACCTTTTACAGTTATCAAAAATATTAGCATAATATATCGTCATATAAAATTTCTGATTTTTTTTTTTCACATTTTGAAATCTTGTTACAATATAAAGGTTGTTTATTTAATGATATTTGCGAAATAATTGATGGGTTTTAACTGAACTTAGATTGTATCGTTTTGTTTTGTTTTGTTTTTATTTGAAAAAAAAATTGTAAGATTAATAAAATCACATAAAAACAAAAACAAAATTATTTTAAATTTTTATTTATGATTTTTTAATACGTCAACAAGATACAAGTGAACACGTTACGGTTGTTAGCCTTCGTCAGTTCTGCGGCTGCGTTGGTTCTTTAAATATTTTGTTTTTCTATGATTTTATTAATCTTACTATTGAAATTTTCACACAGTTATTGGGAGATAAAAACAAAAATTGGGAAAGGGGGGGGGGGGGGAAGCCTTATGTAGTGAAAATCCAGTCACATAACCGAGTTACTTCACTGCACGATTGAGCGGCTAAGACAATAGATCACAAGCAAACTCCTAAAGCGAAACTTCCACAGATCCTTTTGTGACAAAAACAGACTCCAATATAAAGCTTACAGTGTGAACTTGTTTACTTTTTCTCTGTTTTCATTTCTTTTGTTATTGTTGAATAAGCTGTGTCATGTGTCTTAAGTAGCATTGTCTTACCTTAACAGAATTTAACTTGCAATGGTGAAACATGAAAAGGTGAAAAAAAAAGTACACATTCACCCAACCATACCTTGAATTGTGATCAATCTTGGATAACTAGAGCCCATCAGACAAATTCACCCACTTGTAATGTATGTTATGCCAGCTATTTAAATGGGTTTGCATCTGCACTGGTTGCAGTATTTTTTTTATTGTTTC
>JAFIDM010000179.1:41919147-41949027 GCA_023159025.1 Thereuonema tuberculata | reverse complement strand
AAAGACACAGAAATGCAAAATAAGTAAATAAAACGCAATTTATTGGAAATTAACAGAGTGGTGATGCCCGTTGCGTTCTCAGTAACTAAGGCGGTACTTTTTGCATTTATACAAACATTTTGTAAGTTGGGACGTTCTGAGAGTTGGATCACTGACTACGAATTCTTCTATTTCTTAAAGATTAACTTTTATTTCACTGTTGGAGCATTAATGGCAGTCACGGTATTAGTAGGGGGAAAGGGATGGTGTTAATTCTTCTAGGTCCCACTCATTGGAAGAAGCCAATACTGATCAAGATGGAAACAGATTTTTCGAAAGACTAATCTGATTTCGTTCTTTGCGGTGTCTTTAATGATGTTTTATTTTTGTTTGGCGCAAACTAAAAGAGCAAAGCGAGGAAAATGGAAAAGATGATTCGCAAAAGAAAAGAAAAAAGGGAAATTGAAGAAACCTTGAGACAGAGCAAGTATTAGCGATGACAGAAATTCTGCGACTACTTAAGGGGAAGGAAAAAAGTCACTTTTTTTTTTTTCCATGCGTGGTAGGATAAGGAAGAATTTGTTTTCCCTGAAATTGCATTTCCTCCTTCGGTTCTTCCGAAGCGCTTTCATCATCGGATTTAGGAAAGTTTTGTTTTGGAGATAAAGCGATGGAAGATTGGTTGGTTTCGAAACGAGGGTCTCCTATCACCCGAACACTAAGAATAGGAAACCAGATGGAAAAACCATCAAGACCCAGTTCTCATCTGATAAGAGAAAAATCCCTCTCGAAATGTGCCTCAGAGAACTTTCCTCCCCTTTCAACACCCACTGCAAATTCACAAGAGCCAATTTGGCAAGGAATTGGCGTTTTCTGATTTTTTTTTTCCCCTGTTCTATTTATCTCTCAAACAATAAAAACGATAATTTAGTATTTCTGTTGAATTATTAGAGAACTTATCAGTCTCAGTAAAATCTAAGATTAATTTACAATTTAAGCCGAAGTGAAATTAACAAGTAGGACAAAAAAAAGAATCTTTCTTTATCTTCTCAAAATGTTGCTAACAACAACTTGCAATGTTATTTTGTTTGTTTGTCTTTTTGTATGTTTTTTTCCCGTAGGCTTTTTGATTTTTCTTAAGAATTAATTTTATGAAGATGTAAGTCTCTCTTTGTTTTGTTTTTGTTTTTTATTTAAGTCTTTTTTATTTAAGTAAGAAACACTAATTCGCTTTAAGTTACAGTTACTCTTTCTAATTCTTGAACAAATGAACATCACTAAACTTTATAGTATTTTTCAAAAAAAAAAAAGGGTTTGCCATATATGATCATTCCGTAGTGATCGATTTTGTCTGGAACAAACGTCACCAGTCATGACGTCATCAACTTGAACTCCGAGCAGTCAGTCCAAGATGGCGTCGTTTTGTAATTGCATAAGCGTGACCAAGAAAGCGGAATAGTGTGGAACGTTTGTAATTATTTCAATTTGAATTATTATTATGTATTCGTAACTGTATAAAATACAAAAACCAAAATGTTTTCCTAATGTTTGTAAGATTCAGTTACCGATTTTAACAATAGATGGCGCTGTTATCCTGGAAACATCAATCTATAAGGAAATTACGTCATCAACAGCTCTTCTTTCACGAACTGAACTGTAGAAATCTAGTATTCGAAAAAAAATTATATATTTCCTATGTAAGGATGTCTTGTTTTGTTTTGTTTTTTAAAAAGTGACTAATTCAAGCTTTACAATTAAAAAAAAATTACTTACAGTAATGTAATCTACAGAATTCAAACAGATTTTTAATTTCGATATACTTAGTGAAATTGCCGCTCAATGCTTTGGCGCTGCAGACATTGTGTTTTCGGAGCCCTAGCGTCATTATACAGAAATCACAACAAAAGTAGAGAATCATTTTCATTTTCATACAAAGTATAACAAAGTACTGTACTTCAAAACTGTTTTAAAAATGAGGTTTTGATTTGAATTTGAAATCGTGCACCTTAAAGTATTAGTGTGTAATATTATGAGTAGTAGACGTATAAGTTACGATGTAAATAATCATGTAGTTTTTACTTTTGACAAAAATAGCGTCAGAAATGTAAAGTTAATCACAAGCATATAAATGAGGATTGGATATCTAGGTTGGCTGTGGCATATATTACATTTCTTCTGCAAGAGTTAAGAGTAGTACCGAATCGTTAGTCAAACGTTATCATTACATACAAAATTTTATTTATAACTAAAATATGAGGGGGAAATCCAAAACTGCTCACCAATTTTATATAATGGAAAAGATCCAGATTTTGAAGAATTTTGCTTTAAAAATTGAGGGGGGGGGGAAATATATAACCATTCCATTATTAGTAGAAATTTATGTAATGTAAAGAAGGTTTACTGAATTGTTGTAAAAACAATTACATAGTTACAAGTGGTTCCAAAAATCACTCCCAAATGTAAATTTTTAATCAATCAAAAAGTTATTACGAGAAAACTGAAGTTAATTTCACTTATTAAAATCGAATTTCTTAGCAATTCAATATGTTGTTTGTTTGTTTCTTTGTTTTTCAATTAAAACTGCATTGTAAATTTAAAAACACTTTTTTGATGCTTATTAAGCATGCATTATAATTATATGAAGTGAATGTAGTTTGGCCGTACATTCACAGAAACAGTTTTCTGAAATTTGTATTGGGATTTTAAATTTCATATCACTGTCCGGCTATTCATGTTTAGTAATATAAGTTAATTTTTATTCTTACATTCTTTACGTTTTAAATTTTCCAAATTGCAAATGATTGATTGAAATCTTTGTTCTGCGAAACTCGAAAAGCCAGATTTGAGTTTTGCCTTCTCGATATATATATATATATTTATACACACAAAATAGTTATTAAGCAATAGTATAATTTAAAATGCATATAAATGAATTTTGTAATGTTTTAGTCAAAATTGATTGATTCTTTTCTTTTATTTATGATAAGTTATCTAGTTTGTGATTGACATTGTAATCACGTGATCTAAACTCTTGTATTTTCAGATCATCACAGAACAAGATCTGGTGCCCAGAAACGTGAATACCCGATCCGTACTGTCCATCAACGTGACAGAGTCCGCCAACTACACATGTCAAGCAATAAACCATCTCGTCAATAACATTTCTACCGCCTCTATTACGTTCCAGGTCTACACGACGCTTAAACGAGGTGAGGTGTCCGATTATACAACTAGATTAGAACTAAAGCTAAACTGCCAGTAAAGAACACTTTAAATTAAAAAGGCTTAAAGATTAAAAAAATTAAGAGACTTATTTTAAATGTTACGTTCAACATTAATCCACTTTATCCCAATAACATGTCCAGTGTTAATTAAAAAAAAAAAAAACTGCTATAAAATAGGCTTCAGTTAGGTTTAAGCAATGTCAGTTTTAAATAAATAATCTGATATTTGGAAAATACTTATAACAATAAAGTAATTCGAAGATTTTAAATTGTTATAAAGAATCAAAATAAGTCAGTTTTGCAAAATATCATCTCTTAGTTTTCTAATTCATTTACTTTTTCACAAAATAAAAATTGTAAAGCCAAAAAACAAAGCTTTCACTTTTTTTAAATAGTCGTCTTCAACGATTTCAGCATCTTAAAGCGTTACTCTAGATGCCTTATTCATTGCCTTAAACATTAAGAAGATGTGGTATTGTGAATATGTGGTGAATGATATGAAAAGCTTGTCTGTTTATCTTTCCTTGAGATATTTCGAAAACAGTCACGACTTAGGAGGATTCAATATTTAAAAACAGCATAAACTCGATCCGTTGTTTCAGATTCTGTATTTTTTGTAGTGAAGGCAAACTTTTGTTGTTGTTTTTTTTTTTTTCTCTTTGGTTTTACGTTGCCCCGAATAGCGTCAGTAAGAGATTTTTACTTACCATTTTGATAAATGGGAATAAATAAGAAAATCAACACAAATAAATAAAGCAAAGTTGAATCGTCAGGAGCACATCCGTAAGGTACCTCAAGCGCTCATTAGGTTCATGAGGTTGTAGAGATTCTTGCGATCAGCAGCCAACGGGACAAAATTGAAGTGGAGAGATACAGCGACGTTTGTCCCGCTTTAATTCTCTGGGAAGGACACCCGGTGCCCATTTGACAGATGATTGGAGCCCTCTGGATAAGAAATAATAGTGAAAGATCATTGATCTCCGCTAGGAATCGACCTCAGCCCACCCAGCTTATGCTTCTAGTTCACTTTTTTAATATTTAATTTGTGGTATCTTGGTCGATAGATAGATAATAATCAGCAGATTTAGATTTGAGTAAAACTTAATTATAATTTTAAGTATAAGTTAATTTTACAAATTACCACTGGAGATTGTAGATTATTAAAGAATTCTATATTTTTTATTTATTTAATATTCTTTATTTAATATTACATAGAAAGCTTGAGTCCAGAATAGGTACCTTTTTTTTTTCTTTTCAAAAAACAGATCAGTGAACTCTGTCTTGTGCGCTTTATTCTTATTTTTCTTTCTTATGTTGTTGTATGCACGTTAATTTTATGCATTATATATTTCTTATTTTATAATTAATCTCTTTTATGCTAAGCAGGTCTTAGCGGGGATTAATTCATTGGCCCTTTTTATTCTTTATTTAGGTTTTGATGTTTTTTTAATTGGAGGGCCGTTTTGATGTTTACTTTTGTTCTTTTTACATGTTTCTCGAGTTCACTGAAATATAACATACTGGGCGGACCCTACTGACGAAGGTCATTTAACCAGAAATGGTCCATCTTGGGTTCCCGGTATCGCAATTTCCAAAAAAACAGATCAGTGAACCCTCAGTCTTGTGCGTTTTATTCTTATTTTTCTTTCTTATGTTGTTGTATGGACGTTAATTTTATGCATTAGCTTTTTTTTTTTCCTCCCAGAAAAGTTTACTGAAACTAAGTCTGATAAATTAATGCAGTTAAAGTTAATCGCTTCTTAAATCGCTAATCCACTCACAAATCAAAGCCTTAGCCCACAGTGACATTATTCCCCCCCCCCCCCCCCCGTAGCTACAAAGTGGATTAGAACCAATTAGGTACAAGTAAATTGCGGTCACTGCAAGACACGACCAAAAGAAAACCAATAATAAGATGACAAATTTCAGGTGTAATAATTTGAATTTACGTAACAGACCGTGTAAGGAAATGAAGAAAAATTTAAGAAATTACTTTTAATAATGTTGCTTCTTTATTTCCCTAAGATAACTTCATTTTTAAAATTTTATATTCACCGAAAATTATATTTCGTAAAGCATTTCAGGAAAAGTTAGCCTAACAAAGATTATTTTCAGTACCAATAGTTTGATTAAGTCACAAAGGATTACAACCGGTTTTATAGTTATTTGCGATTCTGTTTGAACTTGTTCATTATTTCTTTTTTTATTTAAGTTTGTTACTTTATCTATCTTTATGTTCATTTTGTCTGTTAAAAGCTGAACGATATCCTAGGTGTTCTTCCCTCTCGATTGGATAGAAAAGATTTCCTTCCGAGTTTAAAGCGTTTTTAAAATTGGAGGTTTCACTGCAAAGCTCGAAACGTTTGCAGAGAAACCAACAATTTTCAAAGAAAAGAATTAACAAGCAGCACTTGGACGGATAACGATTTTAATCATCGTCATTCTCCTAATCCGTATATTTTTAAACTAAACAAATATTTATATGTAGAAAAAAGTAACTTGTTGTTAGATATTTCTTATATAAGTTATTGTAAATCAAAGAAAGCTCAGTTCTTGTTATTTTCAGCGTTTTCTTTAATTATCATATCTGTTTTCAGTCTTGACTTTGTTATCCGGATTGCTTTTTGAAATAAACCTTTACCTTAATGTATTTAACACAAAAAAACTCGTAATAACGTCTTCTTCATCTTAAACATCTTTAATCAATATTTCATCTTCTTTAGCAGAAGATGTCTTCAGGAAAAAATTACTTAAAGTATAGAGAAAATCCAAGATTTATCTCAACACTTAAAAACAGAATTCAAAATATAAACAATCATGGAATCATTCATGACCCAATCTTTCTTGAACAACAAACAATTCTTTCTTAACAATAAAAAAAAACTTATACACTTACAATGAAGTTATAATGAAGTTTGTTTTTTCATTAAACCTTTACCTTATTTACTTACACTTCCTAATGTGAACTGAGCTTTCTTTGATTAGGGACCATTCCCAATGCATTCATTTCCTAACTCTAAAACTACGGCCCTTAGAACATTTTGGACTCAAAATGACCTGGAACCCGTATTTTTCGCTTTGTCTACCATTTCTGAAACACCCTATATTAACAAAGAAATGAAAAACTTACACTCCAAATGCATTTCAATTTGAAATCACGAATTTAAAGATTATTCAAAGTGATAGTTCCCAAAAACCTTCAAAATCATGAAGTACTTAAGCTGGTCGTAATGTATTTAACTCTACTAAAAACGTATTCAGAGATGTGTGGGTGTCTATAACATGCATGTATATTGTCAACATACAGGGATACTGACCTACCTTTAATGGCCTCTTTAATATTTAATGCTACTGATATGAAATTCAGATTAATCGTCTATCTTTAAAAGTTTAATGTCAGGGAAAAAGATTGTGATTATCAGGCCAGTGATTACACAAAATTTCCATTCAAAATGTCCCATTCTTTTATTCATTCTCATTGAGTTGAAGGGATTATATTCGCCAAAGACTGAAAAATGACGTCTTCGGGCGATTCTTTGTCTTCGAACGCATATGAGAGGAATTGATTTGAAGGGGAAAAACTTAAGAGAGCAAACGTATTATTTATGTGAGATTCAAATTAATCATTTAAGCATTTTGGAGATCAGGTGACCTCCCCTTCATTTGTGAGGATAACTGTGTTTGTTTTTCTTTTAAACTTATGTCTGGAAATATATAACGGAAAGCAACTTTCTCAATTGTGGATTTTCTTGTAATATTCAAAAAACGACACTCGCTGTTCATTTTATAAATGATATCTCCAAAGTGCTGTTACTACTGTTTTGTAAATACAGTGTTTTTATTTCCCTTTAAAAGTGTTGTTGACCAAAGCAGTAAAACATGTGAGAGCCGTTAGGAACTCTGTTTTTTTGTTTGTTTGTTTGTTTGTTTGTTTGTTTGTTCGATCTTCGGATGTGTTTATTCTTTCTTCATTCTGTGTTCATCCCATTTCCAGGAGATAATAGCGACTGTCTTCGTGCAGTGTATTATATATTTCAATCGAGAAAGACCTCCTTATATGGCGATAACTGATCACTTCTGTTCGCCTGGAAATCACGACGTTCAAACATAGAAATGACGTCTTTGCAACAACAAGTTACTGTCAGTACGCGAAGGAAGACATTATACAGCCAAGCCAAATTATTAATGAAATTGTAAAATAATAACAATAATATAAAAATATATTCGTAACTGTAAAAAACGTTTTCGTTATGTTTATAAGATTTAGTTAAGAATTTTAGCAAAAGATGTCGCTGTTATGTCCTGGAAACATCAATCCATAAGTGGATTAAGTCAGCAAAGGATTTTCATTGGTGAAACGAATAATAACTAGGATAACACTGTATCTAAACTGTTCTGTTTCTATAGTTTGGAACTATCCTACTTCTACAGTATTCGTGACTTATTGTGGAAAACACTGCATTTCTCTTGGTTCCCATAGTTAGACTGAAATACAGTGGAAGACAGACTATTTTCCTGCTGTTAAAATGCAATGGAAAAGTGGACCTATCCAAGTGTTTCTACACTTTTCTTTCCCTTCCCTGTCTACATAAAACGTGAAATCGGCATCTGAACCCAACATTAAGATCATCTCTAGCCGCGGGTTTCTCCAAATAGTCGTAAGCATATCCTGGATTAAATCCTATTGCGACATGAGCTAATACTAATACTGTTTGGAGAAACCAAAGTAAGTGGCTAATAATCAAAATTAAAAAAGTAAACTAACTATTTAAATTGAACCCAAGTAAGTAGATGCTTTAAGTAACTATCAAAACTGTATTCATTTTATTATTTTCCTGTTTTGCAGGAAAGTCACGTAAATATGGGAGAAAATAAAAAGCATTTTTCAAAAGAATTTGAGTATCTTAATTTGCGAAATTCAGAACTTTGAAAAAGCAGAACGATGGCTTTTTTGAATGAAATTTTGGAAATGATTTTAAAGAAGAAATTTATGAAATATATGACGAAGAGATTTTTTATAATAATTTGAGTATTTTTAAAAATTGCTTAAAAGCAAAGTAAATACTAACATTTTTTTAAATAACTTAATTTGCTGACATATTATTTTTCTGAAACGGATGTTTTAGAAAAAAAAATATTTATAGGCTTTTCCAATAAAAGCTGGCATGAAACAAAACTTAATAAAAAAAATATTTTGTTAATGAGTGCTTGTTAAATAATTTAATTCCTACTATATATAATAATTGAGAATAACCTCTGATGTCGAGTATATGCTTACACAAAATGAACCAATGTTATAAAATACTGTTCATTTCCGTTATGTAGCATAAAATCAACTGTATAAGTTGGTTACTTGGATTATCCCTAAATTAATTAGTGCTTAACAGGAGGATTTTGGCGATTCTTAATCTTCTGCAGGCTATAACTTAATTAAGTTAATTGTCAATGGCATTTCCCGAATGGATTTAATCACCCTAATGATTGTAGGCGTCATTGCACTCCGTCACGAGGTGGGTCCTCCAAGCAGACTGAGAGCATTTCCGTTTTCTCATTATTTTCAATTAAGCAGTTAATGGCAGTGGGTTAACATTGGGCCAAATCGATTGGAGGATTTGAGATTTAAATTACTCGCAATTAGTCATCTGTGTTTTAATGAAAAAGATACTAAAACATTATTATCCCGTAATCCTTTGAAAGACTTCGTCACCGGACCCTTCGTAGGCTCAGAAAATAGGAATTAAACTCTTTTAAAATGCTGCTGTAATTTTCAATCAAAATGACGACCGGTATCTTGAAAGTTTGCCCAAAAAATACGGGAGTCATTAACGCGTCAGATCAATCAAGGTGATACATTTTGGGATGTTGTTTTTTTAATGTTCTATGGAGAACAGAATAATGCGAAGTTTAAGAATTCTCAAAGCATTAATTTTTGAGGAAGAAAACAAATATTTATGCGCATAAATACTCTCCATGGAATTTCAAGTTGAAAAGTATAAATTATAAAATCTGGATTGAAATGCGTTCATTAAATTTTAGGTTCCTAGAAATTGAAAATGTTTCAAAAAAAAAAAAAACCCCTCAGTTTTAACTCTGTGATCATTTTCACTTTTTTTCCTTTGATAGAACAGTATGTCCTAGGGTCCACCCAGCCTTCTAAACTACTTGGGTACTAGGCTTCTTTGTCGGTGATTAAACCCAATGTAGTCGCGTTGAAGAATGCCGGGACACAAGATAACGATTATAAAAGAAACTGATTATAAATTTTAAGTTTGAAAAACAAGAATGAATATTTTTGAATGAATATTTCTTTTTAAAATAAAAGGAACGGTGTCGGGTATTATTTTATTTTCTGAACATTATCCTGCTTTGACTGAATACGTGGGCTGTTATGGAAGTCATGGCAACAGTAATGGTGCAGCATGTTTGGCAGATAAAAAATAATGTCAGAATACGCGTTGAAAGCTTATTGGTTTTGCTTCTGATTGGATCGGTGAAATGAACATCATGGGGCAAGTGGAAATACGTATTTGGAAATCATCGTTTAATAAGGCAATGCAGTGTAGCCCAGCAAGAAAAGGGAACACAGGAATGTTCAATACACATTGGTAACACCCCTCAAAGTATTCTCCAAGACTATCCACCGTACGTTGCTAGCGTTTGGGAAGGCGGAGAATACCATTGTCTGCCTGTGACCTCTCGCCGAAACGCCGTCAAAATGTCATCTTTGTTCGCACGTAACTGAGTTTTGGAATCAGGTCGCATGGACTCAGGTCGGGCAAATACGAAGGGTGTTCCAAGACTTCCCACATCCCACGTAACAAACCTATGAAGGAGCTGCTGTTGTCGTGAAGAATGATGGCGTTGGACAGCAGCTCCCAAACGCTGGCAAAAAAAAAGTTTAATCCCATTCGCTCTTAAGATTTTTGAAGAATGTAGCAATTATACAGGAAGATAGTTTGATTGAACGGAGAGTCCGGAACCATCAAATCCTACCACTCAGTAGCGAAGCATACCTTAAAGTCTGTAGTTTTGCCAAACAAATTTCATCATTAAGTTGAAGATTGTTTTTCGTTAATATTAAATACAAATAATAATAATTACAATATCCAGTATGTAATGGAAATATTGAAAATTAGATATTGGTGCCCATACAAGAAAATAACGTCATCCCTCTCTTTCCTGTCACATCAGCACTTATAAATACCTACTCCATTTTTATAAGAAGTAATCGTACATTACTGTTCACTAGTTCGTTATGTTTAATATCTAAGTTACCATCAAATACAGATGTGGAGAAAGTCCACATTCCCGAATAATTTATAATAATTTCATCCTTGCTCTGAGCCTCGGCGAGACAGTTTAATTCAATCCGTCTTAATGTAAATAATTGTTCAGAAAAATGGTTTTTGTAAGATTATTATTTTTAAATAGTATTCGTTCTTGGCGTTCTATTCTTAAACGTTTCTTTTTGTTTCTTTCTATTCAGACAAACCAACTCCTTCACCTGGCTACTGCGCCCCGTACAACGGTAACATCTGCCGCAAATACCTCAACAACACCGGACAGATCTGGTACAACATCTCGCACGACATCCCCGGCGGGTGGCTTCACGAGCAAATCACCGTCGGCCTTTGGGAGGAATTGATCCTGTCTTTGCGGGAGCCGTGTCGTCTGGCCGCCGAGGTCCTACTCTGCTTCTACGCCTTCCCTCAATGTGACCTGGTCGACGGACGGGCGGTCGGAAAGCCGCTCTGCAGGTAAGAACCCCCCCGCAACGCTCATTTATTTTTCAGCTTCATCAGCAGCAGAGGGGATTTCCAGTAAGTCTTCTCGGTCTCCAAATAGGGATTGCGTGGGCGGAAAGGAAGGTTTTTGATAAACAAAGTAAAACCCAGATCATAGGGGAATTACATATTAATCCCACGACTTTGAGTAAACCAAGTAATTTATTTAATTCCTCAGCGTCAGATTTGAGGGGTTTATATCCTTGGATTAAATACGTATCCAAATTAAATTATCAGGAAAGTATGTTTTCAAATTTTTCAGAAACCGTCAGAAAATGAAAAATATTTATGAGTTAAAAGAAAAAAATAATTTCTCTTTTTTAAAAAAAAATAAATAATATATTATAAAAAAGGAAGATATTAAACAAAATTATATAATCAAAATCGAAATTATTTAATAATCTTGCTTCAAATTCAAAGTAACCTAAATCTGAAAGTAATATAACAAAAAGTATCATATTGGAATATAAACAGAATTTTTTTTCTAAAGTTTGCTAAACTTTAATAAACGCGCGTTGCTGACTTAGCTAATCCCTAATTCATTTTAATCCCATCACGGAGGCGTTAGGATTAATAAGCGGAAAAACATCCTTTGATATAGAAAAACCTAAGAAAGCTTTGGAATGGGAATTTTTGTAACCTCACGCTAATTTTTCGACAAAGACACAGACGATAAAAATTGGATTATTTCAAGATTAAATGTGTTGATCAAGTTTCAGTTAACGGCTCAAAAGTTATTGTAGGGAGACAAACACACACACACACACACAGACTGAGAGATTTGATAAGTCTCGTTTTCCTCGATAGGAAGTTGAAAAGTGTAGAATTGGTGATAGCGTAAGATTGATAGTGGAACCCAGGGTGGAATTACTTATTCACTATTCGTTAGTCTATTAGTGTTTCCATCTTACAACTGACATGGATTCATTTGATGGAGAAGTGAACATATGATCGCTTTTATAGCAAAATTCATTACCTGTGTAGACCAAGTAAGAAAAAAAACCAAAGGCCTGCGCATAAATAAGCTTTCACGTAATTTTGCTGGAGAGTCACTTTCGGTAGCGAAGGTGATCTCCATATTCTTTCTGGACTTATTATCAAGAGTGGATCTGGCTGATGAGTCCCAATGAGGACGAATCCCAGTTTCTCTCTGATGACTAAAAGGCGTGAATGCTTACTTATGTGCAGACTTTGACTTTTTACTTCTTGAATGATTTCTCTGCACGTTAAATTTGTTTTCTAAAATAAACAAACTATGAACTGATATCGAAAGTCATCTAAGTTTCTTTTAATCAATCCTCAAAACATTACTAGAAGCAATTTTCTACGATTTCTACTCAACAGCATAACTGCAATTGTTGGAGGATGGATCTCGTCCTGGTCGTCCAATGACGTCAATGAGAACTTTCTTTTCTTCTTCTAATGGATATGAATCTCCCTCAAGCGGCGAATTCTTAATATTTACATAAATTAATTCAGTCAAAAAGTTACAACTATTCTTGTTATCGCAAAATCATCCAGGTGATTTTCGTATCAGATTGTGAAATTATCAATCTCTGTTGGAAGTAGGTTTGATCATCATTTGAAGGTAACTATTCGGACCAGGATGGGAAACACTGGAAGATCTGGTTCCAACAATGAGCACAATGAAACGAAGCAAAAGTTGAAGAAACTCCCATAACAACTGGTCATCCAGAGAAAACAGTCAAATCCCGATTTTACAGAGGGAAGAGAAAAAAACCGGGAAAGTTATTGAGCAACGGAACTAAATTTCTTCCGTCACAGACAGTTTGTCTGTCTTTAAAAAAAAAAAAATAATAATAACTAAACTTTTCGCTGTTTTGTAAATGGGTCATTCTATGTCAAACCAACGCAGATTTCAACATTTTCAACCTGACCATTTCGGATTGGGATGAAAATTGGTATAGTTGTTTATCCATAAAATATATGTAAAAGTCTAAAATTTTTTTCCTGTAGGTTCCATAGGTCCTGAGTTATGGGAGGTCAAAGTTGACAAAAATGGCCGATTTTCACACTGGCGACCTTTACATTTTGCCTAATATCTCAGCTACTAATAAAGTTACAATGTTGGGAAAGATATCATTTCAAAGTACACTTAATGAGCTAATAAATAACATTAAAAACTTTTTTTATAAGCAAGAAAAAAAATAATTCCGGACAACTTGAAAACTTTGACCTCAAATTTCTAAAAAGTGGGTCATTTTTTTTTTCTCAAAAAAATATATTATTTAGATTGTTGTGTTTTCTACTACCATACCAAATTTTATAATGGGCCAACCATGGGATCAAGAGATATAAAATATTTTACTTTATACTATTGGCGAGTGTGTAGCAACAATATTGCCAGTTGCACAGTCTCAGCCTCTTTATTAGTCAAGGGAATTTGTACTATTATTTATATGTAGTTCTTTATCTTGCTACTAGATGGCAGGTTAGTAAATTAATAATGAAAGTTTTTAAGGAAGCACTTTTCAGTGCCACAGGCCGCATGCAGTCCGCGAAGCGTTTTGGTGCGGCCCGCGAGGCGTCTTGGAGGTTTACTCAGTATCAGTATTTTTTTTTTCTTTTATTGTGGTTGTTAAAATAAGATTTTCCTTTTTTTTTGCTTGTTAAAATAAGATTTTCCTTTTTTTTTGCTTGTTAAAATAAGAATTTCCTTATTACTATATTATACTGTAGTGACGTATGGCCCAAGTGCTGCCCGCAGTAATCCCCACATAAAATATTTGGCCCTCTTACAACAAAAGGTTGCCGACCACTGCTTTAAGCAGAAGTCAGCATTCAAATTTCAGAGCTGGATTAAGGACAGTGACATCATGGATGATTGAGAATTTTTTTCTAAATCCTTATGATAAAATTTGTGTTGGCTGCCGTAAGTGCACTTGCAGCTCAGTTTAAAATGAAAGAATCAGAGGATATTAATTCAGCTGGTTGCTCATCATCTCAACAAGATGATGATCATATAGAAGAATCTGTTGCTCTGCAAAGTTTAAACAGCAGTCTTCAAACACTTGGGGAGACTCCTGTTAAGAAGAAACGTTTGCATGAAAAACATTATTCACAACAGAAATTGGAGAAGATTACTTCTGCTGTGAAGAATAAAATTTTGCAATATTCCTGAGGACACTGAAACTCAGCCTATTGATCCAGAACAAGAAATTATTTCACAGCTGAAACACAGATTCCAGACAACGGAAGACTATAGCTTCAAGATACATATCTTAACAGTATTGCCTATCAGTTGGAGTTACAGAAAAATTCAAGAATAATTTACAGGTGCAGCAGACTGGATGATTCGAAAGGCAGAGACCCTTGTTCGTGAGTTTGGAATCCTGTCATCACCCAATCCTCGCCCTGGAAAAACACTTTCTGAAGATGTTAGCTATTTAGTTAGAGCATTTTACACAAGTGATAACTGCAGCAGAGCAATGCCAGGAAAAAAAGATTTTAATCTATGAAGCATGGAGGAAAGAAGGTTCATGTTCAGAAAAGACTTGTTCTTGGAAATTTAAAGGAATTATATGCTCATTTTAAAGAACAAAACCCGACTGTTAACATAGGTTTCAGCAAGTTTTCAGAACTGAGACCAAAAAATTGTGTTCTTGCTGGTGCCAGTGGAACACACAGTGTATGTGTATGCGTGATACATCAAAATGTGAAATTAATGTTAAGTGCCTGTAAACTTAGTAATCTCACAGCTAACACTGAAAAACAACTTTCCTCATACAAAGACTGTTTGTGCTGTGTTATGTGCAGTATACCAAATGTTAATTGTTATTTTGGTGTGTCCAGGGCCAGATGTATTAAGAAATTACTTGGATGATTTATTTTGTACTAATGGTATTGAAAACATCACGTATAAGCAGTGGATTGCTACAGACCGTGCAACTTTAGAAACCTTAACAAAAAAAAAAACTGAAGATTTTTTGGAGACCCTTATGGAAAAGCTTATGATTCTCCGCCAGCATTCGTTCTTGTCAGAACAACAGTCTACATTTTTCAGTGAGCGAAAGGACACTACTAAGTGATGAATGTGTTGTAGTGTGAGATTTTTCAGAGAACTATTCATTCATTCTACAAGATGCAGCACAGGGATTTCACTGGAACAACTCACAGGCTACAATTCATCCATTCTCAATATACTACAAAAATGCTGAGAAAGTACTCAAATTTAGTTGTGATTTCAGATTGTTTATTACATGATACGACTGCAGTATATTTGTTTCAACGTCAACTGATTAATTTTCTTAATGAAAAATTCAGTAATCAGTTCCGAAAAATTATTTACTTTTCTGATGGTGCTGCATCCCAATATAAGAACAGAAAGAACTTTATCAATTTGTGCTACCATGAAGAGGATTTCAATATTCTAGCGGAGTGGCATTTTTTTGCCACATCACATGGTAAGAATGCATGTGATGGTCTTGGAGGCACTGTGAAGCGTTTGGCTACCCAAGCAAGTTTACAACGCCCATTTAATGACCAAATAATGACACCACGCCAGTTGTATGACTTTGCTTCAAAAGAAATATCTGGAGTGAATTTTGCATACACATCACAGGAAAATCATTTGAAAGAAAAAGAGTGTCTTGCCCAACGATTTGCTGTAACCCGTACAATACCAGGGACACAGAAAATCCATTCTGTTACATCTGATGGAAAATTTCACATCAATGCTAAGATATATTCATATGCTTCTGCAGTTGAAAACTTCAGTGTCTCCTCAAAGCTTTCATATGAACTGGAAGAAATCAGAGGTTTTGTAACCTGTGAATATGATAAGAAATGGTGGTTGGCATGTGTGTTGAACATCTTGGAAGACACAGATGAGGTAATTATGAGCTTCTTACACCCTCATGGCCCTTCACCATTTTGTATTTATCCTTCAAAACCCGACATTCTTGAAGTACCTCGCTCAGCTATTCTGACAAAAGTTGATCCTGGAACTACCAGCACTGGGAGAACATATAAACTTAGCAAAGAAGAAATTACACTGGCCAATAAAAAATTTAAATTATTTGATGAATGAAAGAAGTGGACTTTCAATATACATTATTCTAGTCCAAGTGTTTTTACATTTTCATTGTTATTATTTATTTTCTCATATTATCTGTACATAAAGAGACCTTCTTGTAAATAAAAAAGTGTAGTATTACATGGAAACATTATGTTGTATCTTGTGATCCCACGGTTGGCCCATCATAAAATTTGGTATGCTAGTAGAAGACACCTTAATCTAAATAATATATTTTTTTGAGAAAAAAAAAAAGACCCACTTTTTAGAAATTTAAGGTCAAAGTTTAAATGTTGTCCCAAATTATTTTTTTCCTTGGTTAAAAAAAATAAATTTAATGTCATTTAATAGTTTATTAAGTACACTTTGAAATGATATCTTCCCCAATGCTGTAGCTTTATTAGTATATGAGATATTAGCAAAAACGTACAGGTCAGTAGTGTGAAAATCGGCCATTTTTGTCAACTTTGACCTCACATAACTTGGGACCTGTGGAACTTACAGGGAAAAAATTTTAGACTTTTACATATCTTGGATGGATAAACAACTTTACAAATTTTCATAAAAATCTGAAATGGTCAGGTTGGGGGCTGCGTTGGTTTGACATGGAATGACCCAAATTCTGTTTGGGGGAATCGAAACTCGTAATCAAGAAATGTTAGTTTTGCTACTTAAGATTTTTAGACTTAGAGAGATTTAGGAAAAAATGATCTAAAAGATTAGAATGAAGAGAGTCAATGGATTGAGATACAAAGAGAGGAAAAGGTTTTTAATAAGTTTTAAGATGGTATTTGAAATCGAGACAGACATGTTGGTCTATGGTCACGATAACTCAAAAACAGTCATTTACCGATTTTTAATCTTAGAAATGAATTTAGAAGTAGTTGGAGATTTTGGTTCATATCCGACTAGTAGCTATAGAGTGAAAAACCTCTCAAATACGATTGTCGCTAAAGCGCAGTAATCGCTAGATCTCAAGGTACTTACCTTAAAAACCTTAGAAACTGTATTAGTTGATCGTCTTATTGATTTTGATAGAAATGGACCCATAGGGATCGAAATATACATGTCTTCGAAAATGCCATTGTCACAATAAATAAATACAAATTACATAGAAATGCTTAAAGTTTACTACTGCTAGTCTTTTACTTCAACTAATTCGGTCTTTCTAAGCGGATATTAGAAAGTTCGTACGCCAACTATCTATTATTTAATATTGTTTTCGTTTTTTTTTAAATCTCGGCCGAACATTTAATCACAAAGATTTTAGGAATTTGATTAAAAAAATGAAATACTGAGATTTTATAAGTTGACAAGTGTACGAACCAGTGTTGTAACAAACATGTTCTCAAAGGATGGAACAATGATTGTTAATTGCGTGGGAGGGCATTTTTAAGTTTCGCTTCGAGTAATCCTTTTGCCTTTTATTGTTTCTTTCAGTTTTATGAGGGATTTTTCACCCTTAAAGACGCTCCACGGCGGCAATAAACCTTCTCGGAGATAGACGAGAACTCTTTTGCGCGCCTCCTCGTCCCACCCCCGCAAGTGCTAATGGCTGTGGTCGTGTTGTTGCCATCCATTACCTGAGCAAGGACGCGTCCATAGTTGCGCGAGGAGTTGCAAGCCCCCGTGATCACGGACGAGATGCTAATTGCTAATTTGGCGGCCGGCGGAATGACCCCCGCCTTAAATAGAGCCCGCCCACGCAATTAGTTGCAGTAACGCAATAAGCGACATCACCCGATTCCAATATATGTGGACGAGTCTTATGAGCAGTGCACTGTCTAATCCTTATCCTGTCGTCCTTTGGACATTTCGCGGGGGAAGGAGGGAAAATCGGCGGCCGCCCCATTGTTTATGGGTATCTTAAGGTAGCCGGGTATTTTGCAGTTCCGCTACAATAAGAAATAATTAATTTCAACCCTTTTAGGCGCGTTCTCTTGGATTTCACGTGTAGACTGTTCGTGTAATTCAAGCTTGACATTAAAACATTAGAGATTAAATGATGCAGCTCCGTAATTACACAGATTTACAGCGACCTCGTGAGGATTTTCGTGGAAAGCACGATATTACACAAGGGGAAGTAGGGTGTCATCTAACTATGAAGGTAAATCCCTTCGTCGTCTCTATTAAAAAGTAAATATCTTGTTATAAATGACAGTTGAAATTCTGGAAGGATCTTCTATCCAAACCAATAAGGTAAAAATGTACCAAGAACCTATCTGCATAGCATTTGCTTGCTGTCCTATTGAGGAAACTAGTAAATCGAGATATGTAATAATCTGAATATTAACTTTTCTATTATCGAATTTCATGATTTCTGAGGGGAAAAAAATCTTTATTTTGAAATAACTTACATGTGGTTGCTCTGATTACAACATGTTTGTATGAACGGTTCAATTATTATTTAAAATTCGAACATGTTTTCAATTTTGTCGAAACATTTTTGAAATATTTTATAAAAACCCTGACATATAAAATTTCATCAAAATTGAACCGGTAGGTTTTAAATTGTTTCAGTAGACATTCATATAGACCAGTGGTTCGCAACTGTTTTTGATTGGTGAACCCTTCCAACGTCGTGTTTGTATCTTAAACTCCTGTAGCCATCCAACCAAATAAAAAGGGCCGTCATTACAGAACATGTATCCCACGAATCTCCAAGTGAAAAACTCGAATATGGAGAGAGAAGACACTCGAAATACTTTATGGATTCAATCTCACTTAAGACAAGAATTGCAACTCAGGACAGTCATCATATAACTTAGAAACGCATATCTTCTCGTCTATATTTCAAAGGGCTTTTCTTTTTAATACTGAATGATTTATTTGTTTTAATTTTTAATTTCTAAAATATCGAAACCCAAAATTTTCAGCAAGAGAATGTCTGTAAAGCGCCGAGATCACAATAAATAAAGGAAGTTATTGGTAATTCCAAATCTTACCTTGTGAGTATTCGAAAGATGACACGAAAACTGTCTTTGTTTTCAATTGATTTTGAAGTTAATGGAAGGCGACTGTTTTATTCTATTTGCGGATATATTATTTAGTTGCCTTTCGGATTGGGAATCATAAGGAGGTTCCAGAAAAGCCCCTTCTCCGAGTCACTTCCGTGACAGGAGGGAAGAGATAAAAGCAAATGCGGGATTTGAAACCAGCTTATACGTTGTCATTAAGACAAGCTATTTCGTTACGCCACTCCATCACGTGGATTAGCAAACAAATAAGGTGTTTTCCATACAAGCACCCTTTGAGTGAAAAGCTCGTAAAAGTGCGTGGCTCTGAGGAGTGCTGAGGAAACAACCAAAGAAAATAAAAAGAACCTGAAAGTGCCCTAACAGTGAGGAGCGGCATCAGTGCCCTTGGAGTGACCGTTTTATCGGTCCATTGGATTCAACTCGCACTTGTTCATAATTTACAGGAAAAGAGAGATCCCTGGAGTCCAGAAAAAGGGAGGGAAGGATCAGGGAGAGATTCCTGCAACTGCCTGAGGGAGGAGTGATCGATTGAACTCCCCCATCCAGCGAAGGCCTCCTTGAATTATCCCCAAGAATCGCAGAACGGTCGACTGGTGGCGCTGACGTCTGTCGCTGTTTAAAGCAGAAGAAAGATAGGAAGGAATTAGAATCAGGCTAAAATTACTTAAGCAGAAGTGAAGTCAATAAATGGATTATTCGCTTTTATTAGCACTCGTCATCCAGAGTTAGGCAGTGTTCACCGGACAGAGAATATTACGGAACTCCGACATAAAAGCAAAAAAACACACACGGGAATTTTTCGTAGAAGGTTTTTCATCGTAGCTTAGGTCTTTCAACAGAATATAGTTAACAATGGATTTTGATTAACAATAGTTAATTCACGAAAGTTAGCCTGAAATAACGGCTCCTCCAAGGTAGAAGAGAATAAGTCATACAATGTACTTTTGTAAACTAAGGAATTTTCAACTGTTCAAAGGAATTCTACCTTCTTTTGTTTTAATTCCAGATAAAATCCATATCACCCATGGTTAAAATCTGAAATCGTTTTGCATATCCAAATTGTGAAAAAAAGGACCCTTGTTTCTAGTATAGCTTATAGTTCCTTAGGTTTGTCTGTCGGAGATGTCTAGCCGTGGAAGCCGATCTCTATTGCTAGGGGATGACTGTCTTAAAAATTATGAATACACATTTTTAAAACGTTAACTAAGCGACGATCTTAAATTAAATCCTAATTAATATCTAGACAACATTATTTCTAAATTTGTGTTTGTATCGTTGCTGTGATGTTATATCAATATTTTCAAGAACATATCTCCTATTGTTATATCAGTTAACCCATTTCATTATTTTTATTTCTTAAAAATGAAGTTACTTTTAACCTAAGGAAAATCAGACTCCAAAAAAATCAGTATGTGCCGTCTCCGTCTCCAACAATTTGAACTAGTTCTTCTTGAAAATTGATGTGCATATTTACGAGCAATTAGACGGTGTGTCTTTTGTATTTCAAAATATCCGCTGATGGATCTCAATGGAAAGATTATAATTGAAGGTAACATTTCAAAGTTCCATAAAAAAAATGATTAGCACCAAAACAGTTAACTGTCACAGACGGCAAACATGAGTTTCTACTCGTGTCTAATACAGCATCGTCAGCCCATTTTGAATTTGAGTTTGATTGAGATTAATTGGAATCAATTAAATAAATAGTTACAGATTTTCAGCTAAGATAAGTTGTTTGTATTGGGCGGATATTAAAATATACAAATACAGAGATTTATAATAGTTCTCACGAGCTCAAAAAAAGAAAAAGTAAGCCGCAAATGCTTAAGAAAATTAGACGTGAAGTCATATTAGAAACTTTTCTATTTGAAGGAACGCAACTCCTTTAATCTTAACTTTTGAAGGTGAAGTTTTTTCAGGCAAATAATGGTAAAGATAAAATTCAGCCTGCACACAAGCATAGAACAATCACTAACAGTTCACAGCTTTCGCCTCAGTATCACGAGGCTTCTTCAGTAGATCTAGTCGTAACGGTAAAGATCTTACGATATATGGAGCTTCAGAAAGATTTGTCTTTGGTTTCAAAACCTTTTCGAAATACAGTAAAACCCCGGTAATCCGAACCCCGCAAATCCGAACAGAATCTACGATGCAGGAAAAAATTTAAATCTCATTTGCAATATACAGGAATTACAGTATTTAATCATAGCACTGTACTTATTAAAAATAACAGTTTTTAAGCTAGTATTTAGCGGAATGCAACATATTTACTCTGTATTTTAGGCTATTGGTAACAAAAGCCAACCGAAAAGTATGAGCACTCCGGCGTACTGAAGATACTGCTACTGTTCACGTGATCGGCTACTGTCTTTTCATAGTGCAAGCATTCTTCTGTCTCACCTTTATGCTACGTTGCCAAGTGGGAGCTAATACCATAGCTGTAACTGTATACTGTATAGGCCTACCATGTAGAATAATATTTTTTTTTCGGATAATCCGAACAGACCACAGCCCCAATTAGTTCGGATTTCCGGGGTTCTACTGTAAACTTAATTCAAAATCGAGCTAAAATGCATTTATGATTGTGGAAATGGGAATCATCCTCGAAATGCTACAACATGTAACCCTAAGCATATGATTTTTTTTTGTTTTGGATGTAATATGTATTTTTAATAATAACGATGTTCTTTTTCTTCTGTTGTAGGGAGGACTGCATCGCCGTTCGGGAGTTGTTCTGTTACAACGATTGGACGCTGATCGAAGATAATAAACAGAAAGGAATCTATTTCAAATCACGAGGCCATTTCCGTCTGCCCGATTGCTTCACTCTGCCCAGCGCAGGAAACAGCTCCAATCCTCCCTGCTCCCACGCCAAACTGACAGAGATGAAAAACGATGAAATCACAAGTAATATGGATTGAATTGCTTTTGACTTTTTTTTCATTCTCTCTTTTATTTGGATTTTGCATCTTTAAATATTTCTGTCGTAAATCAAATACTCAGTTTTTCGTAGATTTTTCCGATTATTATTCATTTGGAAAAATTGTCAAAATCAACAAATGCTCAACGATCAGTTGATCTTTTCTCGTAGGTAAAAAAAAGAAATCTTTCAAAAGCGACGTAGCATCGTTTCTTATTTTATTTATTTTCTTTCTACTTTGATTTCTTCCATTTTCCGAATGTCCTGAAACTCTCTTGTGTAGCGTTAACCGAGAACTGAGAGAACATTTAAAAGCAATTGTCATTAAATAACGTAGTGGCTGTTTTGTTACTATTTCTTAGTTATGTTTCTATAAAGCGATTACCGCATCCATCGTCATATAAGCCGAATCTGATTTATATTACGAATATAAACACTGAAATGCCAAAAAAAAAAAAAAAAAAAATACAACCCAGGATTAACCGTCTAATATCGCGTAGGGTCCTCCTGCGCTTGGTTGACGGCAGCAACACTACGTGACTTCTCGAGCGCTCTGTGGAGACAGTGCACACCACGCATCCTGCAGAGCGTCCCACAATGAAGGAATGCTCCTCCAGCCACAATCGGGTGACTGTGGCCTTGTGCGGTGGTGCATTGTCCTGTTAAAGAGGCCGCACCCGTCGGGGTAGATGCAGGACATGAACGTTCGCAAGGATGGTGACGTAGCGACTACAGGTCACAGAGGTCTGTAGAAGTATGAGGGCCCCTAATGTTTGCCAGCTGAACCCATGCCATACAGTAACAGAACCATCGCCGCACTGTATTGTCCCTTGTAAGTAGGCGGGACCCGGAGTTGTCCATAAGCCCTAAACAGTTGGAACCGCAATTCGTCAGACCAGGCTTCACGTTTCGAGTCTTCTAGACTCCAGTGGCAGTGTTCCCGAGACGAGTCTCGTACTGTGTTGACAGCATTGGCACCTGGGTGGACCATCGCCTCCGGAACTCACTAGAACACAGGTAACGTTGCACTGTTCGAACGCAACCCCAGCATTGAGTTGCGCTGTTTGCACATGGGCCGGATGTTAGGATGCATGTAAGACGCCGCTGTCCACCTTCGTCAAAGGCTTTTTGTTTTTCGGCCATATCGGTCTCGCACGTTCGATGTTTTCAATGATTTCATGTAGTCCAGGTACACCCTTGAAATTGTTGAACGTGTGAATCCGAACTTCGTCATCTCCCGGGCCCTTACAATTATACTTCTTTCGAAGTCATTAAGTTCTGATAAGCTGCCATCGGAGCTGCGAATGCTATTACTTGAGATTGCGGAGATATCTGTCGATGTATACATGTCTTTTGCGGACGATTCCGTGAACCATAAGGTTATGGTGGCATGAAATGGTCACAGTGGCACCATTGCCATTTTGGCATTTCAGTTAGTTAAGGTATTCATCCATATTTTAGAAATTCCAGTGACAAAAATCGCCCTTTTTATTTCTCTGATTCGTTGAGTATTTTGGTGATAATTTTAGAAAACTTAAAATAATTATTATAACAGTTGAAATTAAAATTTCATCCTTTTGTTACTAGAATGTTGCGTTTGAGATGAAGCTGGTTGTTTGGTCCGGGGGATGGGGGTGGGGTCTACATTTCTTTATCAGATTCTTCGTAAAAATAGAACATTGCAATTGATGAGAATTGTTCTCCATTAATGTTTTGTTTTTGTTTATTCGCAGCTGAATGTATTCAGGGCAGAGGACGATTCTATCAGGGGAATGTGAATATAACAAAGTTAGGAATTCCTTGCCAGAAGTGGGAAGCACAGGTAGGAGACAGGTTTTTTTATTTTTGTGAATAAAAACACATTATTAAAAACTTAGAAATAGAAACAGTCTAATAATCCAATATAATTGCCATTACTTAAATAATAATAAAATAAAATTGGAAAAAAAAGAAGAAAATATCTTATAATGTTATATGTGATTTATCATGTGTAACTTACAAGTTTCATGTGCCTTGCTAATTTTCTTGTCTTTTTCTATTTTAATTGTTATTTTTCTATTTTACTTTCCTTCAAATTACAGAATCTAAAATTACTGCAACTCAAGTAACGGAAGGATATATGAGATCATTGAGATAACTCGGTGTATTGGAATATTATTACTTGAAAGTTAGACTTGTTATCCTCATATCACAATATGAAATCAATCCACTTTTATTTAATCAATTGGTTTCTGGGTTATCCACCATTTTAGTTCCATATGGTTGTAGTTAAAGCTAACCAGCTTATTAAGTAAATCAAAATATTCAGACTCAACATTCCAAGCGATGTTGAATTTTCGGGGTCTATTTTCCCTGTATATCCTTCATGAAGATTATTCTCTATTTTACATTGAAATTATGACTGAATTATTCTGGACAAATAATGATTAACAACGATTTACTACAATATAAGCGAATACTGTTCAACTTACAATTAGACGATACTGGATTGTCTACAGTAATATATTGTATATCTCAATAATAGTAAGAGGCATTTCATATAATAATTAAACAAATACTATTGAAGACAACAAGACAACATAAGCAGCATTTGTGTAACAACATAAATATAGAACTGTTTGTTGCTATTTTTTAAAAGATACTGTTGTTTTAGGAATTAGCTTATCAATTTAATCAGCTCGATCTACGCCTGTTTGGGTTTATCATTAAAGAGGGTGGATCGGACTGATGAGTCCGTAAAATGGACGAAACGGCCTTTCTCGACTCCTTCTGATGATAAACTCACAGGCGTGAATATTTATTGATATGCTGTCTTTGGTTTTTGATTCTTCATTATTTTTCTGCACGTAATTTTGTTTCTTTTGTCTTAAATCGGAATTGGCTGAACTCTTAATTTATCTTCATGATAATCCTATATTCTCCTACGTGAGTTTCTCTTATCTAGGATAATATGTAAATTCTAAAATAATGTAATAATATTATTTCGTATTAAAAATCTCTTATGGCTTAAATTCACAAAAAATCGTTTCCATAGCAACTGCCAAGAATTTACGAATACACGGAAATGTGCTAATTCAATCAGGTGTCTTCCGTTGTTGGCTAAATCATTGATCTTTCCAACTAAAGGAGACTTTGTGTCACTGTCCTCTTTAGATTAGGATTGAATCTTAATCCAATCAATTAAAGACGGTCGAAGAACTCGGGAAGAAGGTGTTTTACCGAAGTCCACTGGAGGTAATATTCACTCAGTGGAAATCATGTCGTTGTTGTACAAATCACTTAAAACATTTAACAAATGCAAGATAAGGGGTCGTCCATTAATTATGTGAGGTTAAAAGGGGGAGGAGGGGTCCGGCAAAATCTCACCAAAGGGGAGGGGGGGATGTCAACGAAAATCTCACGTCAACTTTTTCATTCAGAGAATATACGTATTATAATGGATTACAACATTTTGTAAAATTGACTTTTTGAACATTTTTGATTTTTTGACTTTTTGAAATCTCACGTGAGGGAGTGGGGGGGGGTGTCACACCACATCTCACCAGGGGGAGGGGGGGCAAATTTTTAAAAATAAACCTCACGTAATTAATGGACGGCCGCTAAAAACCTACTATAATCCGTAGGAGTAGATTTACCTTATAAAATTATATACTAACACACTGCTTTTTTTTAAAATTTGTTTTAATGATTACTGTATTGTATTGTTAATTAATTTGGAAAATGAAGTTGGGTTTTTTTTTTTTTTTTTATACGTAGCTATCTAATGATAGATCTTTTCTCTTTAATTCCATTAATTTTACCGTGTTTCAGGAACCTCACACCCATCACCGTCCACCGGATGTTTTTCCGGAGATCCGAGATTCGGAAAACTATTGCCGGAATGCCGGAGGCGAGGAACCAATGCCTTGGTGCTACACGATGGACCCCATGATCCGATGGCAATATTGCGAGATTCCAAGATGTGGTAGGTACCATTCCATTTGATTGCAAGTGTTTTTATTGTTAGTTTTTTTTTAGTCTTAAAAGAGAAGGCGAAGAAATAGCACGAATTCCTTACTTCTATTTTTTTTTATTGAGATACAGTTTAAGATCATCTACTCAAAGAAAGGTTAATTCTTGTTTCACGGGATTGAGTAAAACCCTTTTTTTGTTAATATCTCTTGAGAAAGTTTATGATAGAGCTTGAATACATGAGGTAGAGAAGAATAGTAGACTTCTATTTAATCTATGCATATAAATTGAAGTTGTTTAAGCTTTTATCCTAAACACATAGGCTTCGTTTGTCTGAAGAGTCGATTCAGTCTCCGGGGAAGGACAGGGATTGTTTTCCGTGATTATTCATCCTTCAGACAGGGTCCCTATCCTCTGTTCAATGGCTTGCAGGGTATAATTCAATTCCTCAATTCGACAAATCTTATTTTATTCCTGCTTAATTATTTAATTTTATTATACGTTGTCAGTGAATGAGCTGGTAAGATAAGATAAAACCTAAAGGTTTACCTTATTTAGACATGACTTAATCGATCAATTACGTTTGGGCTTCACATTCGCATAAACATCTGAATTGCTGATAATTATTTTCGATCGTCGACAATCACAGATTTCTATCTTTAATTCGGGAATAATTTGAAACCTGGATTTTAAAATTACGTGAATAATTTACAAAAAGAAAAAGAAAAATTAAAAAATTACTCCATTCTACTATAGGTGGCGCTCTGAAGGTTGGTATGAACAATCTATCACCTTAGTGGTTTATTTTTTTTCCTTGGTTGTTTGCATATCATTTCAGACAAAATCTATCAAATAGAGATCTTATTAGAAGTATCTGGAATTTGCTGAGTCTGTAAAATTGAAGAATGTTTTAGGCCTCCTTATTTTTCCAAATGTTTATTATCTTTTTTTTTTCGTTGTTAATTGAAAAAGTGTTTTTACGATAATAACTGAGATAAGGCGCTAAATACTTCGCCTGCCTTTGTTGAACATTTTATTTCACCGCGTCATAAATTCAGAGAACTTGTTTGCAACAGTATTGCCGGGTAGAGTCATTTCATATCAATTCATATCACTAGTAAATCACTCTTCTGACCCTATATACGTTTTTGGATAAGTATGCATTTATAAAAGTAGAAAAATACGAAAATAATGCAGTCTTTTGATTTTTCTTTTTTGCAGTTATACTGAAACTCTAAAGCCTTTTAACATTTGTATTCATATTTATAAAGCCTTTATATTATAATATATGGATAAGCTAAAAGAGGCAGCTTGTCATTAGTTTTACTCATTATAACTAGATACAACAAGAGAAATATAAAAGATTCCACTGTTATTGTTAAACAATGAACAGAGACATTTTTTGTAGGCATAATAATGGAGCACCTGTACATAGCAAAAGAGACGAGCATTAAATAAAGACAGAGGAAGAGAAGAACTCTCCTTCGCTATTAACAATTAAGTTGTTTACGTTAGAAGTGGAAGGTAGGGGCTAAGTGTTCAATTTAAAATTTAGTACATTCTCAAACTCAGGGGGATAAAAAAAAGTGTGGAACAAGTAGCGCTTTTTGGTATCTCGCTGTAACTGGTTCCTTAGCAGTTTTCTATTCAATTGTATGTGTATGTCTTTTTAGTACTGCATTATTCGGCTACTTTGAATCTATCCTGTCTTCTATTTAATAATAGCAAGAATTTGTTCATGTCAGATCATTAAAAACATAGGAAATTCTGCCTAACGAAACTGAATTAGATTATATTGGAAAATGAGTTTCCTAAAACAGATGACATTATATAATAAGCTGTTTTACAACGTCTCAATCTAAAGGAATACTTCCGCAACACTTAAAACGATTCTAAAATTCCCCTGTGAATCCATCTTCTAACTAATAATCCTAGAATTCGATGTCCACTTATTAGTTATTTTGTGTTTGAGGCACTGTATTTATTTATCCCGATTTTATTTTAAATATTGTACAGGATGGTTCAAAAGTTTCCATACTCATGAAAATTCATCACTTTTTTGAACAGGGAGTCACGTGATTCACAGTGTGAGATCTACAAGGATTAGCTATTATTTTGCGAACGCACACGAATTGTTCCTCCATATCATGACCTATTTGCGTTAACACATTCGCAATTCGTAGGCTTCCTGTAGCGATTCACGTTACGTATCTTTTCACTGATAGGTTATGTTCTTTAATGCCCCAGAGATAAAAATTTGAATGGGCTGAGTTCTAGGATCTTTGAGTCATTTAACAGATCTAAGCAGCCAATCCAAGAGCCCCCGAACTTCAATCATTGGCACACGGAGACTTTTGGACAACCCATGAATAACAATTTTGTAGATATACCATCTTTACTTTTCGATATGTCCGGATACTTGTGAAAGGGTAGTGTACTCTATTGAAAACTAACCATTCGTAACTAATAGTAGTCTGAGACGGAAAGAGGTAGATTTCTTCATTTAAAAGCGGGTGGTGTTTGACGGTTCATTAATGGCAGCTGATTTTTAAAAGATGGAAAATAATATTTCAGTCATTATTTGTATCTTTATAAACATCTGCTTGAATGTCAGCGCAGTTCCTTCGGGAGACGGTCTCCATTTATATCTTTAAAAGTGTTTGTGTGTTTTGAAGATGAACTCTCCAAGATGATCTCGCGTCTTGAAGCATTAACTGAGATGATGCTCCCTCTGACGACCGATTCGTAAACTATTTATGATGTTTGTTTCACATCCATCGTGTCCAATTTCTTCGTAGACAGTGCATTGTCTTAAATTTTCATCTGACTGTGCTTTTTTTCTTCTTCTACCGAATTCTTAAAAAAATAAAGATATAGGAGCGCTTCAACAGCCTCCAGATATGAATGAATGAAACAGATAAAGAGAACATAAGAAAGCAGAAAAACTTTTCTCAAGATTTATATGTATATACATAATATAAATTCTTTATATTTAGCTACGGTAGCAGATTCCTATCAGATGATAAAAACGAATTGTACATAACAGAATCTACAAAAGCAAATTCGAGTGATTTTTCTGCTTTAATTACTTAAATTGATCATCAAAATGACGGAAAATAAAAAAAATCTAAGAACGTAAATTCGAGCTTGTTTGGGTTTTTTTCAAACTCAAGAGTAGATAGATCGATTTTGATGAAAAGTGATATTGGAAATCTGTAGCAAAAAGTATTCGTGCAATTTCAAATCTTAATGACCGACACTACAAAAATGGCGGTTTCCAAATTGTTGGCGATCTGCTTGATTGAAAATCGCGGCAGGAATCAAGTTGGTCTGGGAGACAGACTGTATAAATTCAGTCAGAAGTTTAATGGAACGTTAAATGGAATTTAACGTTTATTAAATTTATTGAATTTTTTAATGGAATTTAGTTTCATTTAAAAATAACTTAAATGAACTAAATAAATGATGATTAAATAAATCCCTTTTTCTTTTGAATAAAAGAAATTTCATTTTGTTTAAGAATATTATAACCCATTTAAATTAACTACAATCATTAGAAAAGGGAGTCTTCAATTCCTATTCTGATTAAAGTATTACATTGTGACCTATCGTGTCAAACTTGAGGCTGTTGTCTATGAGTTTTTCTTAAATATATTTTTATGCCATTAAATTAACTTTTATTAAGAGCTCGTTTTTTTCTAAGATTAAAAGTGGAACCTTAATGTTTAACTTAAGTTTTTTCTTTTTCTCGTTTTAATTGAATCGTTACCACCAACAACTTTTGAAAGCAATCATTTTTACCAGGACTTCTATAATTAAAAGAAAATTGTATTGTGTATTTTTAGACGACAGTGAATGGAAAAGTAAAAAGGTTCGTTTTATAAATTATGATTAAATAATCATAAAATTAAAGATAAAAATTAAACAATACATAAATCATAGCGCTTTAATCAAATTTTTACAAGCAACGTTCCTGTAAATGATTCAGTTGTGCATTAACTTCTGGAAC
>JAFIDM010000179.1:41905127-41919137 GCA_023159025.1 Thereuonema tuberculata | reverse complement strand
TCGATTGGCGTTCCAATAGAATCTTTTTACTTTGTTTTGACACCCACGATAATTTCTCTGTGAATTAAAGATAAAATTATGAAATGGTAATAAGACCCATTAAATCTATCTTTGAATGTAATGGCTTCAATTTGATGAAGAACAAAAACGCGAATTTGATTACTAGAAGAAACCAGTCTCCGCAGTTATTTGCCGTTTTTTTCCGCAAGATTTAATTGGAAGCTTAGTTAAAACAATTATTAAAAGTTGTTAACGGACTTTTTTTGTTTTAGTTTGTATGTCAAATGCAGACTCATTTCTTTTGGAAAACAAAAATTATTTGTTTTAAAAATAAAATATGACTTATAAATTGAAATGTAGTTTCATTTAAGCAAGGTTAACCATCGTTCGAAAAAATTAGAGAGAAAATTCCAGAAATACAGTAAACGTCCATGATTTTAAATTGTGCGCAATTCTGAATAATATGATGAAATGTCGTGCGATCCGGCCCGGGATATTAATCATCCCATTGTTCAGCGTCAAGGCCACATACATTCGCCTGGTTTTTGATCACATTCGATCATAGAGAATAATAAATATTTTAGAGAGAGACCACATTCACATAACTTTTATTATTATTTATTGTAATTAATGTCTAATTTATAAATGAAACTTTGTGATAGGTGTGTACAGGATATAGTGTTTGTTACTATCCGCAGTATTAGGCATCAGCTGGGGGCTTGGAACTTATCTCCCGCTGATACGCGGCTCCTACTACCTTTATGATGTGTGTTTAATATCTCATACATTTTGTCATGAGAATCACAGCTTATGGGCTTTGATATTAATAAATTCGTTAATTTGCAACCACATTAAGAAATACTGAAAATAAGGATTAATATTTTTATTTAACATTTTTATGAATAATTTTTTTCTAGTCACTTTTTTATATAAAAATACTGCCACTGATAAATTAGCAAAAAAAGAAAGCACTTTAATGAAAATTCCAACTCAATAAAAACATGGAAATTGTGTAATTTGTATTCACTATCTGAGCTTTTTGGTGAGAATGGTTTCTTATAAAGATTGAGTCTCACAGGGGACATTTTCTATCTCTGACACTACGGTGTTTGCGTACACCTAGGCAATTAAAGTTTACTGGTACTTAGAGCTTTTATTGTTGAACTATTGATGTCTACCGACTAACAATAAGACTTCTGCAGCTTATTACTGCGAATTTCTGAGTTTAGGAGCTGCTGATCCCCAAAGATAATATGAAAGGCCATCGAATATAAACAGGATGATTCCACTTCTGTTACACAGATTTAGCCACTACTTTCTGAGCTGGTTCTTTGGGAACACATTAACTTTCGAAGAAGGCAGAAGAAGTGCTTTAGAAGTGTCGACTAGTGAAAGGACAATGATTAGAGGATGACCGGCTCCAGTAGCCCTGTTGCTCTTTATGTGATAGAGCATTTAGAAAAATCGTCGTCTGTAGTAGCAAGCACACAGCTACATCCACAATATCCCACACCTTGGACAACAACGGGAGAGAAAATCCTAAGACACCAGGACATTGGTCCAGGGTTGGCAATACACGATGTAAACTTGGGGACAAAATATGAAGTGACAGAAGCCCATTAACTATGAATTTCTTTGATTAAATTACTGCAATTTAAAAATAGTACATTCTGGAAATATCCTTTAATTTGTTCTGGACTCAAAAACAACTATGCCTTAAAAATTGTCTGTTTGGTACAAACATTTGAAATTGTAGCGTTAAAAAACATTTATATAAACACAAATAAATTCAGCTTAGTAAATACATATTCTTTAAAAAAATTTGAAATGATGATTTTTTTTTCTTTAGGCGAGTGTGTAGCCTCTATACTTTATTAGAATGATATCATCACATAGCTATGCCTTTTTATTTTTTTATTTTTTGTTGACAAACTTATTAGCTGTTATGTAGAAATTTATCTTATATTTAATTAAACCAACATGTTTAGAATCAGATAAGCAATTTCATTGTTAGCAATTTATTGTGAGCTCAACCTGAGATCTTGGTTGAAAACTTAGTAGGAGCTGTTTCAAATTTGTTGTTGATCATCAATGGGATTAATTCTTTGACTATGAAAAGATGATAATGATATCCATTTAAAAGAATTTACTATAATGTGAAATTAATGCCTTCCTAATTCTTCTGAAAGCTGCTCTAGAAATTACTGAAAGGCATAGAAATCGTTAGAACTTAATAAGCTTGAAACAGCTGTCCTGGGTCCCAGTAGGCTCTGTAGCTTAATTGACCAAGGTGTTGATTCAACAAACTTCATATATTGTCAACCGCTTTGTCATTTCTGATTTTGATAAAATTTAGCATACAAGTCTTTGAGAGTATAAAACAATAGTAGGTTTTTTTGTTTTTGTTTACAAAAAGTTATGCTACTGATTTACAGGCAATTGTTCACTGAGTGGACAGTCGAAAAAACGTCCTTTTAGGTCGTTGTTCTGTGAACATTTTTATTTTAATTAGTAGGATTGTTAGAAAGGGCTCAATGGAAGGTTGAAGGGTATTTTTTTTTTCCTGGTATAAACGGAAATTTGAAGTAAGTCAATAAAACATGTTTATTTTTTTTTTCAGACTTACGAATTGTTCTTTAGGCAACTTTAGGCTCGAAATACATACTGAACCACTTGTAATTAATAGATCCTTCGTTTTAGTGACCCATCTGGGAATTATTGCATTTGTCCTGTTTGTCTGTCCCCCTGAATGGAAGGTCAGATCGGCAAATGAACTTCACTATCGTACTCTGAGGCCAAAACACTGTAGAAATAGAGTATTTTCATGGGTTCCCCCCCCCCCCCCACAATGTTCGAGATATTTGGCATTGTTTTTGTTGGGAAGTCAGCAATACATTGACTATATGAATAGTTACTTCATGCTCATTCTTTGTTTTTTATTGTTATAATAGTTTTCCTAACAATAAACAACAGTTGTTTTACCAGATATGTTCTCTCTCTCATCAGTTTTAAGTTCTCGGATGTCTATGTTGATTTACTTTAAATGTATTAGTATTAAATAGTATTTTGAAGGATATAAAAGTGAGCCATATCCTTACAACACGGTAGCAGAGCGTGTGTTTACCAAATATGGAAAAGGGAAAAAAAAAATGCAGATAGACTGAAAAATAGGGAATACAAGACGACTAGCGAGACATATTGAACTGGACCTGCATGAAGGCTGCAAACAAATCATTCGAGGTAAAGATAGAACTATTAACAAATAAAAATTATACAACTTGGAGAATGCGAAATGCTTGGTATATTTAGAGCTAGAAAGTTTTGGAAAACAGTAATAGTAATAGCTAATGAATCTTGTGAAGATCATGAAAAGTGGGTGCTGAAAAAATGAAATGCTGAAGCATTTAGCTTAATTATTACCAATATATCGAGGCAGATGTTAGCTAAATATTTATCATGTACCCACGCCAGAGAAATTTGGGAAAGAATTGAAAGAGATACGATGCACAATGTGGAAAGTGCAATGATAGACACTACACTAAAGCTAACTATACAGCCAGGTAAATCAATAGACGAATTATTATGAATAAAAACAACATCTTTTCATCTTCTTAAGCATAGCTGTATTTCGCAGGTTTAACACTTTACCTGCTTTTTGAAGACGAATATTTTGACAGAGCAAAAACTCAAAGAAGAATGTGTACTGACTGACAAAAATATAGATGATCGTGAACTCATCGCATATACAAGTAATGTCTTGCTAAAAGGTATAGCCAACTGCCAGCCATGCTTGATATGGATGAAAATCCAACTATGGATAGACTCTTGTGAATCGTCCAAAGACTTGATAACCCAGACGTGATGGATAAGCCTTCAGAAAAAGCTATGATAGGTAAGAATAAACACAAATCTGCCAAATATACAAACAATATATGTTTTGTATGTGGACGTAAGAGTCATAAAGCCCACCAGTGTTGGCACCGCAAAGGACTACTGGATGACAAGAATAGTAAAAATGAAGTGAAAAAGGGTGAGCAAGATCATAAAGGAAAGAAACCTGATACTGCTAAGCAAACAATCACACACTCCACGAATCATGAAAACTCAAGTATTATTTCATCGTGGACAGCAGACTTAGTTGCTTCAAAACACATGTGCATGATTAATAAGAATATCATGAAAAACATCACTCGAGATAACAGAAAAATTTATTCGCTATAGGGGATAATGAAACGAAAGCAAAGGTAAGGTACAAGGGCTAATTAAAGGCAGAGAAGGGAATCTTAAACCAATTACACTAACCCAAGTATTTACACGCCATACCTACGTAACAATTTACTGTCAACTGTAGACCTCGCTGAACTGGGACACAAATTAGTTACAGAAAATGGCATAATTACCATAATTCACCCTCAAAATGATATTGCCTACACTGGCAACAAACAAGAGGACGGCTTCATGATAATTCATCATGCACAAATGAAAACAAAATCAATGTCAGAACTGTGGCATCTAGACTTGGACATCCCAATTACAAATGTATAGAGGAACTGAGAAATGGAAAAACTCATTATGGATTTGGACTTACCCAAGGGAATCCTACGCACGACATGCAAAGTATGTATCATGGGAAAGATTATTTCTAAACCCCATAAGCCAGTAAGTAAGAGAATGTGTCAGGTCCTAGATTTAATGCGTACAGACGTGGTCGGATCTGTGCAACCTGATCAAAATATTTTGTCACATTAATTGACGATTTCCCTGGCAAGATATTTGTGGAATTTCTGAAAGAAAAGTCTTCAGTAAGAATAGCATTAATAGAGATAATTGTATAGGTCGAAAATGAAACTGGGAAATATCTAAAAAGACTTGCATCAGATAATGGGATCTAACATGAATCAACCACTTCATATTTGCCTTAATCTAATGGGGCTGCAGACTCAATAGATCGTTACAAATGTGGCAAAATGTCCATTGATTGAATCCAAGCTACCAGAAAAGTTTTGGGCTGAAGCAATCCTAACTGCCAGCTATTTACTTAATAAATGGCCAAGATTTGACAAAGGAAACAATGTCCTGATCTGACCTGGAATAGGAACAAGATAAGCATTCGCCATTTAAGGATATTTCGCTGTCTTTGTTTCTACAAAATACCAGATGAAATTAGAAAGAAGATGGATCCTAAGAGTAGATCCGCAATAATGGTAGGATACTCTACAAATTCGAAAGCATAAAGAATATGGGACCAATTGTGCTACACGAGATGTACAGTTCATTGAAGCAAAATACTGGGAAAACAATACAAACGAAACTGAAGATTAATACAATTTAATTTCCTAATGAACATACTGAGGATACAAACAGTCAACGACACAAATTTTACCAGAAGAAAAAGATTATCAAGAACCGATAAGTGATACCCATCCCTTAGCAAATGAAGAACCCTTACAAATAGTGATAATAAGCAACAGATGCAAATTAATCCATTAAAAGAGAAAAGAGGTAGACCAAAAGGGAATACGAAACAATACTGTTCTGAAAGACAACAGGGCATTTTGAGAAATCGAGAAGAAAACAAAAATGAAAATACTTTGGCAACTAAATTAAATCCCATAACAGAATCACATGATGAGGCCGAAAGAAGAATATCACTCTCTAATGACACAAAGTATGAATGCTTACCGATTGTCTGCCCAATGTAAAGCCAATAAAATCAAAATGGAAATTTACTCGAAATTAAATGATGACGGCAGCATCAAGAAATATAAAGCACGTCTGGTTGCTGTTGGGGTGTGGACAACAACAAGGATCAGATTATGATCAAACATTCTCACCAGTTGTTAAATTAAGATACATTAAGGACTATTATAACATTAGCAAATGAATTTAGATGGCCATTACGCCAAATAGGCATAAAAACAGCAGACCTGCATGGTGATATTGATAAGGAAATTTACATCTACCAACCGAAAGGGTTCGTTGAACCTGGGAAAGAAAAACTAGTTTATTGAATTCAACATTTATGATCTGAAACAAAAGTGGATGATGTTGGAACGAAAAATTAAGAAAGGTACTTATCAAATTGGGTCTAAATCAGTCACCAAGTGACCTGTGTTTATTTATTAGAGCTGATCAAGGCAACTTTGTTGCTGCAGATGTGTATGTAGATGATTTTATGATCAATTGATTTATTTAGATCCATCAGGAAATTATTGATTACTTGGTCGTTAATACCAGTGAAGTTGTCGATCTTGGTTTTCCAAACAAGAATCTTGGAATCACTAAAACAAAGGATGATCAATACCATCATCGTGTCGTAAACACATTACATTGACAAAATACTGAAAAGTACAATGCAACTGAACTGCCTTCGCCATTAAACATAGGCACTGATTATAGAAATGTAAAAGATTCGAAACCATGTAACAAGGAAACATTCCAAGAAATCCTTGGTAGTTTACAATTTATAGCAATATGCACGAGCTCAGCAGTGCCAACAGACACTCCTAAATGGATTAAGCCACATTCTTCGATATTTGAAGAAATCAAGTTATATGAAATTGGGATACACAAGAAGCAATTGAATGGTCAAACCCATAGCTATGACAGATGCTTCATGGACAACATTGAAGGAAGTAAATCCGTGTCAGGATACATTATAATGTTAGGCAATACTCTTGTATCTTGGAGGTCACGTAAACAAAAAAACAGTTACTTTATCTTCATGCGAAGCTGAAACTCACGGTCTTCTGGATTTAATCAAACAATTAAAATGGTTACGTGGAATAATAAACGACTTGGATATTCCACCACCAAATATACACTCTGAACAATCTATTGTGACAGTCAATCTGTTATAGATTTGATTAAGAACACAATAGTTTGTGACAGATCTAAACACTTTGTGAGAAAACTTAATTTCGCAAGAGACTTACATCAGTAGGGAAATTTTTAACTTAAGTTTATTTCAATAAAGAAAACAAAGCAGATTTTCTCAGAAAGACAGTGAAAACTTGCTAATTAACTGTTAAGAACAATTGATGAATGCAAAATAAAAGTATGAAAAACAGGGGGATTTTTTGAGAAGTCAGCAATACATTGATTTTATGAATAGTTACTTCATACTCATTCTTTGTTATAATAGTTCCCTTGACAACAGTTGTTTTACCAGATATATTTTCTCTGTCAGTTTTACGTTCTCAGTTTTCTGTATTGATTTACTTTAAATGTATTAGTATTAAATAGTATTTTGAAAATTATAAAAGTGTGCCGCATCCTTACAGTTTTCATTGGATTTCGGCCATTAGGTTAAAAGTTAGAAATGCAACCATCTCATTTCAGTTGTCAGCTGTAAGGTCTTGGACTCATGTGCTGGAGGTTGTTGGTTCAAATCCGTATATCTAGTGTTTTTTTTTTTTTCTTTCTTATTATGGGTTGCCCTTAAATTTATGCTTTCACACAAAATTATCTTCACTTGTTTTTATTCAATGCTAATACATCAGTAGTGTATTCAGGGCTTAGAAAAATGTTCATTGTCTCAAATTAGAATAAGAAGTTCATTTTATGCATTTTTATAGAAAACATAAATTGTCTTGTTACTTGTAAGGGTTGAGAAGCTACAAGGCTTAGACTTTAGTAAAAAACACACATTGATTCCAATGAGGCTTAAAACATTGCGCTCATCCTTACGTTACACTTGCCGTAGTGCGAAGTCTATCCGAGTCTTTTTCGAAAGGATGGAAGCTTAGGTAGAAATTTGTGAAATCCCATATTTGGATGGTCTTAATGTGGATTTTGTTAACAAATGACCATACACATTAAATGGCCTGTTAAATGCAATTCCCATGATTATGCAGAAAAATTTGCTTCAATGGAACTTTCATTGCTGGATCATTACCAGGTATGAGGGCTATCATGTAGAGCATAGTAAGCAGTAATCCTTTGTAAAACATCATACCTGTTTTGTGTATCCGAAGTGATAGGTTGTATGAAAATGCCTACTCGATGAGTAATTATCATTTATAAACTCAATGGGTTTTGTTCCTGAACACAATTATTAATTAACCATTTCGGTCATTCTTCAGTCAATAGCTACAGGGAGTACAGACCTGCACTTCCAATCTTCAGTTCACCATCTGAGCGATGATCTGATGTTCATAGTTGTTCTTTTTACTTCTGAATATAACAATCAATTCCTGCTGACATTGCCCATCTGTGCGTAAAGCACATGATCTGTGATGTTACTCCTGTAATCTTAGTATGAGCTTTAGTAATTGTCAGCATTTACTTTGTTTCATATCATCTGAAACACAGAGGATATATCTTACTTGAATGATATGCAAGATATTTTATAAGTAGGGCAATTTCAATGTTATGTTTTTTTTTTGTAGCCAGCAAATCTATCAGTTGCTCCTATACACAATACATTCAGTTTCAGAAAGATCAGATATTATTATCCTAAAGTGAATTAGATAATTAGGAAGTGTAAACTGTCTTCAACTAGATGGCTCTTACAATGAAAAGATGGAAGGAGTATCTCAGTCGTGCAGCATGGGATAAAAGCTACTGATAAGTCTATGTGTTAGGATAGAAGGAGGCTAATATGATGAATAATTTTGAGAAAAATTTTTGATTGGATTTTTTAGTGCATAACTTTCTCAGTCTTATTATAACCATACAGGTAGGTATTGACATTAATTTAGGATTGCGTTATATTGTGTATATACAAATAAAGCATGTTGGTTATGTTTTTAATACAAGGGATAGTTTGAGATCCACTTCCAGATATTCCACTCGTCCTGTCCTGGCGGTATGTAAATCCTCCTTCATGAAGCCGATCATTTGGTCCCATTCAAACTCCGTAGCTTGCTTAAAAGGCACCCTTTCAAGATCGACGAGGCATACTGAATCCAGTAGGCACGTGTTCAGCTTACTGATGATGAAAAACTACTTCTCCAGATCCACAATAGTCCTCTCTTATACGACAGTTCAGAGGGTACTGCTGAGTCTAGGCATACGCAATCTTTCTCAAATTTTAATCATTTGCATATCATACCCTGCTTTACATTTCCTACAAATTTCAATTCATTTGCATTTTTCACAAACGTGTGTGTGTGTGTGTATATATATATATAGCAGCTATTTGAGAAATGTAACTTTGATGAAAACAAACATATTCATAGAACTTGGTACACATATTCTTACAAACACATAGCAAAAGGTTATTAAATAAAACAGCCTTCAGCCTTGATAATGGGCTTCTGAAACGACTATACGAGTTGATCAGGTGATCCTTATTTATGTTGGTCAATAGTGTCACTGATGGCAGCCTTCATCGAGTCCTTGGTATTGTGGGCATATTTATTGGTCTCCCTCTCAACGTTGTTCCAGACATAGTAGTCCAGAGGATTTAAATCAGGTAAGCTAGGAGGCCAAATGTTAGGGGTAACATAATCGTGAAACTTTTCAGCCAGCCACTCGTGGGTAGTGTGCGCTGTGTGAGAGGGAGGGCCTCCCCCGAGCCACTCCCTCAATCCTGGTTTTCCCAACCATGTCCAGCGTCCCGATATAGGCGGCCGCATTCAACCTAAGATCTTGAGGGGAAAGTGGGGAGGCATGGCACGGCCCTCTACCCCCAAGACCATCACAGACGTGAACTTTCTGTGCATAATAGCGGGGACCTCAGTAAGGCTGGAGCGGAGCCATGTCATTCTTCCTGTTTACTTTTTGATCTTGCACAAAGTTGGGCTCCTCGGGGTGCTTGAATTTGTTCAACACTTCGAATCACACGGTTTCCCTTGTTCTATCGGACATGAACTGCCCTCTTCGCATAGCTTAGGATTTTTACCTGATATCTTTGAGCACCACACGTCTGATTCTTGCCTCTGACACATGGAGCTGATTGGCAATGGCCCATTGACTTGTTGGTGTTATCGTTGATGATGCCATGAACTTGCTTGACAAACTTGACTTTCTTGACAGCATCCGACCGTTGAGAATTTTTTTTTCTTTTGGCAACTGAATACATTCCTGCCAGAGGCCTGGAGCCCTTTCTGATCTTAAACATGAAGGATCATGCGACATTTAAGAAGGTTGCAATTTCTAAATCTCTGTGGTTGGCGACAAGAATGGCATGCCTTTTCATTTTCTGCATTAGGTTTGAAGCTTCCATGTTTGGACTGAATAAAAAAAAAAGTTCATTACAATTTGGAGCACTTATATCCTCTAAAACGTGTGTTCTCAAATAGCTGATGTACCATGTATATATATATAAATATAGATTATAATGCAGAAATAAACTTCATTTCTGTATTATAATACTGATAAAAAAGTTAACAAAATTTATACAATTAATGTGGTTGTATTGAAAGTTTACTATAAGCCTATTTGGAGAAGATCCCTCTTCAATCCCTGGTAATACAGTAAAGTTCTTATCATTGATTTGGTTTTAAATAACAATACAAACATTTAATTAATGTAATTTCTTTATTTGAAAATCGGTAAATGTAGGACTAAATGAATAATCAGTTTTTTTGTTAAATATAGCTAAAAAAAAAAAAAAAAATCTTCCTTGACATTTCATTTGAGCTTTTGGGTTTCTATGCAAAATCCAGATAAGTTTCAGTTCACTAGAATGAATACATCCTATTCATACATGCAATTGTGCTTAAAAGATAGTCCATTCATGTGGAAATCTACAGAATAAAGAATGCTAGACTTTCAAAATTGGAAACAAATAATAGGAGCAACTGAGACATATGTAGGATTCTACTTCAAGAGGGGGCAAGAAGACCCTTGACCTCTCAGTATTACAATCACTGAGATTATTCCAAAGTTAATATTTTTGTTTTAATGATGTGTGCCTGATGAAAGTAGTGCACAGACTAGTTGGCATTTTAACCTGACTTCTTATCATTGTAGATTCGGTGGACTGATGCCTGACTGTTGTACGTAATGGACTGCTTCATGTAAACTTGGCTAAATTTGAACTTGCAAGTGTTGCCGATTGCAGTAATTCGTGAACTGATGAAAGCAGTGTAGAAAGGCTGAAAAGTTCACAGGCTGCCATTGCATCTATTCATAAAATGGTGCTCGTGCTTTGACAAGTGCATAATGCATGTATGACCACCAGGGTGCTTCTTCGAGGCTTTCAGTCTATCTTTCTGATTTGGAGACAAGGATTAGCGCCATCCCAATTAAGTTTGTGGGTGGGAACTGTTAAAAGAGGCCTTGATAACATTTCAGAAGATGTGCAATACTATCCTCTTAACAGGAAACAACCATCTTTAAGATCCACAGGCACTTTCAAAGAAATATCCAACATAGATCATAATGACTTATTTGAATCCGTTACATCGACAGCAGGGGCATCTGAAAGAAAAAAAAATAATTTTAGCATAAAAAATATATATCTATCGTAGCAAAATCTTAACTATTCTACACTCACCAAGAAGGAAACATGCAAGTGTAAAGCAGGATATGATATGCAAATTATTAAAATTTCAAAACAATTCTAGACTCAGCAGTGCACTCTGAACTATCGTATAAGTAGAGGACTGTTGTGGATCCGAACTAGTTTTTCATCATCGGTATGCTTCGTCAACATCAAAGGCTGCCCTATTAGCATGCTATGGAGTTTGAACTGGAATGTGAAGGAGGATTTTCATACCGTCGCGAGTGTGGAAGCAGTGGACCACAACATGTTGACGACACCAGGCAATGACAGACTGTTCAGCTTCTTCTCGCATGTTAGCACAATGTAACTAGTCTGACATTGCCGGGTTCCACGAATACTGCGTGCATGCATTCCTTTGCGGAGGATTCCCTGCGCCCGAACCAGCAATACCTCAGAATACATTGGTAGTATGAGCAGAGGCCATGGCAAGCGTGGAAGGGTTTGTTCGTGTTCGGGGTGGAGAACTTGTGCACTGTGTCTGTTTTTGTAGGATCAGGTAAGATACCTTCAGGCGGGGACGATGTGGCCCAGGATCTTCATGTTTTGTGCGGCGAAGAAGCATTTACCGGGGTTCAGTCGGAGCTCGACGTTGAGGCGTTCGTCAAATGTGCAATTAAAGATGACAATATCATCCAGGTAACATAAACAAACTGATAATCTTAGGCCACGTAGAAGGTCCATCAGGCGCTCGAACGGTACGATGTTGAACTCGTATAGGCCGTCCAGCCTGGAGAATGTCGTTTTTTTCTCGGTCCTCGGGTGTGATGGGGACTTGCCAGTAGCTGGTTTTGAGGTCAAGGGAAGAGAAGAAAGTGGAGCAACACAGGGTGTCTAAGGCGTCATCTATGCATGGTAATGGCCTTGAGGCAGCAGTAATCCACACAGAAACGCCATGATCCATCTTTTTTTCTGACAAGAACGAAGGGCGAGCTCCATGGGCTTTGGGAGGGTCGTGCAGCATGGTGCGGGTTTCTTGTTCGATGGCTGCGCGTTCCGTAGGAGAGACTCGGTACTACTTTTGGCGTAACGGGCGGCGGGGTTGTTTGGTTTGGCCTCGTGCGTTGGCACAGAGATTGTTGTAGGACTGCTGAGCTCGCAAGGTGTTTGTCACCCACAGGAGGAGGGTGGGTGCTGGGAGATTGACGACTGTGGCTGGGTAGGTCAGGTATGGGCTGGAGTAAGGATGGTCCTGTAACGTCAGGCGGTGGGATAATTGCTGTGGGGGCATTAAGGATGAAGTCGTGTGTGCATTGTTTTTCGATGAGGAAATGGAAAGGTAATGCTGATTTCCCTACTCCTATATGTGCGGTTGTGATACCGATGGTGTGGAGTGGCTGATCGTTTGCCATAGCAAGTTGTGAGGTCGTATGCAGGGTCATAGTTTTACGAAGAGATCAGCAGAAAGCTCCCGTGTTAGAAGTGCTATGGATGGCTTATTGTTAAGTTGGGTCGATGCTGCCGTTCTTAGTTTCCCTGGTAGCTATAGGATGGGCTGGATGGGCGGGGGCTTTGTGTGACATGGCCTCAGCAACAATCGGGGAGGTGTTAAACCGCCTGGTTGTCCGGGGTGCCTGTGTTTGCACGGATGGTTCCCGACAGTAGCGTTGAACATGGCCGGTCCGGTTGCATTGGAAGCAGATGGGCTGGTAATCCTGTGTGCGCCGCTCGTTCTCTGTCGGTCCAGTTTATTGTTCTGTCTCCTAATGATGAGGGTTGCAATGGTCGGCCTTTGGTCTGGAAAAGGGTTCGGTGTGTTGTGGCGGGCCCATTGATGCTGCAATCACCGGCATTCCACAACCATTTCGCTGACGGATGACACGTGGAGGGCCAATAATACGGTGTGTATGTCGGTGGCTACTTCGTTGAGGAAGTGATGGCTGGCTGTAAGTCATGTGAGGGTCTACCTTGCCGTAGAGGAGGATCACATCCTGAATGTATGATTTGCAGGACTCGTGGGGTAGTTGTGTATGGAAGGAGAGTACCCTCTCAGCCTCTGTAGCGATGATGGTTTCTTTGTTGTCAAACCAGTGGCGTCCATTAGGGCAAAGGGTAGGTACACTAGTTTGTTATCGTCAGTCCACCCGTTGAATCAAGCTTCTCATTCAAAGTCCCGGAGCCAGGAAATGGGGTCAGTTCACGGTATCGTAGGGTGGGTGAAGTTCTCGTAATCAGTGTTCGTCAGTGGCAACAGCTTAGATGTGGGCGGTGAGGTCTCGGCACCAGTGATGTGTGGTCAAAAAAACGGAGACTAATGTCAGTAGTTCAGCATACTGTACACACATATTTACATTTTATTTACAGGGTTATTGGATTCTGGCAGATGAGCCCTGACCTGCCTGATCCACTTCGGCAGAAGGGTGTAAACTTTTGGCCTTATAGTGTATCTGTAATACAATTCAAATGAAAACAATAAATATTTTAAGTTAATAAACAGCACCAAATTCATTGCCAAATCCTACTTTAGTCTCCAAAGTGATTCCCAATTGGTAATGGTGGAGAACCTGGATCTTGATAGTATCCAGCTAACATTGAAGAAAGAGACTGGTGTAGCAGTA
>JAFIDM010000179.1:41878925-41894762 GCA_023159025.1 Thereuonema tuberculata | reverse complement strand
TTCTGCTTCTTCAGGCATAACTTCATCATCTAATTCGTACAAAGCAATTTAAATAATTAAAAAAAAACTAAAACAAATATATGCAATGTTTAAAATTACTGAAAGGCTTCATTATTTTTACAATGGCTTTTGAATTTTTCTAAAAAAAAAAATGGACATTTCCACACCTTTTTGTTTATTAAAACAATCAAAACTATTGATAACACATGCTTCAATTATAAATCTTGTTGTTGTGTCAAATACAGTACATTATTAAATAGGACTGTTACTAACGGATCTGGATTATGTCCGAGTGTTATACAATGGTTTGCCCAATCAGATATTTCAGGATATTTATTTCTAAATGCGGTAATATTCTTTAACTCGTTCACCTAATGTACGTCCAGTATTACCAAAATATATTCCTCCACATATATGACATTTTAATTTATAGATAACATCCATCAGTGTCATTATATTACATATTTTATAAATTAGAAAATGAAGTTATGTTTGAAGAAGTAGAAAAAGCTACTTTCTGAAATATAATGTTTGGAGAAGAATTTGTTTTCCTTGTATTTCCTGTATCGTAATTCTGGTATTGATTTTTTTTATCAAAAGCTTTCCTAACATTATAGAAATGATTGAATCCTCTTCTAAGGCGATTTTTACTTCGGGCTTTAGCCTCATTTAACTATTTGCAAACATTTCTCTCTTCTAGACCTTTCGTTCCGTTAATATATTCGTAGAAAACTGGAAAAAGAACGTTTGAAAGCCGGCATTTTTTTCCTCTGTGAGTTGTTAAGTATGATTGAGGGGAATTTGAAGAGACTGAGGACCGATGCCGCTTCCCCTGCGTTCATCAACATCAAAGAGGTTAGTTGCACCCTTAAAGATGTTGACAGACTCTCGCGTGTATCGGACCTGTATTTTTTTTCCTACTCCTGATTCGAGATATCATCTGTCACTGCCACCTCGAGACTGGAAGCGAAATATGACATCTTTCAGGCCATTTGCAAGTTGTTTTTTTCTCCTTCGGAAATTGGGAAGAGAAGCGCCTTTAATGATGCAATCATTAAGGAACGACTGTGGCGCTATTTGTCGAAGTATAGGAACAGCTTTATCGAATGGAAAGTTATTTCAAATTAAGAATTTGTTGCAGTGCAGTAGATTGTACTCAAATTAACAAATACACTCTCTGACAAAAAAATGGACGCACTTAGAAGGAATTATCCAATTGAGACAAAGTTTGGTACGTTTAATGTACAGTACATTAAACTGTACAGAAAACGAAGTGATTAGAATTTCAGAACAGTTGAATGATTTATTGGACAGACAGAGCTACTTAAATTGGGCAGATCAGTACGGTCAAAGAACGTAAATAGATACAAATACTGTACGTTCTTTGGTACGACGTTGGTCACCTCTGGCCTGAATACAAGCTATTACTCGACGTGACATTGATTGGTACAGTGTCGGATGCTATTTTGCGGAATTTCTTGCCAAACGGCCTCCAATTGGCGAGCTGATTCGTCGACATTGGGATGGTCGCAGGCTATGCCCCGTGAAATCCCAAATGCGTTCAATAGGAGAGAGATCTGTCTGGCCAAGGTAGCAACCACAAACACAATCAATGGAGAGGCATGCCGTGCTTGGTCGGGCGTTACGTTGCTGAAAAGTAAGCGGGGTGCCGCGAAGGGAACGGCAACACAACAGATAGTAGAATTTCGTCAATGTACCGCTGTGCTTTGAGTGTCAGGGAGGAGGGGTCCGGTCAAGGAGGTCGGGCTATCAAACGAAATAGACCATAACTCCCTGTTTTCGGATCGTGTGACGTGCGACAGTATGAGTGGGGTCCTTCTCCAGGCAGTCTGCGCTGGTCGTCGGAGATCAGTTCAAAACGGGACTCGTCACTGAAAACAACTCCTCCCCAATGAGCACAATTCCACGTTATCCCTCTGGAAAGGAGATTCACTCTTTATACAAACCATAACGGTGCTCAGTTCCAATGCGCTGTAGCTTCGACTATTCATTCATTGGGTGAGAATTTTTGATAGTGTGCATATTCCGTTGAAAGTTGAAAGGTTTTTGCATGTGAATTTTCATTACTATTAGATTATTTTTTTCGTGTTGCGTCTTTTTTTTTTGTCAAAGAGTATAGTAACATAAAAGTTTTGACGAAAAAAAAAATCGATTTTGTAATTAATATATTTAAAAAGAATCCATCCTACGTTGAGGATGTTTTTGAGAAATTGATGAAAAGTTGGGAAAGATAAAAGATCTAAAGATTATCTTTAGATTAAAGGTTAAAGCAAAAGGTAAAGGTTAAACTCTTTATTATTATGTCCCCGTGTCCTCATTAGATGATAAAACAGCACATGAATTGAGGCTCCTGAAATCTTCAGCTGAACGGCACAAAGTTGAAATTAGCCGCTCTTAACATCTATTCTAAGGAACCCGCTACCATTTGATGAAGACTGGGTGAAGTGCTCAACAGGAAAAAAAAAAAAAGAAAAAGAAAAAATAATTGTCTGTTTTTTTTTGTTTTTTTTTTGTACTATTTCGTCTGAGATCTCCGTGGATATTTTTTGGGTGGCTAACAATAACTTTCATTTAAAGTATCCCAGCAACGATTAAAAAAGAAATAAAAATATTGTTGCGATAACATATTGTTAGCCACTTAAAATAGTACTACATGAAATATGAGACATACAAATAATCGAGCTGAACTTTCATCGCCACAAGCTGTTGATCACTTAACACTTGTTATAATTTAAGTTTCATATTTTTAATTTACATAGTTTTTTTTTGGGGGGGGGGAGCAGGAAGAGTTGTAAGATTCGACCTGTACAAAAAAAAGTTTAAGTGAAAGATAGCATACTTAAAGTATCCCTATTCAGAGCTCTCTGTACCTCCAACTAATAAGCGAAATGTCACCAGAAATAGGAATAAATAATTTAAGTCATGGCAGAAAGATTCCGTGAAAAAAAAAAATATAGTTCCAAAATTTGCCAATAGGATAAAATATGGCGCTGTAAAGAGAAAATTGTAGACATTATTTAATGAAATAAAAATAATTAAACTGAGGCTTCAAATGTAATTTAATAAATAATAATTACTAATCGAAATAAAACTGAATTGAGAGAATTTGATTGAGGGCTGTCATACGCAAATTACGCGAAAGGGAGCAGCGTAGGAAGCCTCGGTATCAGGTGAAGGAGCCTCGTTTTCACTTGGGTGTCAGTTGAGAGACGAACGTGAAGTGAAGCAGTTAGGTAGGCGGACGAAAGGTGAAGCCGAGTCAACTGAGATGAAGACCATGTGGACCTACACCTTGCAAAAATCAAGGACGTGTAAGCTCAGTAATCTTCAAGTCCTGTAAGTACTTTTATCATTATGAAAATTGCAAGGATTAGGTGTGATAAGAATCGAGGTAGGAAGTTCCTATGAAGAAAATGCTGAGATTAAAATGTCGTCGTCACATGAGGCGAATCAGAAATAATTATTTAAGTGAAGTAATTATAGTTCCTGATATCATAAATGAATCCCAGGCAGATATATATTTATCTAAAGTAATTAAATATATGTATATATGATAATTATTTATGTTAACCCAAATATTGCATAAAGTGAATGCAAGAGTTTTTCAGTTAATACTAACTAAATTCATTATTGAATATCTGTTGAGTAAGATGCGAACATCAAACATATTACTACGTAATCAAATAGTGTCAAGAAGTGAATAATTGTGCTTCAGATATTAGTGTCTTATAAATAAGTGCGACAGTGCTTCAGTTCTTAGTGCATTACAAATAAAGTGCAACGAATTATATTTAAGTGAAAGTGAATCGAACAAGTTTAATGTACAATTTAAGTCTATTGTTTTTGAGTGAAAAGTGCCCTTCAACAACAGATATTGAGAAAGTTCTTAAGCGATATGAGAGCTTTCATTACATTAATTGTTTAGTGAATAAGTGAAGTGAATAGAAGAATATAAAGCCAGTGGGCTTTCTAAGATAAATTCTGAAGACACGTATTGAAAACGTGTATAGATAGAATCAAGTGTTCAAGAAATAATCTTGTACTATCATCCGGAAGCTTCTGACTCCCAAATATAAAATGGGCCAGTGCCACAGTGGAAATAATGGTGCCATTCATTAAAAATAAAAAACCAGTAAATATCCTTCAAAAATGCATGACAAAATATCAATAAATGAAAAATTAAGAAAAGATGAAATTTCAGTTTTTTATGTTTGCCCTTTATAAAAACAAACTAAATTGGCCTTAGTCCCTTCTTTCTTAATGCATGGCTTTCATGCTCGCCTGACCTTAACCGTGTGATTTTTGACTGAGATGTTGTCCAAAGCTCAAGGCCAAAGCATATCGATAATTGTCCCTAACCTGCCTATCTTAAAGCACAACGTAATATAGCATATGCCGATATTTCTCCCGCAGTCGAGCACGTTAAATATTCAATTATAATTTCTAATCCAGAACAATAAAAATCACATCCAACTTCATCAACAGCGACTGTGGGTGATTTTTGGAGCTTTGACAGCATTTTCTCTTGCACAGTTCTGTCTCAGTTTTTGAAAAGAGCAAACACAAAAATTCGAATTTCATTTTTAGCTTTGTTTTCATTATTCAATTGTTGATACTTTGTCGTGCATTTCGTCTTGTACAACGCCATGTTTCACCCTCTTGGCATGTTTTGGAATTAAAAATGTCTTTTCACGGAGTCCTTCACCCAATTCTTGGAGTCGTCTATTTCCTAATTCTGGTCACGTTTCGTTTATCAGTAGAAGCTACAGAAAGCTCTGAATAGCTTACTTTTATTACGACCACCTTGTACACTATTGTACACTATTGCCACTGTGTATTGTTTTGTTTTCTGACTAACTGAACTGATTTTTTTAAGTTATTTTTTTTTTTTTAGGATACAACGAAATTTGATCAATCGATCTTTGAAAGTTTAGAAATATTGAAAAAAAAAAAAAGTAATAAATAAAAGAACGAACTTTCTAAAAGTTCAATTCTAAGGCCCTAGGGGATTTTTGTTGAAATATATTACAGCTAATTGTAATAAAAACTTGTCAGTTTAATCAAGCAAAAATTACAAAGACATTCTTGACATAAATTTCACTTGAACGCCGACGAAATCTTTACATTTATATCCAATCGTCTTTTTTTTTAAATCATTAGAAAATTCATTAAGGTCATATTTTCGTTGATGCGCTTGAATAACTGCTAATTAATCACTTCTTATCCTTTCAACTAAGATGTGTTTGCTTGGAATTCGTCCCATTTTCAGTAATGAAGGAGACACGAAGGAAATATTGGCAAAACTTTTGAGGACGAGATTAAAAAAAACAGCGCCCTCTATCGATCACGTGATTGGAGCAATTAAAACTCTGCATCAGATCATAAATCTCTTAGGCTAATTTACGTCATATAGACGACAACTTTATGCCGTTGGGCATAAAAAAAAATAGAAATCTGATTAATTTATTTTCATTATCTTTTAAAGAAGTCAGAAGGGATGTAAATTTACCCGATTTTTCTTAAATAACACAATATCACAAAGTCGTAAAGTTGAATTGGAAATATATGTTGAAATGTGTGTTGAAAATTTTCATTCCTTTCTTAAAAATAACATATATATACATATTTTTTTTTCTTTTTCGAAAATGATATACTCTAAATTCTAGAACTTTTTATAATTTTATTCATTCTTAATTGGAAATTATTGAAGGTTCAGATTTAATTATGTTATAAAATCTATATGTCCGTCTATCTCTTCATCTATTTTCTTTCGCCATATTTCTATAATGATGCATAGAGCGAAAAACAAATTTTGTATTATTATTTTTTTTTTTTTAATTCCTGAGACAGTAATCGAAAAAGAATTTTTTTTTTTTTTTTATTATATCCGGTTTCTCTACAGCGATGCACCGTTCAGGAGAAACGTGATATTTCAGATTCCATTCCACGAAGAACCTTAGACATGAGAAATACAAAAAAAGAAAATAAATTCGTACTTAAGTTTCCTCGTGGAATATATTCTGAAATATCACGTTTCTCCTGAACGGTGAGTCATAGGAGAAAAACCCAGTATTATAAAAAAAAAAAAAAAAAAAAGAATCCTTTTTCCTATATTAAGCAAACGATGACTAAAATACCAAATATTTTCAGAAGATCCTCTCAGGATGACGTGAAGCAAACCTACTAAAGTTAATAAAAATCCGTATGTCTTATGTTTTATTTTTAAAAACTGTATGAGGTTTACTATTTATCGCTAATAAATTTCAAATTAACGGTTTTCTGTTTTTGAAAGGTCTGTTTGAAGTACGAATCATTCCTTTGTCAAAAACTGCCTTACTATATTGAAATCCTTACACACATTGAAATATAACGAAAAAGGAAGTTCTTATTTGTGATCTTTTTTTTTTTTTTTTTTTTCGTTCCCATAGTGTTTTCGGTCTCTTTCACGTAGAATCAGAGTTGCTTTTCATTTAACAACCCTTTAATTTTCTGTTTCCCTTCTTGTATTCCGTAAATAAAAAGAAAATTCATTCTTATAAACGTTCAGTCGATTCTACAATTTTTCTCCGATCTTCCTTGTTTGGATTTGGGAGGCAACTTGTTTGCTAAAACATTATCGAAGCGGAGTGAATATAAAAGATAACAGTAGAAAGATAAAGAAGTTTCAATCTTAGACAACTGGAAAATGTGGATTGGGATGGAGGAGGACCGATACATTTAACTGAACAAAGTAAAAACTAATAAATGATTTAAAGTGTATTTGTTTTCCATTCTGTCTAAAAGATGGAGAAGAGCGAACGAGACTGACGAGGAAGAAATGGGAGAAGCCGGAGGAAACCAGTTTCCACATCATTAATCCTTCTTTCCCTAATACAATTTTAAAGTCTAATACAGTAAACTCCCGATTATCCACGGAATTGGATGGCGCGGCAACCGCGGATAAGCGAATTTCGTGGATAATCCGAAATGGGACGAAAATCAACACAAAAATCATGTTTGTTAACATGTTTTATTTACATTAAAATGGCAATACATACAGTTACAGTTCACACATTATAAACAATTATTTTATTTTAAACTATTTATTTATTTTTTAAATTTTATTATTACGTGAAGGCTCTCCCGTAATTTAGTGTAAGCTGCCGGGTTAGGATAAGCTACGTCCACAAGGTCGTTCTTTAAATTGTTTGTCTATAATTGTCTTCATTTACTTTGTTAGTCTATTTTATTGTTTACCTTATTCTAAATTTAATTTTTTTTTAAAATTCCGTAATTTATTGTGCTGTGAAAAAAATGGAAACAGGAGAGGTCCGCGGATAATCCACCCGCGGATAATCGAGAGTTTACTGTATTAATAACGGTATCTTTAATGTAATATTTTGGTTTTGGAACAGAAGTCGAAGAATAGTATGTTTACGTTAAGCCTTACAGATGAAAAGTAGTAAACCATTTGCAACTTAACAATGGTTGAAGTCGCCATCTTTACAATAGACGGCAAAAAATTAGCGTAACTGGCGGGGAGAATTAACCACAACAAATCTGAAATCGTTTGTGTTGTGTTCGAAATGTAACGATTGCATTATTCATTGCAATTGAAGCTTTGGTATTGATTTCTTTGATATTTCAGTATATAAACAGAAGCCATAATATAAATTATGAACTGCACCTATTCATTACTTGCCAATGAGTGAAAACCTGTCGCAGACATTCAAATCCATCCCCTAATAAATCATGGCAATTGTAATGGATTTCATGTTTATTGGGAAAAGGGAAAAATCATAGCGAAGAAGATGCAAATCCATTTATTGTGAATTTTATGAATGTGTTCATTTTCCAGGTTCAATCATTGCCTTCCGGTTTCTGATAGTTATTTTTTATTCGTATGTGGTTAAATGTTTTAGAATTCAGAATGAAACCTGCCGAAATGATTTTAATACCTACTTCTGATTCAATCGCAACTGAAATCAATCACATTACAGCTTTCACGATTTGGAACTGATAAAGATGATGTAATATTTAACAAACAAAACATAAAAAAACAACCTTACGTCATTTCTTCAGAAGAGGAAGAATTGAAAATATAGAATACGCTTCTACTAAAAGCGTCGAATTGTACCGACTCATAGGAAAATGAAATACCTAAATAAATAAAACAGAAAGAATGTACCCATGTAAGTTAGAAATCTTACATAAAATTTAAATACAAATTTACTAAATTTTAAATAAAAATTGTTTACTGAATTCTGCATGTTTTGATTTGTAGTTTTTGCCGTAGACGACATAAGCGAGATTATAATTGTTTACATTTATGTAGATGTAAGATTTTTAGAGATTGTAGAGTCTAACGAAACTTATTCTTTAGTAGAATAAAAAGATGACAGTTTCAGTTCCTTCAGTGGCTTGACGCATATCTCTGACAGTATGTATACAGGGTGATTCAAAATTCCCCGTACAAACTTTAAACTTACGGTTTGGTTTTATATTCCTGATCTGTTCATAGTGGAATGTAAGTCCGCAAACGCCATCTGAATGTGCCAGAGGGCGCTGTTTGGCAGCACATTAGTTGGGCAGTGTGAGCCACCGTCATTTGAAACGTTGACTTTGTACTAGTAGGGTGTATTGATTCACTAATGCTGAGGGGGCAAGTATGCACGTAGCCTATGGGGCTGCGAACGGAATCGGATGAGCCACTGTACGATTGTATCTTGAACTGTTCCTCAACAGACGTGTGTGAAACAGACATGGTTGTATACTTGATAGTGTCGTATTGTAGACTTAGGGCTAATAAACACATCTATCTTACGTGTTGTCTTTTATTTCTGAATCTTTATATACCTTTTAGCACATTCGGATGGCGTTTGCGGACATACGTTTCACTACGAATACGATTTGTTTTTGTATTCATGAGCTACCTTTAAAGTTAGTACAGGGAATTTTGAATCACCCTGTATATTGTTTCATGTAAGTTCTCTTAATGTTTTTGTTCTAAACTTATCAGTGTTATCACTGAAATGTATTGATTATTTCAGCTTTCAAAAGATATAAATCCGCAAACTGTTTTTCTGTTATCCAAAGACAAATACAAGGATTTATACAAAAGCAATACTCATTATCTAGCCACTTGTAACTTTTCTAAAACAAACTTCATTTTAGACGAAGACGTTTTAATAGTCATTGTTATTCTTTGCCACAGGAATTGTAAATTGAATTCTAAATTGGCTGAGAGTTTTTTTTCTCGGCCTCCTAAGAATACCACACTTCCTCCTACACCCTCACCCCCCGCCAACTTCTCCCACCTCGTTAAATTGCCTTTCCATTTTTCGATTCCGTGTTTGCAAGTCGGCAACTTAATGAAAAAGCACAGTAATAAAAAAAAAACCTAACAACTTTGGAAGCTGCAAAAGACTTTCTGACAAGCTGTCATTGTAGAGTCCCCCGACGTTTCGATGGTCGTCGGAACCGAATCTTAAGGTTAGTCTCCGGAGGAAACACAAAGCTTTTGGAAAATCCTCTGCAGATGGATTGAATCTCCCGACAGTGTCAAATGCGAAGCACATTCGACGTCCAATTCAATTTGTGGATGTTGGTTGTGTTGAAGAAGTGTTAATCGGTTAGTTATGACAGGTCACATTCCCCCTCGCCAAAGGTTTCATCTCAAGAGTAGGAATCCATTATCAGTCAAGTCAGGGTTAAGTGCAATGCCATCAAACTTCCATAAAAGCATTTGCATTTGAACAAACTTTAACGGGATAAAATGTCATCGGGGGCAATTTCTATGAACGGAAAAAAAAAAACTGATTCTTATACTTTCTACAATTTCAAAAAAGAAAAAAAAAGAAACTTCTGATAAGTCCTTAAAGAATTTAAGTCTACTCTTTGATTTTTGTTTTTGTTTTTTCATTAAACAGCTAAATGCTGGCTCCTGGAAGCCTCTCATATATAACGGAAAACAAAATTTTATTTATTCAAAAACACAAATTACATCAAGTAAACTGAAAACCAAAACTGCCAATAAAGTTTAAATTCTAAAAAATGTAAGCAATACAATATTGAAATCTATTTGTAACAGTCGGAAATTTGCGCAGTTGAGTTGATCATGCAACAATACTCCTGTTGCCTGGCAACGCGCGTGAGAACTTCAATTGTTGCGGCCGTTTGCACAAGTTTTTTTTAATAATGTAGATTTGAACGAAAAGTCTTCGTGTTTGTAAATTATAATACCTATCTAATACAATAATCTTACTTTGGAATTTCTCATTTGTCTAAAAAATTGATTGAATTCTCGGTAACCAATTTAAACTGCCTAAACCCTATTAAATTTAATCGGTTCACATCATGTGCAAATTTAGAACCAATTGAAGTATATTTAAACTTAGCAGAAACTCATTGTTTGCTTTATTGGGAGTTATTGTTTCGTTTCTGATATTTTCCACGCGCTAATTACTAATTTTCAACAACGAGAAATTATCTCTAGTCACTGTTAGTATTTTGTGCGTCGACATGTACGAAGATGATTTGTTCACTGGTTCAGAAGCTATTATAAACGTAAACACAACCCCCCCCCCCCCCCAAACACACACACACACATCATATATGTAAGACTGTAGGTTTACCAGGCATTCATGAACTGCACTTTTGAAAGAAAAATAACGACACATTCAACCAATAAGAAGTAGTCTAGTGAAATGGCAAAATAATGTCTGTTTTTCTTTCCATTTAAGTACCTTCTAGCAAAAGCCGAAACTGTTACGATTACCGCTTTCTTGTTTTCAGTTTTATTTCATAATGGACAAATTAACGTGCGTTGAAGACAATATGATAAGAAAATAAGGCACAAATTAAACGTTCACTGAGCTACTTTTGGATGTTTTGTACCGGGAACACAAGACGGAACATTTCGAGATTCCTATCTCTTCTCTATTGGGTTCGCCCAGTATTCAATAGCTCAGTGGAACCAAAAGAACATAAACAAAGGATAAATGAACAAAACAATGACCCCTTAAGTTAAAAAACATAAAAATGTAAATTAAATAATAAAAAGGGTAATAAATTAATCCCCGCTAGCTCAACGCTTAGCATATGAGGGATTAATTGTAAAAAAAACATACAGTTCAGTGAACCTCTAATTTGTGTGCGTTTATATGCCGTATTTTCTTATTCAGTTTTATTTCAAGGAACTCGATTTTTTTTTAATATTTATAGTCATAAAATTTATTAACGATAGTTGTTCTAAAAATTTTTATGAATTTTTTACAGCTAAATTCGTCTTGAAATAACCCGAATCCCTCTGGTTTTCATGAAACTTGATATTAGTAAAATACCTAAAATCTATCAACCAATCCCAAAGAAGAATTAATACGCAATAAAATTGGCATGTTTCTCATTCATTGTATATGGTTTGTTTCTGATTGGATATTTACTTCTGTGGGCGTTATTAAGGCTACCAGTGTTGATTTAGAAAAACTCCCTTCCCATAAAAATTATACTGTTTGTTCAGTATTAAAAGAAAAAAATACAGTTAATTGGAGTTGCTGCTGTTCGCAGTGACATTGGTGTATTACGGTAAATTAATTCTCCAAGATTAAGAATTTTTTTTGCCCTTTATAAATTTTTTCCCCTTACTATTTAGACTAGCTAATGAATGAATTTTAATTTCAATTCAAAATGTTCAAATATAGCGTGGTGTCGATGCATCGAACAACGGATTTCCGTATTTGTGATGTCCCACCAGGAATCCTGATGATCGTGAACTTTCATTGGACATTTCCCAAAACTGTTTCCTATTTATTCAAACAATTTTATTTGTAACTTAAAGCTTGAGAAAGGTCCCTCTCGGGACAGAAACCGGTTGTGTATATATATATATTTTTAGTGTGTGATTAAAAATTTTTGGACTTCGTCAATCTTTTTAAAATGAGCAGTGCATTTAAAATTTTACTTTTTAGCTGATTTAATTTCATCAAAATTATTGTTTGAGATGTATAAAAATTATCATATTTTAATAAATAAATAAATAAATAAGTAAATAAATAAAATAATGCTTATTGGGGATATATCATACAGTACATCTCTGCCATCTTGTTTTCCGTCCAGCTAACACAACTTGATTGCTTCAATACTAGTTGCTTCATATTAAGTTTCCTGTAGTGTATTTAACATAGATCTTGGTTAGAGATATCGCTGTTATCACTGTACCCTATCAATGCCTACAAGGTCTGTTGCATCCAAGCATTAACATTCCGCTTGCATATTACACGGCTGGGGTTAACGAAGGGGAGCTGGACATCCAGTAGCTGCGAGAGAAGACGAGAATTTCAAAAGATCACCTACTGTTCACGACGTAGTTTCGCCTGGAGATTTTTTTTCTTCCAATTGTTCCTCATTGGTCTCTTTGAAATTCGCTGTCAACTTATCCGATCAAAGGCATTGATCGCAAGGGAAAAAGCTTAAAATTAATAACTTACTCGTAGATCGATCTTTTAGATACTCTTTAAGAACAAAGGCCTTAGAGAGAGAAAAACAACACAAAACAAGGAACCTGTGACATTTTCCCATCCACCCCCACCTCCCTATAAACAAAGGCAACAGTTTGATTTGACATGAAAAGAATCAAATGAACAATTGGTTTAGATTAGATCGAACCATGGTTTTTTTTTGCCTAAAAATACGGGAACATTGTTAGACGATCAGTGGCCAACAGGTCACGTGATACTGTTTGGATCCATTCATTCACAGCAAAGTGATCAAAAAGAAAATATATTTTAGAAAGAGAAAACTTAAGAAATATTAGTTTTTTTTGAAAAATCAAATTAAAATGAAGTTCTTATTTATCATGGATTGGAGGTGACAGTATCTGAATATAAAAAAGATCGTAATCCTTTTCAGTGATAACCTCTGCAGATAGGGATTTACTTTTTTTTGAGAATAAGGATTAAGATCACTCTCGTATTCAGTATCCAGCAAAAGAGATCCTACGATCATGGAAGAGACACTTGGATTATTGTAAAAAAAACACAAGAAAAAAAAAGTCATGTTTTCTAGGAAAATAAATATATTTTAATACTTACATATTTATTAAGCTGAGCCTGTAACCTATTCTATTATTGCTAGATAAAAATAACTATTTTTTTTTTCTAATGCTATTAAATAAGAATAAATAAACTGTAAAAGTTTTATGAGCACATTAAAATTTAAAGAGTACGTATTTCTCTATTTAAATTTTAATGTGCTCATAAAACTTCTACAGTTTATTTATTCTTGTTTAATAGCATCAGAAAAAAAATAATGTAGTTATGTAGTTGTAATTATTTCTCTGTTAATCGAATCCCCCTGATAAGATTTGGATGTTTATTTTGCCATCTTTCCTGAAAAGTTTACTTTGGAAGATCTCGGACTTGAAAATACGAATGAACCTTCGCCGCCTTCCACGTGTTAGAGCGGGGATGGAAAACCTGCCTTAACAAACAGTCCTACGGTCCTTTGTGATACTCAGTGCGGCCTTTAAAATTCGTATATGGTTTTATTAGGAAATTTACAAAAGAGAGCAGTAAAGGATTATGTTATAAATAAAGCTGACAATGCGGCAATCAAACCTGAATGTTGGAAAACGTGCGCAGACTGTTTACAAAATCGATTGAAATAAATTGACCCAAATATTTCTGTTTCGATACAATCTCATCTTGCTTAACGACAGAATTAGGTTCCTGAAAAACATGTCGTGAAATTTAATTTTCGGTAAATAGCGATTTTTCCGTACATCCAATGTTGCAATTTAGTAAATCTTAGAAAAAAATTGATGTTTGCTGTTTTTTAATAACATATGCCTTTCAAAATATATACATCTTAATACATGCCTATGTGAATGTATGCTGCATGCAATACAGTTTGCTGCCTGATGAAGTCTCGTAACAAGTCTCGTAAGTTACGTAACACGTGACCTTCCACTGACAGCATGAAGAAGCAAATTTTTAATAGCTTCTCTGTAATGCAAAGATGTTTGCAGGAAAGCTAGCGCCTGGGGGTCATTCTGATCTGCGGTATTTGCAAATTAATTTCGCAAAAAAAAAAAAAAAATTTTTGTTTTTAAATCCATATTTCTAATATGTTACATTAAATTGTCATTTTCTTAAAGATTTTTTTTTAACATCAATAACTAAAAGAATTAGGCTTAAGTTCAAGAAAACAAAATATAATATTGTTGATGTACGCACAATGAAACACAGATTTAATAAACATGTACTAACAGTTTTAAACTGTTTCTTTTCATCAGACTTTCAAAAATTTGAAGAAAAACTGATATCGTTCAGAATTCACTGTTATTAAATAACAATTTTTGTTAATGACAGTTATCTTTTCTTGTTATTTACTAAAAGTCTTCATCACACAGTAAATGAAGATAGGTAATATTAACACATTATTTATTTTTCCGAAATGGCTTTTCTTGTATTTTCATCCATCGGAGTTCTAAATATTCTTTAAAATGAAGTACTTTAGGGAGGGATGGGCGATACAGACCTATACGCAAAATATACTGATTTCATAAGTATAACTTAACTACTGATAAAATAAAAAAATATATACACAGGGTGTACCTGAAATGTGCTGCCAAACTTAAAGGTTGTATTCAATCATGCAAACCAACGAATGAATACCGTATAAACATGGGTCTGGAAATGCTTTATTTCCAAGATATGAACGGTGCAACAATACTTCAAAATGAAAGTCAAATTGAATTGAATTCCAAGATGGCATTAGTATTAACTGTTACAATAATATTAATTTCCCAAACATTACTTGAGTTTTTGGCTGGTGATTAGTATCATGAAACAACTAGTTGCTTAAATATAGAGAAAATCATAATTCAGTAAAAGAACAGTGGAAAACTGGTATTAGTGATTGAAAAAGTTGTTATTGTTTTAACATCAACGACATTAAAGTACGGAGTAACAGTGGATTCAAAAATAAAATTAACATTTCGTTACAGATTGTTTTGGTAATTCTGTCCAGAACTTTTTATATTTCTTGTGTTTGAATGCCATTCAATGTGTTTGGTGAAGAAGACTCTGCTGTGGCTCTTTCCTTCCAGCAGCTATCTCTTTCCGTAAGCTTTTGGAAAAATGACCTAAGTTCAAGGGAAGGCTGAGAAAGATCTCTCCAGGTAATTCACTACTTTTCGAAAGGAGAGGCAGCGAAAAAAGAAGCATCGTAAAGAAATAAAAATGTTATAAAAAAAGGAACATTCTCCCAGTGTAGTGAGACGGGAGAAAATCAACAAGAAAATCAACAAGAAAAAGAGAAATATTTTAAATGAACATGATTAACATAGAAACATCATTGCGCAATGATGTAACACGAATAGTTTTGATTAAATGAATTGAATTTAAGTTGATCCTCAGTTTTCCCTGTTTGGAATTTTCGACAAGTGATTTTTCTTTTCAAATACAGCAAATACATTTTTGTTCTTTGAATTGTATTTTAGAAGTGAGTTTTCTAGACTGCCTTTTGTGTGTGTTCTTGATGACTGATCGCATGATTTGGCGTTATTATTAAAGTATCATTTTGTTTACAAAGAAACCAAACCAAATATTATACATCTGCATTTCGTTTCGATAACCAATCAACTTTTTTTCTGTTTTTATCTTTCTTGCCGCAGTGCAGCCACAGATGCACCATTAACCTAAAATAACCAACCATTCGTGTTCCTACATTTATTTATGTTTAGTAAATTCCAATCTTTTATGTGATTTTCTTGATAATGGCGGACTTTCTACCTCCCCCACCCCTTTTTTTCCTCCGTTTTCAAAACTTCAATTTCGT
>JAFIDM010000179.1:41804928-41873711 GCA_023159025.1 Thereuonema tuberculata | reverse complement strand
TTTCCTGGTTTAGTCTGTCTTTGAATTGCTTGTATTTATTTGTAAATGCCTTTGAACATCATATCATCATTTTGAAATTTATTTGTGTTATTTATTTGTGAGAGTTTTGCAGCAATCACCAAAGATGTGATTTTTTTTTCTTTGTGGGACCAAGTTAATTATTTTTTTTAAATTATCATATAATTTACTAATTACCAAAACAAAAAAATAAAAATAAAAGAACAATTTTTGAATATGTTTCTTACTAAATGGTAAGAAAAAACTAGTTCGGTCTCAGGACGAACTTTAAACTTTATTGCAGTTTTATTTGTAGCTTAATTTATAAACTACTTAAAAAAAAAAATAACTCTTTAAATGACAAGTTACATTAAAATTAAGTATTATTTGTTTTTTAGCTTAATTTGCAGGCTACGATTGCTCATTTTTGTGTGTGTTTTCAGCACTTACAGAAAGCGGTCAAGTTTTGCGAAACTGAAGTAAATGCAAAACAAAAGTGCAAAAAAGTAAATTATAAAATAGTGCCTTTCTTTAAATGCTGAAAGCCTAAAAAAGAAAAGAATGGTTACAGTATTCAGGCTCTCTAAAAATGTTTATAGTTAGCATTAAAAAAAAAAGTATAAGTTTAATTTTATTTTCGATAATTTTTTTTTATAAATAATGTATTTTTTTTTAGTATCTTGTTAACTTCAGACTTAATATTTTTTATTTTTTTGTGTATATGAAGCAATGACCATTTATCAATAGTCATGCATCTTATTTTAATACGTATTTTCATTTTAAAGAACAAAATAATTTTAAAGGATTTATTAATTTGATTAGTTAAAGGATTACTTTACATATCTTTTTAATAGATATCTGTGATTATTAAGATTTTTTTTTAATTCTTTTTATTTGTTGTCTGTGTGTATGTTTTGTAAAGAAGATGATGCAATTGATTTTTGTCTGTTGTGATTTTAAAATTATCAATTTTTTTTTTTGTCTTCATTAATATTTTGTAATCAAATGAAAATTTAAACCTGAAGGAGCAGAAGAAGCTATTTAGTTTTTGCTGGCTTTTGTTGCTTGTAAGTTTATTAGGTTATTCTAAGATGTTGGCTGATATCCATTTGTTTGGATTTTCATTATCTCAATTTTTCTGGTGATTTTGTTGTTAGTTGATTGAACAACAACTAGAATATTGAGCTTCAAAACTACCATAAAAAGAATATTTGAAGCAAAAGAATTAGTTACTTTCTTATGCCGTTTTGCAGTGATTAACAATTGCTATGTACCTTAACCAACCAACCTTAACCAAATACGTTTCTAGCTTCCTTATTTCTTTTGTTTTTATATTGGCCAACCATCTAGGTGTTGTAATAATGACTTGTTCACTGTAGAAAGGTTTTCCTCAGCATCTGTTTCACTGCAAACTTTTCTTTTCATGTTGACTCTTGATGCTTTTCTTTGTTGAAAAAGACCCCAAACAAGTGAACGTCATCAATTTGTTATTGAGAATTGCTGTGCTGCTGGTCAGCACCAGTTAACACTTGTAAATGTTTGTTATTACATTCCTCTTGACAAACCTTTCCCAAGAAAGGATTCATATCTAAATGTTAGAAGGAATAAGTAATGAAAAACAATTCCACATATCTATAAAATTTCATCCTTGATCAAGTCACTTATGAAGATACTACAGTAACGTGCTTTGGAATCATAGGTTTTGAATTCACCAGAGCGGTTCATAAACTGACAGCTAGTCTAGAGTTACGATGTACAGTCTTTTTTTCAACTTTTTCTTTTATATTCACTTGGAACTCTCACTACATTTATTTTCCCTCCAGTACATTTTCATTATTATTATTTAGTTCATTTTCATAATGTAAACTTGTTTTCTTACAAATTAATTTCCTGTTTGAATATTTTAAGATAATTTGAAATCTTTATGATTTTTTTTAAATTTATGAAAAAAACAAAACAAAAACAAAAACCAGATCTGGAAAAAAAGCAACTTAGATTTCTCTCACTCCTTTTTGTAAGAATTTGGAATTTTTATTTACAAGCTTGAATTCCATATACCTTTTATACTCCACAGATGCTTAATTAAATTCCATATTAATTACAAATGCTTATTTCTCACTGAAAGCAAAGATTTGCTTGAATAAATAAAAAACCAAACCCCTTTTTTTAAGTAATGTTAGCTGGCTTTCAATACCTCATAATTTCATTGCCTTAATATCACAAGGTAAAACAAAGATGCTTCAGGCAAAAGCTTTGCACCATTGATTCCCCTGACAGTTACTTTGTGAGGTCGCACAAGAAGACCATGATTAGGCTTACAAATGAAATACCTTTTACCTTGTATAGAACCATCATTGCATTCCGTAATTCAACAGCAATCCAATTGCCCTCAGCAATATATTTGACCAATATATTGGACTGTACCTAAAATGAAGTAATATAATAACAATACGGAAACTAAACTTTTTTTCTGCCCCTATATTCAATAAACGAACAAGAAAAACGTTGAAACTTCTTATTTTTCTCAATTTCAATTTCAGCTTTAACTTTTACCAATTTTTACACAACATTTTATTAATTTTTTACTTTTATACTCAATAAAAGTAAAATAGTTCTTTGGTTGAACAGGGATAATTTTTTTTCATGAAATAAAATTGCACTTACGCTTTCATATTTGTGTGAATTTTCGAGGTACCTGTTCCTTTTTAACCTGCAATTTCTGTTCTCTGCTTATTCCTCTGTTACACGATTTTTCCTTAGATATGTGAGTGATCACTATCAGAGACGAATATTCTCATCATTGGAAGGATGTTTTTCTGTCGACTTTGCATTGTTTGAAAACTGTTCGGTGGCAATGGCCGATCTGGTTTGAGTCTTTATAGAAGACCTACAAAATCCTTCAATATTTGAATATTCAAGAGCATTGATCATTGATAATGTCACATTAAATTCACTTCAAACTGCTCCTAAAATAACTTGAACAAAACAAAATTAAAAAGGCCTAAGGACATGTGACATGTATTATTGTGAAAAAAAAAATCATATACTATAAAAATAATAGATCTGATTTATTTTTATAAGCTTAAGTTCCATTTACAATTAGTAGCTAAAATTGACTTAGCCAAATATGAATCCAAATCAGATTTTCTTTCTGTCTTGTACCTATAATCTTTTTTGTATAATATTTCGCTTTCTAGAAGAAGCTTATTATTTGAAAATTGTATCATTTTGCAATGATTAGTTTGTAAAGAAGATACAATCTTTAAGGACAGTGTGTTTCTGTGTTAAAAGGGAACCCGTGTCTTAATAACAATAGTTTTGAATAAGTATCATTCACAGCTTTGTCAGTCAAACTTTTATCTGATAAATCTAATTTGCAAGTTCCTAATGATTTCACTCCATATAAATCTATTTTATTGCAAAGAACATAATTAAGCCTCTTAAATGATCAATTTTAATTACTTTATAAATTGTTGGTACATTCATAAGGAGATACAGAAGTTTCATATTAGGTGTCGAGATCTCATTTCTTTTATAGGAGTTTTCAGTTCCATAATTCACAACTTGATTCATATAATCATACAAAGTAGTATTAATATTCATCATACTTAAACTTAATCACAATAAAAAAAAGTACTGTATCATCTATTAAGCTTTTCATAACGTATAACAAAATGCTCTCTAAAAATTTCTATGCATAATTTGTAAGGAATTTATTATCTATAACATACAGCTCTTCTATTCAACATGTAACTGCTTTTGCTGTTTTTTGTCATTACTTCGTAGTGAATTGGAAAATGAATATTAGAATCATTTTTGCCAATTTACAGATTTGGACAAAATGAAAATTGACTAAATTGGAAAAGAAATCCTACCCTCAAAGTATGACTTTGTTTACAAAGCCAAGCTTTTTCATTAATTAGCCGCGTTGAAGGAACTCTACATTAACAGAAGTGCCTAACTGAAATGTATACTTCACAAGAGAAACTCGAGCTAAAATCGTTGAACACAGACTAGGTTAATGACTCCAAGAGTCAAATAATGATATGCAAATTACGTCTATAGAGTAGACGATTTATATTTCAATGTTGTTTTGAAGTTGAAGAAGTAGGCCTTATGAAATATACACGAGGTCAATCTTTTTTATTTTGTTGTTTAAAAACTCTCGGAGTACGTTCCACAATTTGTGACATCTTGTATTAAGATGTGTTGACCGAATGTCTTTTAATTTGTCATATTTTCTTAATAATTGAAGTTATTTGTATCCTTATAAGTATCATCATTTAGATCATAGCCAGAAAGTTTGTGCCAATATTTAATTTTTCTGTGAGAGTTCCTTTATTGTTACTGATATCCTTTCCATTGTTTATTTATGCATAATCACAGGTTGACTTTAAGCTTGTGCAGAAATGTTTTAAAAAGAGAATATTCTTATGTCCAAGTCTTATTTCTAACAGCATTTTTATTTTATTTATTTATCTATCTAATAATGAGAGATCTATAAGTTTAAGGAATTTATGATTATTCCTTACTCAAAAATGTCCTCCTCTTATAAATGGCCCGTTTTTTTAATATATGAATATGATATGAAAACAAAATCATATCGATATAAGACCACTTGCTTATAACTTTGTCATAGCAAAGCATTAGTTAGGAGCTGACTAACTGGCAAGTACCCAGAGCACACAAATCATTATTTAATAGTACAATTGCAGTTGAAGGTGGGATGATGAATATTCTCTGCTTGCCTATGCTATCAGCAGGCATTGCTATGATTCTGCTACACAGTTTCAAAATTGGTAATTATGTAGTTTACATTGATAAAATGGCAACTGGCTTTGATGATGCAAATCCAGTTATATTCTACTTTTTCCATATTTTGTGCTGTAAAAATGAATGGAATTAAGCTAAAGAAATTCAGCTTAATTAGTGGACAGAACAGGTATGAATTATAAACCACCTTACTAATTTATGTAGAAGGTTGAGGTCATTGTTATTCATTAAAATCACTGTCTAAATTTTTAATCCTTTATTATTCCAGTGATTAAGGTGCTGATAAAGTGCAGAAAATATGTATCTAATGTAAGAAAGAATGTTCTTATTATTTATTTAATTCTCCTTGAAATTCCGTTTAAGAGTTGTAGAACATTTAATAACAACAGAAAAATCTGAAAATCTGCAGGTCATACCTTTTCAGCTTTTGTTATTCATGTTTCTATGGTTTAATTTCACCTTAGAATCACATACTGCTTCCAGTCAAAGAGTCAGTTGAACTTTATGACATACAAAAGAAGCACTAGACACATAATAAAACATTCACTGCACAAGCAAAAGTCTGATACAGTATTTACTGTTCCAACAAAAATGCTTTCTTTTACATAGTAAAGTCATTAAAGTTTCATAATTGTAAACGATTCCATTATGTTGATTATATGTTATGTGACATAATCAATCTACTTTTTAAAATTGAATCAAGAGTGAAGGTTTTTGTTTTTGTTTATTTTCAGTGAAATTTTGGAAAACCTTTTCATTGTTGAATGTTAAGTCATTGGTTTCATATTTCCTCAGTTGAAACCAGAATTGTGAAAATGGAGCTTTTTTTTGTTGCAAACTTCACCTCCAATATTGTTCTAGATTCAAAGCTTCTTGTAACTTGAAATGTTGTTGCTCCTGTAAATCATCAAATGTTTAATTTGGTTTTTACATTTGTCTATATTTTTCATCGTAAAGAAACGGACTTCTGACTTGCAGGAATTGACAATGTTTGGATTAAAGATGAGTATATATGTAAATTGTATCTCTTACCAGTCCTCTTGGAAGTAGATTTTGCTTTAGATACATATCTCGGATGAAATTCATATTGCTGCCGTAGAAGTTAAACCTCTAATGGCAGTGAAGAATTAAATAAGAATAAAGAAATAGTAAAGTGAAATTTTAATTTTATTCGCAAGAAACCTTCACTCTTGACTGTTTTATAATACATCAAATTCCCATATTGTATACTTATTTATTAAAAACTGTAAATATAAGTTATTTTAAAAATAAAAGCTTGTTAAAAAATTGAAACTTACATATCTTTTTTTTTTTTTTTAATTCATTTAATTTTCTTTAGTTTAAGAAGTAATTCTATTCGATATTTTGCAACAATAATGATTACAACCATCCATCCATAGTATTCTGTCAGGAGACAGGTCCAATTCTATGGAATTCCCAGAAATGCCTGGGGAAAGATACTGGGGGTGGTTTCCTGTTGGCTTCCCCAGGACGCCATTAAGGAATGAAGAGAAAGCGAAGAAGAGGCGAACAGCACAGGAAAGGAAATTGAAACAGCCAAGCCACTGCCGGGATTCGAACCCAGGTACTGGCGCACTGGCCATCACGGCAGACCGCCGCCGAGACCGCACGGCCACGCCAGCACGGCTAATGATTACAACAATACCAAATAAATGTTTCCATAATATGAATTGGAGCTTTCTCATTACTCATCTTTTTTTATTGAGAGGAGAAACACTATTAACCCTTCAAGCCAGTAAGATGTACATTCACATGCGTCTGTCTCACAATTGGTTTGAAGTACAGCTCTCTGTAGGGGTAGATAATTGGTGGCCTCCCGCTGTTAACTTTCAACTTAATTCTGTAATTTTCCACTGACCTAGAGAATTTAATTTTAGTGGTCGAATTTAATTTTCAGCACTGTAGTTTGATCAGTCAAAAAAAAGGTACAAGTACCATGGGAGAGACATGAGCAGGGAAGAAACTCACCGGCCTGAAGGGTTAAAGCATTTTTTGTTCTGAGTTTGAAACTGTTAAGTCTCTGTAGCAATTCTTATAATAATTACTACATATAATCCTACAGTTATCAAGTACGTTTGCCAGAAGTTTGGGATGGATTTCATTGTAACTTAATACTTTCCTGCCGACAAGAATTGGACTCTCTATGGCTGTGCAGAGGGTTCACACAATCAGTGAATAGAATTGTTTGGTCATGCAAAACCTGATGTAATTGAATCTGAAGATCTATCCAAGTGGTAAATGAGCTGAATGGATTGAAAACTTTCTAATTAGAAAGATAAATTATTGGATGATGATGCTTCTGTATTTGAACCTTTCAAAGGTGCTTTTCTTGATGAGAAGTTCTTTGGCAGCCCTGCCGTAACAAGTATAATGAAGGTAGGTCAGAATATTTTCTCCTTCTCTATTTTTCCAGGAGTTAACTGAATATCCTTTTATACATTCAAAGAACAACCACTCATTTGGATTGAAAGGATTATGAACTGTAGAAATAAAAACCGGGCTAAGTGCCTCAACAATCGATTTCCATTTTATTGCTAAAATATGGTCTATGTGTCTAGGCCAGTGCGGTAAAACCCAGCTATATGATATTCTGTCTGCAAGTACTTCAAACTTTAACCAATTGTTAGACTTTCACTGTAGTCAGTATTAGTTTTCACAAAGGTTTTTGCTGTTTTTCTCAGAACTTAGATTTTGGCACTTAGCCCGGTTTTTATTTTCAGTCTACAACTGATGTAGAAAATGAAAGTTTATACATGAAAGGAAATCTTAACTAGTTTAGTCTGATGAAATCTGATCTTAAACATATTTTTTTCTGATCTCAAGATGATGAGATATCCATTGAGTCAGACCAACGAGTAATCCTATAAAGTGAAAGAATTAAATTTGCGCAGTAACTTTTGACATTTGATCCACAATTAAAAAAAAATAGTTACATTGTTACATCCAAGCTGGAGAATAAATAACATCCCGTGACTACATCACGATTAAAGGGCAATGGCAGTTTTTGGCAACGTATCTTAGAATCAACAAATTTCTTTCTGGTAATCGTAACCTAACGTCACAGTAGCTTTTGAATTTTCTTGATTGCATGTGCATATTTTGACTTAAAATTTTTATTTTGGAGGAAAAAAACCCCAAAGAGATAATATTATTAGGCCAAATCTAAAATACTTTTTGGAGCTATCCAAGTTACATATATACATAAAGTGCCCGGATCAAATCTTATTTTTCCAAAAATCAGTAGTTGCAATGACCTTGTAGGTATATCAACAGGTCTTGAACAATTTGGTAAATGTTTAACATCCTGGATTGCATCACACTGACCAAATTGTCCTTCATCTTTGAATAGCATGCCCAGTTTCTGCAAGTTAGTCCCACATCTTGCAACACAGGTGGTTCAAAGTCTTCCATGTTGTAAAGGACATTTGTTTATCCAGTGTTAGCCCCTCAATAAGATCCATAATTCAGGATAAAATCTCTTTTTCCATCTATTAATACGATTTACACTTTTAGTGTTCCAACTAATATTTCATTTGCCCATGAAACTCTTTCTAGACCTCAATCTCCTTTTAATAGGTTTGTGCATGTCAGAGGTGAGTTTCCTGTTTTGTTCTCCATGTCTGCTGCTACATTTCTTTGGATAAGAGGTGGAGCAATTCCAATTAGTGGGTAGTTTTTTTTCAGTAGGGGTTGGCTTAAGGCATCCTGTTATGCAGATTGTTTGATTAACAACCATGTCAACTTGTTTCATACGTGCAGATGCATTCCAAATGGGTGCCGCATACTCTGCAGCCGAAAAACTATATACAGTTAATCTACAATGATTATTTTCAAGAACCCTTTTGGGTGGAGATAAAACCTGTTGTGGTGTCAGTACGACAGTTATGACCTATGAGAATTGCATCTTATAATAATAATAATTATCAAAAAACAAAGATGAGAATTTAACTGATTGATGATGAAAATCTGGTTGATGTACTGCAGAGAATTATGGAAAACAGCAGTTTAGCAATGAACATTTTTGGTGGAGTAGAAATAAATAAATAACCCTTCATGAATAAAATACAGCTCAAATAAAATGAGAATTCAGTACTTCATGGAGTACATGTTGTACAAAGTATTTAAGGATTTAGCTTCCAATAACACTAAGAAAGAACTTTTAAGAAATGTTGGAACTCCCAAGTTGTTGTTCAGGAAATAAATAGGCATGTATAGATGAATATTCATACAGTTGTGATGGTTTCAATTGAATTGTTCACATGAACACCATTATAACTCACAAAAATCAAGTTCTCGCTGCTGTAATATAGTTATATCTTTTACTTATCTGTTAGCTATTGTCCTCTTAATGTGCCCAGTATTATTTTCTTTTCATCCTGTTAATAGTCTTGAATATTTGTGTTAAAAAAGGATCCCAGGGTCCATGACCAGTGTTAGAATGAAGTGGTTAGCCTAATGTCCACTCACCCTTAGAAACAAAGTCATCCCCATTTTTTGCAAAGGGCTTAGATAAACCCTGTTTCCCAATCTGGAGAAATTAAAATCCTGACCACCACAAAGGATCAAACCCAGTTCTTTTGCCCCTTGAGCTGTGGGGTCCACCAATAATGTTGGTTACAGCTGCGTTATTATGAAAGATTCAATTGCAGACTTTGTATATTTCTATGTATGTTGTTGCTTTGTTTCTGAATTCTATTTGAAATAAAACGAGACCAACAGTTTTCATTCAATAAGTTTTTACTCGACAGATCGATATTTGGCATAAGAAATTAGTTTAAATTGCTGTTGATAAAAAAGTTTTATAAAACTGTCCCAATGAAAGGTTTTATAGTACATTTACATTTTTAACTGATTATTTTTTTTTCTCATTAAAAATGAATATTCTGACATAATCTTCAGTATTATTTTTTTAAAATATAAAAGTTTAGTACAAAAGTTATTCTTCTTGATATCACCTTAAAAAGCCAATACCTTAATTTTTTGGTAACATTAAAATGCAGTAATTTTAAAAACAGTGCTTCCCATTTTTTTAAAAGAAATGAAATATGGAAGTATTATTCAGTATTGGAAGATCTCAAAAATCAGTTCAAATTTACAAAAATATTGGGTTGGAACAGTAACATAAAAAATAAAAAAACCAAAAACATTATTTACAACAGTAATTTACCGTTAAAGCTTGGATTTTATTAATAACTACATTGCTCAAGTAACCAATTAGCATTGTTTGTTTTTGGACAATTGATGCGACTGGACTGGCTTTCCCATTATTAGACTAAACTAATTTGTAAAACAAAGTTTTAAAATCAAGATGTCTACAGGCCACTAACAGGAAACCTCATAAAACTTTACAATTACCACTTCAATCTTAGTATTCTCTATAGAGAAAAAGAATGTTGTTTGAAACGTGCTTAAAAAAACAATAATACAATTTTAAAAATTTGAGTTTTTTTTTTTTCTCTAAAATTTCAAATGGCATTTAATTGTAGTAAAACAACTCTTTAACAAATAAAACGGTTGCATTTACGCAACATCTTTGGATGAATGATATTTGGAGAAAAATGTTCAATAACTGGATGATTTCCTTAATTGTAATCTTAAATATTTTAATTTCATTCAATATGAAAACAATATTATCATAACTCCTATTATTAATGGATTTTCCACTTACTGTTAGCTGTAAGGGTACATTTGTTTATATCTACAACCTTTCTGAAGCTTTAAGCTGCTGCTATACAAAGGGTTCATAACACTGCTTAATAACGTTAAAAGTAATTTATTTTCAAAGTGTTGTTTTTCAGATAAAATTCTCCAAACATCAAATTTATCAGAGAAAAAAAAAACAACTACTAAATAATTTTTTTTTTCTGAATTTTATCTATTATTTTCAATTAAGTTTAACTCCTTTTCTAAATTACGCTCTTGCATCTTCAGACATTAAGAATTATCCTTGCGACAACTATATTATTAATGCACAGGTAATAGAAATAAAACTCACTATTGTAACGACAGTAGGTTTAAATTCAAATTCAGTATTCATTAAAAAAAAAAAAATCCTTGAAATTATTTTTCGGTGAAATGATATGGACCCTATTTGTTGACATTTGAAATGATTCAGAAACTTCAATTTGGAAATATACAAAAAGTTCAAAGCTTTTTCAACTCCTTGCTTGAAAATGCATCACTGTTGGGTAACTCTTCATCCTGAAACTTACGTAGAAAGGTGTGGAAATACCTTTGTACCCTTTACAACTAAGAGTAAAGGAAAAAATATGAAAGGAAACCTAATAGTTCGACCTGTGACCATCATACAACTCAAATTCACAAAATCACATAAGACTTAAACGTACTTCAGATTTGAAACAGAATATAAAAACAGTTTAATTACAAGATTAAACACAAACAAACTAACTTCAGTTAGCAGTTCTGCCTTCAAGGAAACTTTTAAATCACAATTTATAATAAAAATGAGAACAGTTATACATAATAATTATTAGGCGCTTACAGGGTTCATCGATCTAAGATTTCTATTACTAAAATAATTTACTAATTTTTCTTTTCATTCTAAATTTATCAAAGATAAGCTTAAGTCTAGTAAACACATCTCATTTGTTTTTTGTTTTTATGAAGCTAGTATTTTATTAATTCAGAAAATTTAACACTTTTTATTGATACTGTAGCGATTAAAATTTTTACTATATCTAATTACGCCAAACTCTTCCAATTTTTCAGTAACAAAAAGCTTTATACTTACAATTTTTTGGTTTTTTTTAACACTGCAAATACTTAAAGCTGTTATTCCTAAAATGAAAGCATTTCTTTGCCCTTCCTTTTTTATTATATGTTTAAATGCTTAAAAAAAAAAATGCGTTCACGATATTAGAATTAAAAAAAAAAAAGTCCTTTTAGTATAAACCCAACTGTTATCACTCACAATCCTTAACATTGATACATCATCTAAATTGTTATTCATTATAAAAAAAACCCAGCCAATTATAGCCATTCTTCAAAATGTTAGACAAGTAAAAAAAGAAATGTCTATCTAGTGAGCGACATTCACTGATCTTCAATCCCAAGCAGATTGTTTCTTAATAAAATCCATATTCCAGCACTATGCAGAACTTTCCAGGCTTCTCCATATCTCGGGGATAGCATTCTTTGGACTGTAGTGTCCTACATTAGCACATCAATGAGATCCAATAATAATACAAGAAATGTGCTTAGAATGTTCAGTAATAATCCAACAAAAATTAAATGCAAAACTATTAAACAATTGGTGAAATAGCTGCTTTCTAAGTAGAGCAAATCCCTAACAGTGAAATATAAATACATTAAAAGCTTGTTGAGTGTCAACAATAACAGCAACATATGAATTACTATTTAATTTGTTTTTTACCATTTCTTCACATGAACGGAGATATAAAAAAAGCCTTGAGAATTTTTTTTTTTTGGTCAAACAAGAGTTAAAACAATTCAAAATTTGACTAACAAATTACAACTAATAACGTAACATGGAATATTCTGTAATACTTTCATACAAAGTAAACTTTTGGTTGTAAAATTTTAAGTTATCTCCTCTTAAAACAAAATACATTCAATATCACATCCCAGGCTTCACTGCAATTGTCTTTGGAGATTTATTGTGTAATTTGCAAAATAATTTTGTTAGTTAAAAAGGAACTTGTTTTGAAGTATATATACCTAGAAAAATGATGATAAAATGTTTCTTGGCCTCAAAAAGGTATTGTATTCTTTATACTAAATTCCGACCAAGGTGGTAGAACCAATACAATTTTTTTGTATGTTCTTTTTTTTATACTGATTGTTGATATACAACAAACAGAAAATTAAACGAAGCATTTTCAATGTAAAGATGGGTTATTCAAAAGTACAGCTGAGCTTTTGAAGTCAATTTCAATAATAATAAATTTTTATATAAACAAAAAGAAACTGATTAAACGACAGACCCACATAAATAAAACATAATACAACATAAATCAATATATGAAATTTTATGAAATGCATCAAGAGGAATGCATGAATGCGTCTGAAGCCAACCAAATGTTTAAGACATTCAGGTGCCTTAGTTTTTATAAATGCAAAAAACTTTATATAATTATAATTACAATTTGGAATTATTCAAACCTGGCAGTGCTACAGATAAGCACACAAAATTGATTAATTTATTATTTGATTTCATGGCTATGAAAATAATGAAACTGAAATTGAAAATTAAAAAACAATTGCAATGAATTTTCATTCAGTAATTTTTTAAATTTAAAATCTTATCGGATTTCATTATAATTCATTTAATATTTTAAATAGTGTTAAACCTTACTGTGGAACATTAGGTTTTACTCTAACTATTTCTCTTCAAGCTTTGATGTTTTGTTTTAAATTAGAACTGCAGTGCTTATCGAAAACTCAATTGTAAAATTATAGTTACTTAATTTCAATCTTTACATCATCACTTTTACTAAGCCAACAACTGAATTGCTGTTTTAAAACAATTCTTTTTTTTTTTTTAATATATACTGGTAAATTTTAAATCCAAGAAATTTGGATAACTCATTTGTTACAAATGAAAATTTAGAAATTATACCTTTTCTGGTATAGTTTTCATGCTTACAAAAAATGCCAAAAATATATTATAATAAAATATTACTTTCCAGAATATGAAGACCTTATTCAAATTTTGGTGAGTTTTTTTTTTTTTTGGACTTTCTTAGAAATTACATCACCGTTATTAGTAATTGAATTATTTAATGTTACTAATATCTTCCAATTCCAAATCATTTTTCATTCAACCACGTGTTTCTTCCAATTCTTTCTGACTTCCTTGTAAGTCTTCTTCGTTCAGATGTTCTTTTCGTTCTCTGGCATCTTCTAAACAAATGTTTGATCATTTAAATCTAAATCTACAAATTAAAAAACCATTTGCAAATACTGCTTTGACACAAGATTCATTTTTATGTTTAAAAAAATTCACATCGAGTATAGCCCATAAATTATATAAAAGTAATATCAAATACGTTTCTTTTTTTGATGAACATTACATATCAATGCAGTAAAATAACTAAATGCATAAATAAATGTTATTAGTATTTGCATTTTTTCACAATTATCAGTCTTAAAATCCACTGTAAAATCTCCAAAGCATTTCATTATCAAAAACAAATAAAAAATATTTGTCAAAAAACAGACAGGAACACTTAATATCAAACAATGGCATTATATTAACAAATATAGTAATAGCTGTTAACAAAAGAAATAAATTACAAATAATATTTTTTCCTTGAAATTTACAGAATATTTAAAATAAATTCTAATTAAATAATTAAGCTTATTAACAAAAGAACCGAAAGGTAGCAGCAGAATAACAACAATTTGAATATGATCTATCAGAAAGAAATTCAAGAAAAAAAGTTTTCATCTTTAAATAATCCTCCCTTGTCTGGTCATCTTTTGTCTAAATATAGAATACATTTTACTAAAATTGCAAATAATATTTTTATAATTATTTTTGTTTTTTAGAATTGCATTACACATGATTATAATAAATAGAAGTTCCTTAAATTAACTATAATTTAAATTGGCAGTGATATTCTTATCTTAAAAGACAAAAATTCAAGTTTAAACAGCAACTTGACACGAATGTCAGTTTTACAATTCATCATAATTTTTATATTAAAAATATGAATTTCAAATTCAATAAAAAAGTTTTTATAGTAAAGTCAATTGGATTTAACAAACGACTCACCAAACATAATCTGAGAAAGGATTTTGAAGGAGCATAAATAGAATGTAGGTTTAGGTTTTATAAATTTCCATGTACGTTCAATCATTTTACACATCTAGAAAAAAGTTTGGAAAAAACCAAAACAACAACAGATACCTTCTTCCTTTTTATTTCGTGACTCCAAATACTGGTGAAGGTGCTTTTTCAATAAATTCATTAAACAGCTTCACCAGAATTTGTCGTCTCTCAAAAATAATTTAAAAGTAAATAGATTTCAATCAGAGAATCTGAAATACCAACCTTGTAAAGTAATTAAGATCACAAAATTTGAAAGTTACGTAAAAATAGACATTCTGGTATATCAGAATTATTTGATGGCAATGACGCAATTAACATTTTAAAATTGCAAAGAAATAACTTTTCCTTTTCCTATTTCTGATTGAACTAAAACCAAAGGATCCATACATACACAGCCATTATTTGGAAGAGTCCGTTTTGGACTTTAAAATGTTGAGCAGCATAAGACAGTAATGGAATAGTTTTAAATACATCTATTCCTTTGACATAAGTCTGTAAAGAACTTATAATGAATGAATTAGATATATAATCGGTTAAATATATATTAAAGATCAGTTCTTTAATAAACGTCTAAGACTATTACATCTGTTATCAATCACTAGGTATCACGTTTTTAAACAATCGTGCAAATTAAAATATAAAAGTTAATAAGGCAAGTGTGTTATGTATTGTCAAAACTTAAAAACAATAAATTCAACTCTACAGTCTAATTCACTCCTACAATCCTTTTTTAAAATATTTAAATAAAATAAAAATAAGTAGCCTGCAAGACAGGTTTCAGTCTTAAAAGACCAAATTTAAGAAAACCCACCAAAAACACTTGAAATGTAAATCGGTAACAAAACTCTTCAATAATATCAAGAGACGTCACAAGCAGTTTACTTGAACATAACATTTTTATATTAAATATCAACTGATATTTACACAATTTCAACTCAACAAAAAGGTAAGATGGCAAATACAAGCTCTCGCACTCAAACTTAACTTTTGACTTGTTCTTAATACCAGAAAAACGAAATATTTACAATTAAAATAGAAATAAAGTTAATTCCTGTCTAAAAGTGCATAATATATGTAAGAATTCGGATTTTTTTATTTACAAGCTTGAATTCCATATACCTTTTATACTCCACAGATGCGTAATTAAATTCCATATTTCAGTAAAATTACAAATGCTTATTTCTGACTGAAAGCAAAGATTAACAAAGATTCGCTTGAATAAATAAATCTTAAAAAAAAAAAAAAAAGAACCCTTTTTGTTTTTAAGTAATGTTAGTTTTCAATAGCTCATAATTCCATTGCATTACTATTGCAATAAGAAATAAGATAAAACAAAGTTATTTTTACATTTCAGGCAAAAGCTTTGCACCATTGATTCCCCTGACAGTTACTTTGTGGGGTCGCACAAGAAGACCATGATTAGGCTTACAAATGAAATACCTTTTACCTTGTATAGAACCATCATTTTTACCCTTTGCATTCCGTAATTCAACACCAATCCAATTGCCCTCAGCAAATTCTACAGGCCCAATATATTTGACTGTACCTAAAATGAAGTAATATAATAAGAAAAAATGAATTTTTTTCATATATTCAATTAATGAACAAGAAAAAAAAAACAACAGTTAAAATCAAAATCAAAATTATTAAAATTTATCGTTAATTTGCACGATTGTTTAAAAACGTGGTAAATTGAAATATCTTATTTTTCTCAAAAGTCATTTTCTTTAACTGACTATCTCCAATTTTTTTTTTTACTCAAAAGATTTTATTAATTTTTTTTTTTCTACTCATTTTAAAAGTAAATATAGTTCTATGGTTAAACACGAGCTTTTTAATTCAAGAAATAAAGTCGCACTTACTCTTTATATTTTTGAGCATACCTATTCTTTTATAGTAAATTCTTTTCTCTGTATATTCCTTTATAGAATTTTCACTATCAGAAAGTATCGTTCTGGCTATACCATCATTAGAAGGATGGTTGTCATTCCCCTTTGCATTGTTTGTTGAAAATAACAAGATAGGGATAGCAATTAGTAAACCAATCACAATACTTCGCAACGTCTTTAGATACGTATAAGACAATATAATTGATATTGCTTTAATTTCCTTATTATTATAAATGTGATTGTTGCGAATTCAAAAGGCGCAATTGTTGCGATTATTGTGATTGTTGTACAGCTGTATTATAAATGTGATTATTGCTGCGATTGTTCTGATTGTTGCTAATGAGATTTTCATGATACTTGTCCGCAAGACAAAACGGGAATATAGGTCTTCTGATCCTTATCAGAAGACTAAAAGTATTCAGTGAAAAAGTCCTATATCCTGTAGTTTCCATGAATGTCTTCTTGAAAAATCCTTCACTGAGTAGCACTTTAAATGTGAAGCTTGGACGTTCAGGACTACACACTTTCCCATCGATTATGAATGCCATGCCATTAAATTTACTTCAAGCATATAACAGCTTGAACAAAATACAATTAAAAAGACTCAAAAAATTTTTAGCCCATGTCTTCAAAAATTCACCATTACGAATATGTCTTATTTATATTAATTGAAATTTTAAGTATTAACTAAAAAATAGTTAGGTATTTAAAAAATAAATTATTTTTATTAATTTTAATTTAACAACTTGAATAAATAATAGAATCCATAATTATAATGATGAAACATTGGAAAAATCAAATTTCTGTGGTCTCATTAATTTGGCGGCGGAAACAACCGAAAGAACAAGGAGGCTTAACATGTGTATTAAAATAAAGAGAAAGTGAAAATAAATAAAGTTTTCACTTCCTCACTCTCACTATGCATTCCCACCTTGTTTCGTCTTAAATGTTTTTGTGATGTCCTATATGTTTGTGCCATCCCTGATGATGGAATACGTCATCTTTTTTATTCTCTTTTCATCATGTTTGCAAGTGAGTGCGTTTTATTTATTTTCTCTTTGTCTCATTAATTTGTTAAAGGGTAATATTTTCTTCTTTTATGACTTTTTTTAATGTAAACTCATGAAATGAATTTTCAATGTCATTTGAAATTCTTCCAATGAACTTGAATAACCTGTACTTTTTAAAGTAAAATCTAGATTTTTACTTCAGACAAATACAAGTATGCTAATAAGGTAACTACAATTGAGAGTCTTTGTTTTTAGACTCAACAGTCTAAAACAAAATATAGATAACACAGAATTGAAAAAAAAAAAAGAAAAGATATAATTGAACTGTAATGATGTATTACAAATCAACAGGAAAACAATGTCTTACCAAGTTCGTTATTAATAAGAACATTCATTCCTTCCGTCAGCCAAGTGTCTCCTTTTCTGTCAACAGGACGCCTGAGACTGCTCCTTAATCTTTAATATAAAAGGATTTCAATTATGTATTATTGTAATTTAGAATATGTTATTATTGCTTAGAAATTGTAATATTAAATGTATACTTTATATAATTCTCTACCCCACACACAAACACAGAATAAGATACAAGACGAGATGAACTTGAAATAATTACAAGACATCAATTATGGAAGTTTAGAGGAAACCATCACATGCATTGAATGAAAGTTTTCAATTACATTAGAAACCAATGAAAAATAAGAAATGTTCACAAATATACAGGGGCTCTCTTATAGGAATAACTGCCTTACCAAAAAATTAAATATACACTCTTCCAACAAATTCATTACACTGCACTTCAAATAAGCAATTCTAGCACACTACACTGTTTCTAAATTGCTGTTTCGGAAGAGCAGACTTGCATCAAAGTGGACAGATCAATCTTTAACAGTAATTACATTGACATTTATTGCTTTTATCTGTATATTTGCTATAATAGAGCTTTCATTAAATGTTCACTTTCTTTAATTCTGTTGTAATAATCATGGAGTGTTCTCTTAATAATTTGAATGTTAGTGGTTTGAGTTTGCTCAATGAATTGAGTCTGTCCCAGATCAATTTGGAGATTTTCATCTTTAACATGACACATGAATTAGTAAGTTTGTATTGAATCGAATAATACTGACAATTAATGCAATATTTTATTTAAAAATATTAATTTTTAAGTGAGAAAAAGGGGGTTTGTTTCTGAGGAAACACAAAAAGGAAGACAAAACTAAAAACGTCTTTTATATTAGCTCTCCAATGAATTATATGAAATATGTTCTATCTTTGTAAGAGGCACACATCCTCTAAACATGCAGAGGATGAACAGGTTTCAATACATACGTAACTACAGGGGTGTTTGTGTTCCGGGGAAACCCCGGAATTCCGGGGATTTTGAACTTCGATACCCGGAAATTCCGGGGATCGTCGTTCAAAAGGAAGTAGGAATAATAATGAATTATTTATTTTGATCTGGGTAATTTTGTTTGCTTTGAAAGCAGAAAACGCAAGGTCAGTGTGTGTGGTAAAAACTTTTCCTTTCTTTCTCCAAAGGCAGTGATAATGCGTGAAAAGGGGGAAAAAAACTTCTTTTTTGTTCTTTCCTTATTGCGAGTTTTGACTCATTCCCCCGGTTCTCGGACATTCTCTTCTGGATTCTTTTCGGCAAGTAGGCGCGGCAGAAAAAAAAGGGAGAGACTTCGTTCGACCAGATGTGCGATCACGTGACCTGGCGTGGCGCCAATAAGTAGAGAAGGGGGATTGTTCGCCGTATTAGCTAATACGGGTATTCTTCCCCCCCCCCTTCTCGAAACTCCAAAATGTCGGTAGTAAGTCCGTAAAAGTTTCCGGGGATTTTTTGGGGTCCCACAAACACCCCTGTAACTATTACTTTTGATAGTTATTTTCATACTTAACCATGGTTCACTATTCTGTGAATATTTAGAAGCTATTTGTAAACCTGATCCTCAGAAGGGACCCAAAACATAACTATTTATGTAGTCATTTGCAAATTCAGTCTAGAGATGGGATTCTATCATTTAAATGTAATCGTAAGTAAGTTTTACCCTGCATTTGGCTGTCTCCTAAAATTAGATCGTAGTGACTGACTTCTTGTTAAGGGTGAAGGCTTTTTAGGTTCAGGATCTGGGAAGGAAAAGAAAAAAGGAATTACAGCATGCTCAAAAAACTATTTGCCTTCCTAGAGCTTACAGATATGCAACACAAATAAAGCATAGAAAGAAAAGGATATCTTAAAAGAGGGCCAATTAAACTATGTTGTAATATACAAAACTTTTTTTTAAATTAATACTTCTTTCTTATCCTGTCAAGTAACAGGCATTTTTCTTTCCTTGTTTGTTTTTACCGGAACTCACATCTGGGAGCATGTATGAGTTCCATATATTGAATATTATCATGCCTGTCTGAGCTTATCATTGAAGTCTGGCTGACTTACCACTTCGATACGTCCCAGATTTCACTTGGTTGACTTACCACTTCGATACGTCCCAGATTTCACTTGGTTGACTTACCACTTCGATACGTCCCAGATTTCACTTGGTTGACTTACCACTTCGATATGTCCCAGATTTCACTTGGTTGACGAACTCTAGGCATGAATTTTTGTTTTCTTGGTGCATGTTGGGTAAATTCCCTTTTCTTTTTAATAACTTCTTTACTCTTATGAAAAAGATTTACCTGGTGTTGTTCGCACACTGTCAGAAACTGTATAGGTTACACAACTAGCTGCTTCCAAAGATGAACCAACATCCGATAAATATTCATCGCTTGATGAAGTCAACCTGAAATTAAAGTTTCACTCTGTTCAATACTAAATATATAGTTTTTATCTTAATAAATCTTTCTTTGTTTTTACTTTAATGACGCCTATCTGCACATTATTGTAATTCCTTACTTTGTCACCCTTGAAGGTGGAGCAAACACTCCATGATTGATTTTGCATGTGAAGTATCGAACGTCTTGAACAGAACCGTCATTTTTCCCACTCGGAGTGTCTAGTTCTATACCATACCACCAGCCTAAAAATTAAACAAAAATAATTGTAAGCAATCTTTCCAATTGAATTATACTGATTTGCAGAAAAACAGTAAAAAACGATAGTGACATGTTTACTTATGACACCTTCAAGACATTGTTTGCATCCGAGGCTTTTTTTTTTTTATGGATTTCAGAAATAAAGGATATTATTATTATTATTTATTATTAATAAATATTATTTAATATTATTTATTATTATTAGAGGCTACCACCTCTTAACATTATGATTCAAGTGCCTTTTTACCATGTTAAATTGTTAAATTTTGGCAGCTGATATCTCAGCGCTGTTGCATATTTCTGAGTGAAATTTTGTGAACTAGTTCTGAACATCGTAATCTATATGTGTATCAAAAAATAATTAAAATTGTACTAAGTCAAAATGAAAATCTGGATCTTACAAATTTTGTCACTGTTCTCATCTTGTTCTTGTTACCCTTTATAGTCGACCGGACCTACATCTAAAGTAGTTAGAATTATGGTTGATATATCATTAGATTCATCTTGCTGTTGCGGAGTGCTCTCGCCATGTGCATTTTTTTTTATATCTCAACTGGTTTCCGAAATATTTCCCAAAAAAGTGATACCAGGATCGCCCACAAGCTTAAGTATAGAACATACACAGTACTGATTTTTAGTTTTTATTTCTAATAATAACAATGGTTAGATTAAAACATAGAAACAAAATTTCCTGAGAAAATAGCCAAAAATGATTTGCATAGTAATTTATTTAAAAAAAATCTAAATCTCGCAATAGCAAGATGAATCTAATGATGTAATTTATTTAAAAAAAAAAAAATTAGGGGATTTTAACCCAGGATATCTCAGCAGCAGTCAGTGACTAACCACTAAGCCACAGTATCTTCCATAAATAAGCGGTTTACTAAGTTATATATATTTTTCATTTTATAACTGATGTCAAACACACACACACACACACATTATATATATATATATATATATATATGAAGAAAAAAAAGATACCGTATTATCAATGTGCTATATAAGTTAATACTTGCATGCGTATATGCTAGAATGACTACTGCTTTATACTTATACTGTAACTTAATAGGCTATATTGGGATACATTCAAAAAAGTGACAGACATTGAAAATAATAATAATAGTGGTTAGATTAAAACATATTTTTCTCAAAGCCAAAAAAAGTTTTAACAAATTAGTTTTTACAAAAATGTCACAGCTGGTGCGACAAAAAAGAATTATGATTCAAGTTTAATAAGAGTTTAAACCCTAAAAGACCTACGGATCAAGTTTTATTTTTGGGGTGTAGGCTAAACAAAATTAGGAAAAACAAGAAAATTGAATCATATAGTTGCGGATATTTGGTAAAGAAGGGACAGAGAACTGAGGTATACGCTTTGTATCAGTTTGTTTTGTCGAATAAAATGACTGGTGATTACTTGATAACTGAATAATCCAGTGTGACAGTTGCACGCACAACTTTCATAAGAGTTGCCAGAATACTTTTATCATAAACAAAAAAATTAAATCTTTTTTAATAATCTTTATCTAAATATATAATTTTTTAAATTAAAAATACTTGTGCTTCCTATTAAACATGCACACCAAGATTATGGTAATGCAATAACCTAATTTTCAAAAATAAATTCATTAAACAGGACCTACCCCTAAAATGCACAAAACTAAACGGAAATTTGATAGTCTAATTCTATTTTAACTAGACTGTGCTAGCCCACAAATCTACACTTATAGTTATCTTTTTCCAGGTCCAACTTGGAAAAGTAGCCAATTGCATTTAGAGACCTGTATAGCCAATATGAGGTATTTATTCTTTTGATTCAGGATGTTGCACGATACGATTCAAACTTCTTGTTTTTCCTAATTTTGTTTAGCCTACACCCCCAAATTAAAAGTTTATCTGTTGGTCTTTTAGGGTTTAAAACTCTTAATAAACTTGAATCGTAATTCTCTTTTTTTATGTCACACCAGCTGTAACGTTTTTGTAAAATATTTAGTCAAATATTTCATTTATAATGGGATTGTTTGAAAATAGCAGTTTTGAATGTTAATTAGCGAAAAGGAAGCATTGGATAATTCCACTGTCAGACCTCTCCTTTCCCATTCACAATACATCCTAATTATGGTTATTAATTTAATATAAAACCTTTGAAAACAATTCTGATAGTGTGCTGATAATGCTCAGTGCGTTACTCTTCATGAAATGTCAATCTGCTAATTAAGGAGTTCAGCTGAAAGTTTGTCATTGCATTTTGTGGCTTTCTCTTTTGACATTTTAAAGATAAACATTTCTGCTTCAAAATGTCATGCAATTCTATGATTGTTGATGGAAGGGGAATTTGTTTTTCAGACTGGGTCCAGCACTTAATGAGGTTCTCTCCAAACTTTCCACCTTTCATGGGTACAAAACAATGTGTGACAAGACATCACTCTTTCACTGCTTCAGTGAAATGATATTCTTTGGCACCACATTATTCTGTTCTTTGCTTCCATCAAATGCTTCTGAAAGGGCAGAAGAATTGCAGAACCCAGTTTCTTCACCTCTGCATGGTCCAATTGAATGAATAAACTCCAACTTCCATTGAAATCAAATGTCAGTTGCTAACAGTTTAGCAAACCTGTTCCTCCTCAGAACAACAGTCATACTCTACATGACTTTCTGGTCACCCTTGTGCAGTTTGGATTTGGAAGATTCATTCGTCTTCCAGTCCCTTTCAGGATAGTTGCTTTTAAGAAGCCAATTATTTTGTTTTGTTAATCATGACTCTTACTAGACAAATGACCGGACATTTTTCAAATTCTGACAGATCTTGTATTTTCCCCAATTTTACATGAACAACTGCAATCGACTAGATAGTGCAGTATTTATACGACTCTCCACAACATCTGAGAAGCCCATATGATCATTGCATTTGTATGTATTTTCATTTCTTGTTGTGAACTGTTTCATGCTAAAGGTTTGTTATATTTTGGTCAGGGGTTATATAGACAATATATATTTTCACAACCCTATATGCCCTAGACATTTGTTGCGTGTATTTTACATCCTGTACATAATAAAAACATCTGGACAGTGAACTGAAGAAACATACGAGATTATAAATTAAAAAATTAAGAATCTTATAAATACTAAACATTTCATTCATTTTTCATTTACGAATCTATTCAGTTCATAAAAAATTGTTTTCTTGCCATAAAGTCGCATATCTCAAACGTTGGCATTTGTCAAATAATGTTTTTTAGACGTGATTAAATGAAATTTTTTATTGATCAATTTTTATTTTAACGAAGCTTTAAAAAGCAAAACAAAATAATAAGTTCCTTTTTATGTTTTAAAACTAATTCAGTTTCCATTTGTCAAAAGAACATTCAGTTTTGATAAGCATTGCAACTTCTGGATAATTCTGAAACAGCAAACTCAAGGTAAACATGAATTATCCATAATACTAGTCGATTACATAACACACAATTATTTATATATTTACAGTATAACTTTACTAACAATATCCCTTCTTACCTGTAGAAAACTGGGTTTCACCACTAAACCTTATAGTTCCTCTTCGATGCCCTGCTACTAAAACTCTTTCTCCCATTTCCAGATTCACTAGTTCTGGTGATTTTTGCCTTTGCTTCGTTATCGACAGACCTTTGAAAAAATAAATTCATTTAAGAAAATAATAAATTATAAAACCAATAATAGTCTAAGGACAAATTAAGACATTTGCAGTCAAAATTATATCAAAATATATCGGAAGTCATTGTTATAATTTGAGAAAATTTATGAATTTTTTTTTTAATAATATACAGTATTTATTAATCATTTATGAAAAAGTAATAGTATGTTTAAATCTATAAACCTAACCTGTTTCAATTTTTGATGTTACATGAGATAAATCAACTTTAGGAAAATTAACTGAACGACTACTTGAACCTCGTACTGATGGCTTTCGAGTTAACATGGGACTTCCCAGTTTATTAATTTTGTTGATTGGAGCAAAAATCCCTGAAATTAGAAAAAACATGTTTGTAGAATTTAAATAACATAAGATAAAATAAAACAACAAAAATGTATCTGTGCAAAATCAGTCTATTTATACTGTTCTGTTTTTATTCATCAAAGTAGTGAAATAGGTTTTTATTTTTTTAGTATCTTATGGAATAGGTAATATACTGTACAAATGATCTGTTCCCGTGTTTTACTAATTTTGACAACACTGATGTAAAACATCACGAAGAGTAGCATCACAGTCTATTATTTTAATATGATGGGGGGGGTCTGGTAGTCCAGTGGTCTAGGAGCTGGACTGGAGGAATCCAGGTGGATTTTCCATAGTTATTTCTCCTTCAGATTTGAGTACTGAGTTTCTTACTCGATAGTTGAATGTGGATGAGCAATTGGCCGACCATCCGACCTCAACTAGTTCCCTTGGTCGAGAATTGCTGGAGTCGAAACTTCTTGTGCACTCAAGGACCTGCATGGTCTGTTGCCCTACAGTTCAACGTTAACTTATAATAATTTTAATATAATAATAGAATTAAGGTTTTCTAGGAAATGATACAAAAGGTTAACCTTATAACTTATGACATTCTATTTATATAATATCATTTTAAAATCTTCTTCCTTCAATATTCTGGTAATATTCTGGCGATATTTCACGAAATTATATCATTTCGCTTTTTCAAGCCTTCTTCTTCAAAAATAACTTCGAGTCTATCTCAACATTATTGCGTTTCCTTTTCAATAAAGTAACTCAATACTAATACACTAAAACACTATTGAGTTTCCTTTTCAATAGAGTATTAGTATAATAGTGTATTAGTATTAAGTTACTTTATTGAAAAGGAAACTCAATAATGTTGAGATAGACTCGAAGTTATTTTTGAAGGAAAAGGCTTGAAAAAGCGAAACAATATAGTTTCGCGAAATATCGCCAGAATATTACCAGAATATTGAAGGAAGAAGATTTAAAATGATGTAAGGTGAATCTTATAAAATTCAAACTATGAAAATGAAACAAAGTGAAATAACTATTTACAAACTATCTCTTTTTGTATGACTGTTTCTGATTTTCTTTTCCCTTAAGTACAAATTACTATTATTAATATTGTTCCATTTTCTCAGTTAAAAAACAAAATAAAAACATTAATCATACCGCAGGACTTAATTTACTAGTGGAATAGACCACGACAGTAGCAAAAATACAGCTAATAACTGTTATTATTTCCCTTTTATAAAAGAATATTTAATGATATTTTAAATTCTGAACGGAAGCAATTCAGTGTTTCGTTAGATCAACCTTCTTTTCATTTGTCTATTATCAATATTACCACAACTCCTATCCCTTAACTCCCATTTCCCCATTCTCTTGATTAAGAATCATTTACGAATTCACTTAAAAAGAGTTGGCATGAAATCCTAATAAACTTAATGTTAGTCCCAAATGAAATTTAATAGTAACCAGTAAAATAAATTTACAGTGTACAATAATTTGTGTTGTTGTGTCTTTTGGTGATTTTTGGAATTGAAGTTAAGAAGAAACTTAAGAAACAGTTAAGTTCACCCTTTAACTATTTATTCAGTTTCCGATATAAGAAAACGTATTCTCAGTGTTAATCTTACCATGGGAAGGCAAACATTTGAAATACATCACTCCATTAACTGAACCATCGTTCTTTCCGTCAGGTGTATCTAATTCAATTCCGGCCCAAATTCCAGTAGCAAATTCTGTGGTTCCACAAAATCGAAGAATTCCCGACTTGAAAATAAAAACAGCAAATGTTATAAATTATTTTACAAATACATATTATTTTATAAATTTTTTCACACATTAATAGTCATTTCATAATTTTATTAAGTAGCTTACATTTTCACTAACAAAATAAAACTTAAACTTTGTTTGGCAGTTTTTCAGCTGAAGATGACCTGGCAGTTTCCCCGCTGGTCGAAACATCCTGTTTGGTGGCAATATGTTTTTTGTTATTTTTTAAACATGTGCAATACTTTTAATTTGTTTATATGGTTTTTGAAAAAAAAGAACAACTTAAAAAGTTCTCAAAGATGCAGCAAATCTACTAAAATCATTTATAAACGTCAAAGGGCGAGACCAAGTGTTTATTTAAGCGACATCCAAAACAGCTGTTTCACATTTTTTTGTGATCATCAGCTAGAAGTAGTCACCAGTAAACAGTGGGGTATCGGTATAGAGGCTAATAGGATCTATTGTGGGAATCAATGTAGAGCCTAAAACAAGCAACAACAAATTCACCAAAAAAGTGAAAAAAAATCATGTGCAGGCATCTAAAAAAAAAACAAAACAAACCAACTTATTCACTGCTGGAGCCAAAATATCACCACCACTTTTCTAATGTAGACTCCTCTCCTACTGCCAGGGTCTAACAGCATTAAATCTGAACCTGACCATTACAGAAGTACAATGTATCAGAACCACATTCTACTGCAATTGTCAAAGAGTAGAAGAATTAAATACCACACACGTGATCTTGATCCATATAATCCCAGACATATTCTATGGGATTCAAATCACTAGTCATGATAACACCAGAAGCCACTTTTATCGAAAATGAGATAAAAAAACCCAGGATATTTATTGACTGAACTAATTTATTTTAATTTTCTTGTAAATAGAATCTTAGAAATTAATTAACATCATGCGTAACTTGATAATTTTCTTAAGTGTTTGTGTAACTTACTTTGGCAGTTCCAACTGTTACTTTATCTCCTAATTTAAGACCCATTGATTTTAAGAGGGCACGTCCAGAAATGGTCTCTAAGCCACTGTCTTTGGCCATGACTCCTGCTTCGGCATTGCGCAAAAGCTGTAGCATTTGCTCAATCACATTCTGAACATCAGGTACAAGTTGAAAGGAAGAGGCATCAGGAACACATTCTAAGAAATTAAAAACAATATTAAGTTTCTTCTTAAATTTTTAAAAATATTTTTACATAAAATTTTCTATATTGAATACACTAAATCATGCTATTTAACAAACATAGAATATAATATAAATCTATTTAAAATTTATGCTTTTTGAACATATTCTTCTCTACATCCAGTCTGCTTTCTTAGCATTTAAAACTAATGTAACCAGTGTTCGAAACAATTAAATATAAACTTTTGTTTTTTAATCTATTAATTTATTTCATCTATCAAATATTTTTGGAAAGTACAGTAGAACTCCTCTAATCCGGCATCCTACGGTCCGGCACGACTTTCGAAAAAAAATAATAATTTATATCAATCACAAAACATCAATCATGCCTTGTTCAAGTTTGTTTGCCATCGGTAGGCGCGAGGGAAAACATTGTGCCGGACAAAGCGTATCAGCATGCATGGATGAGAGGCCAGTCGTCGAATATAACAAGGCGCTCATCTTCGGCCCACTTCGGGTGACATCATATATGTTCGGGAGCCACATGTTCCCTGGACGTCACTGTGGCTTTGTTTACGTTTCACGTTCAGTTTCAATTTAGTTTGACGCTCAGGTTGCTGTATCATCATCGAATATTGTTGTGTTTTGTAGAGCTTGACTTTGTGTTGAGTGATTTATACTGTAACGCAGCAGTTCGTTCAATGATGCTGAAATTATGAAACTCCACATCCTACGAAATGACTTTATAAAAAAACGAAGATAGAAGACTAAAAAACAAATCGATATTTGAGATTTGTTTAAGATGGCTTCTACCAAGAAGAACAATCCCATGGGCTTCGATCAACCGTCTTGCTCAACTTCGAATTAAATTTTTTGTAAGCTTACAGTGCACTTTTTTGTTTCATAGTCAGTTATTTTAAATTATTATGTAATTTTTTATTATACTTAAACTGTTAAATACATAAACACGTTTTACTGTCATTTTTTTGTTTAATTCACGTTTTTCCCGATATTCATCCTGTAATCCGGAATATTTCGTAATCCGGCATGCCTCAATTCCCGAACGTGCCGGATTAGATTAGTTCTACTGTATATATATATATATATATATATATATATATAAATAAATAAATAAATAAAAGATAACATTATTTGGTTGTTTTTTTTCTGCTCGCTACTTTTCTGAAACCATAAGGCACAGAAATACAAATAAGGTGTCAAATGTTAGGTATACTATTGAGGATGCCTACATTTCATTTTTCATTGACGTGGGTCAACTGTAAGTCATGTGAAGTAAGGTCAAAGGCTAAACCATACATTTTTGGTTGGCTTATCTGTCCCACACTCTCACCATACAAACACAACGGGCACGGGACCTTGATTCCAAGATCATTTTCTCAGACAGCAGGGAAGCCACTAAAAATTGTGGTGGTTGCTAACTTTTATATAAATAGAAGAAAACATGGCAGGTTTGCTAGTCTGGGATAATTTCAAAACTACAAAAGACCTTTTTACATGGGATTATAGTAATAACAATTTCACAATACTGCATATTTCAATTTGATCTGTTATTTTTGAATTGTGTGTGTGTTATTTGAAGAAAAAGTTTTATTTTGTACAATACACTGCAACAGTACCTGGATGTAGAAAGAGGTTAATCTGCTTTGCCATGAAGTCAAGCTTCATGGTATAAATGAAATAAACAAATCAAACTTTTATAAAGCTTAAGAATTAATTTAATTGATGCAATGCCAGTTAAAAAAAAAATCATAAACACAAAATAAGGAACTACGTTTCCTTTTTCTTTTAGAAGTATTTTAAAAAAAGTACATAGTTGGCTATGTAGGCTTGAAAAAGAAGAGACGTAGTTTATTCTCTTTGAAAATTTGCGTTAATAAATGTACTACATATTATTACATTTATTTGTGTTGTTGATGATGTTAAAAGTACAGAGATTTAAACATATGCATTTGTTTACGAAGTTGCATTTTTATTCCTTTCTCAGAACAAAAAAAGAAGCACTTAATCGTATTCACAAACCAAAATAGTAAAAACAATGAAATGGAAGAAATTACCAGCAGGAGACCTTCCTAAGTCGTCCCTGGCGGTTGGATTTGCATTGAATTCAAGTAATGCAGCAGCTGCTTCGAGGCATAAATTACTCGCTGCAATATGTAAGGCTGTGCCATTCTCAAACTCAGGGCAAGTAATATTCACATCTGCAAAAGTAATTAATCATAAAATGAATTATACCAACAAGCTCTAACATATCTCAAATTTACAATTAAAAAGACTAATATGTACTAACTCAAGTTAAATATGTACAGTACTACTTTTGTTTGTGGTCTATAACACACGTTTAGTTTTTATCTGACCATCTAATGCACTCGTGCAGCTTTTGAGAATATCACAGTTCTATTTTTATTTAATTTCAAACAGAATTATTTTTCAGTGATGTTATAACTGTAGAGATAATGTATATTACATAAGAAAATAATTAAAGTATTTACTTGCGCCTTTGGACGATTGTAATAACAATCTCAGCACAGGAGCTACACCAAAATAAGCAGCATAATGAAGAGAAGTCATATGAGTCCACCGGCAACGAAGATTCATATCCGCCCCCTTCATTAATAAGGAACTGACGACTTTGGCAGCAACTTCTGGGTCACCAACTCCATTCGAACCAGATTTACATGCAAAATGAAGTAACGTCATATCTGTCAATCCATCTCTGTCATTTATGTGCGCACCTCTTTTTAAAATCTGAAACAAAAATGAAAAACTTTATTATTATAGTATATTTCACAGGGACACAGCTTTTTTTTTGAACCCAAAGTACTGCTGAGAAAATGAGTCATAAACAGAGGAACATGTAATTTTCATTTCTTCTACATGAAGAATAGATTTTATAATTACCTGTACAGTAAAATGCACATTACTGATAATAATAGATCAGTCTTTCCACTGTTCATTTAAAAGTCATGGTCCAATTTGTATGTAGATTTTTTTGTTTTGTCTTTTTGTACAGAGCAAAATGATATTTAAAAGAAAAATTATTAAAGCTAATTCCATTAAGCTTTATGCTAATGCTATTATCGACATTCACAAGAACCGATACGGGAACCTTAACATTTTATGTCTAGCTCAAGAAGAGTATTTTTCGAAATATGTGTAATCGTGAACTATGAATTCGTTATATTGTAAATTGCTAATTTGTTAAACTTTATTCTAATTTATATAATGTAGTGTTTCATTACAGGAGGATGAAACTGATTATGTATTTTTTAAAAACCAAATGTTTCAATATTTCATTTATATCTATGCTGAAATAAAAGATCTGAAGATTTCTTGAAATGAAAGCAAAAGAAATTACAATTAAAATCTTTAGATGTCTTACAATGGTCCCCAAATTTTATTGACTCATACTCTTTGACATTTTTTTTCGGTATCCACATTAATCTTTTAGATTTTTTATAAGCTAAAAGCTAAATTTACAATTCAGTAATTGAGAGCCTCCCCCCCCCCAATTTATGAATATTGTGTTGATGGTTGGAATTAGGATGAATTAATGTATTAAATTAACATGATTTAAATGTTTTTGCTCAAATATGGTATGCACCAAAATATACAGTACTGAAACTCGCGCATCTCGAACACATGGTTGCGTTTGTCGACAGGGTAGAGCTGCAGCTGCACGTGTTCGCAGTAGTAAAAAGGAAGTTGTGTTGTGCAGTGTTGTTGGAAAAGGGTCTCAACGGAGGAAAAAGTATTCATAGTTGAGCATTATTTCCACTCATACGGAAGCGGTCGTGAAGGTGGACAGAGTTTGAAAAAGGTGGCAGAATAATTCCGAAAGGAGTTTAATAAGACGGCACCAAGTAACACAGTTATGCTGTCTATTGTTACGAAATTTCGCCGTTCTGGTAGTGTACTGTGTCAACGGAAGGGCAAGTCTGGTCGACCAGTAACTTTTCGACAAATGAGAATCACGCACGTGTTCTCCAGCATTCAGATGAATAGACAGTGGTAACAACAGGGCGGGGCGACCAGCCATATCGCTTGAGCATCTCTAGCCATGCTGCAGGAAAACTTTCCAGGACGAATCATTTCACATGGTACTGACTTCCCATACCCGTCCCATTCCCCCAATGCCTACTTGTGGGGAATGTTAAAGGAGAGTGTGTTCAACTGTGAAGATCCACCAAGAACTGTGCCTGCATTACGTGAGCAAATCATCTTCTTTTGCAGGAGTCTGCAGCAAACTTTGTTTCAGGATATGTTTGAGAATCTGCGTGAACGATATGAACACTGTCTACAGCAGGGCGGTGCACACTTTGAACACTCACATTACGCGTACCGTGATAAATCAACACGCTAATAGTGTGTGTATGTTAATTTCTTTTGAAGAGAAATAAACTCGTAGATGACAATGTAATTTTGTTCATCTTTTCATTTCAGTACTGTATAATTTGGTGCATACTGTATATAGTTAAAAATTATTATTTAAAAACATTTAGCTCCTTTCAACCCTAAGGAAATTCTTCATCAGAATGAAGTCACATGGTTGTTCTGCTTTTAAATACGTTAAGATGATGTCTTATGCTAATAGAGGAACTATAATTATAATGGATGAGGTGGGAAGATTACTTCCATTGAAAAGCGGCAGCCATCAGCTTGTTGTAACGCAGAGAAGGCATCATGATTAGATTAGAAATATCCGAGGATAATTTTTACCAATAGTCCGTATTGTGTAGTCTAGGCTTTATGTAGTATGATTCTAGGCAGGTTTGATTGAACTTATCAAAAGATTTGTCTAAAATGGTGATATTGTCGAAGTCAAATTGGTGGTCATGTTTCCAAGCATGTTTGGCTGTGGTATAATGTTCTATGTTCTATGATGGTATTGATGGTCGATTACTTATTGTATTTGAGAAATATTCCTTTTCATTATTAACTGAAAGTGTTCAGTAATAATGGAATCTAATCACATGATTTGTTGATGTTTATTTCAATTCAAAAAGCGATCATCATCACTGGAAAAAAAGTTTGGTATTTAGATTTATTGTGGTCTTTGTACAGTAGAGAAAAAGAGAAAAATAAATTTATGAGCACCAATGTCTAACAGTCAGCAGAAATCGTAAACTTGGCAATTTAGAAGATTATTAAAAAAAAAAGTTTCAAAATTCTAGGTTGCTATAAATTTTAAACATGAAAACTGTAATGCAGGTCTTTTCCAGTTATTGCCGTGAAAGACGGATGATAATGATAATGCTTAAAACTAGTAATTCTGGATTGTCCTTAATATATTAGCTTATTATAATTGGAATTCTTAAATCAGTAAATTACCTCATTTACGAGTATCTCAATGTTCTGTTGGGTTTGTGGCATCCACTGACGGACAATTGCTAGAATTTGGGCAATAGTTGTATTGGGATGGAATAAGTTCTCCTTGCAACCGGGACAGTCAGGATCCAAGAAAAACAAATTCATTTCTTTGCAGTTCTTACACAATGGTGCATCGACGGGAGGATGAAGAACAGGGAAATCCCGTTGAGGTACCTTAAATTCAATCGATGTAACAGCTCCCTTCTCCTCACTTTGCTCAGCAGCAATTTCATCTTCCTGTGTCATTCTGACTTGAAAACGATGGCGATCATTGATTCTTTAAAGGTAAAAGAAAGGAGTAATTAATAGCAATAAAAGAATTAAAGAAAGGGAAATAGGCCTTATTTTAAAAGTAGATAACAATAAACAAAAATATCATTCTTAGTCTTATTAAAGTCCTTAAGCATATTCTTGCAGGATCTGCTTATTACATATTTAATCTTAAAAACCCTATGAAATTTATTTCTTAATAATGATGTAAATTCAACTAATAATAAAAGGGTAACATATATTCTGTATGTTTGAGACACTGAACATCTTACAAACTTAATTTTCTATTTTCTGTTTTATTTATTGGGAGAAACAAACAACGAAATGAACAGCTATTTAGTACCTAATCAATAGGATCATTATATAAAATGGTAATTTAAAGTAAAGCTTTTGAGCATTGCAAAAAATTTACAGTTTTGATTCATCTCGAAGGACTGAATCAATCTTAAAAAAATAAAGCCTTCTGTGACTCTTCTATCCAACTGCCAAATATTTGCCAAATTGGTCAAGAAAACTTCAAGAGGAGATTACAAAGACCATTGGTTTATTTTTTTTTGCAAAACTATATAAACAAACGTGATTTTTTTTATTTTTTTGAGATAATGTTTGAAGGGCCCAATTTTTTGAGAAATCTCTTCAAGATGACCATTGCTTTAGAACTCGTCTCGTACATGCCAAATACCCTCAAAATTGGTTGCGCCCCTCACAAAAATTGTGAACATTGATTTGTTGGAGTGGGAGTGTACAAACATTGTCTTATTCTAAATAAAGTATTTTAAGTATTAAACATTTCTTTTTACCATTGATAATTTACAAAAAGAGTTCATACAATTTGCTGTATTAAAAGAACCAAACAAGGTATGCAACAGTTATTTGATAAAAGATAACAGGAACGATTCAGAACCATTGGAGCTGCTTATGCTTCTTCATTCAGAACATTAAATTTGATCATTTTCTAGAAAAATCCTCCTACTAATTTTTCAAAATTTCAGAAACGTTACGTAGTGATAGATCAATTTGCGCTTGATAGTGAAGTTCTGACTTATCTACTATATAATGTTTGTGAATAATCACTTTTTTGATTCATAAAATTAATGAAATAAATAATAAAGAAATAACTTCAATTTACCTCCATTCTAATTTGACATCCATTGAATTTTTAAAATTACATAACAAATTATTACATTTGTTAAATGAAATGCAGATTTTACTAGATTTGCGATGCGATTTCATTTAGTTCAATAAAAATTTTAAAAATTAAATTTCTTACCCCATCACTTTACATTGATCCTTTAAATATTAATATGAACGGAGTAGAATATAGTTTAATAATTCAACTCTGGAAGTTTATTATAAAAGAATGCTTCACACTTTGAAACGCACATTCTGGATAAAAGACTAGCGGAATTTAAATTCAACTCTATAACAATATAAATAACCCTACAATAATGTCTCAAACATGATATTAAATTTGATATGTGTTGTTCATTGTTATTGCACTGTCACACAAAAAAAGCTAACAATCACCGATTTGAAACGCATTTGAAATGGTATGATGGGTTGTGCCAATCTCCTTACACCATTACAATGTTTTAGTAATTACATTACATGTTTTATTTGGGAGAAAATTAATAGGATTTTTTTTACCAAATTATCACGCGTTTTATAATAATTAATTCGAGTTATTTTCTATTTAAATAACAATTAAAAGCACGAGGTAAACAAAACCACCGCCAGGGTTGTTTACGTTGGAAATTTAGGTTTTCGCACCATTCATTCTGTTTTTCTCACGGTAGTTTTCAATTTTAACGATTTTTTTCTCATCTTTGCTTTAATAGGAATTATGCTGAAGTTTTCACCTCGATTGAAGACCAGGAGATAAAAACCCAAATCAATAACATTAAAAAAATTACATATTTCGATGTTCAATTTTGTAAAAGGGTTGATTTCACGCTTGCCTACCATGAAATCGGAGCCAACGGAAATCCGTGCATCAAAATAAAATCAAAGAAATAAAGTAGAGGCAACAAGACGAGGGCACTGCATTCAGGATTAATCGTAATTTAAGGGCATCGTCGATTTTGTGCTTGCTTTGTAGCGAAAAACATCGTCACATCTTGACTTCTTCCCTTTCGTTACAACCACCTGTCAAGCAGGTAAGGTTTCTCAATAATTTTGAATTTAGCTCCCTCTAGCGTCAGAGAGAGAAAGTGAAAATGACAAAACGGCGCTTGAGATAAAATCCATACAGGAAAACGAATTTGTAAATGGATTAGAGATATTGTTATAACTCCAACTATTATGTTATTTATTGTTTGGTTGCTATTGAATCACTAAGGTAATGAATTTTTCAAATAAGAAAGATAAAGCTTCCATAACATTTTTCAATTACGATTACGTAATGAATGAATTCATAAAGTTTGAGAAATTTCATTGAATTTTACTTAAATCTTATTAGAATAAATGTGTTTTATTAAATGCATTATCTATTAGAAAGAAATTAAAAAAAAAAAATAATTAAAAAAAGCAAATACAAAAGAATCTTTAAACAATTTATGGGTGATTAAGGTTCTTTATTTCATATAATGTTTATATAAAACATGTTGTGTAAGTAAAATACAATAATTCTTTAATCTCATTAAATCTATTAATGTCGACTAATTGCATTTTGTAACAATCAGTAAATTGAAAATAATCTCATTAAAATTTCATGATACTTTATTAACAATTAAACATTTAATTGAATTTTATTATATTCCGACAATATTTGCATTTTCAATTAATGAAAGAGGATTAAATTAAACTAACTACTTTTATTAATAGGAAAGGCGCAAAAGTCGTAATTCTCATAAAATTTAAAATTAATAAAGGATTTAAGAAAATTAATAATTTATTTTCTTAAATTTAGTCATTATTTAAAATCAATAAAATAATTAATTGATTTCCATTGTTATTAATTAAGTTCGAATAGAGAAACAAAAATAATGGCATTCGAGGTATAATTTGAATGGAAAGTTTTCTATAACGAATTGGAACTAAATTTCTTACCAAAGTTATAATCCTAACAGAATTAAAGAATGTTTATATTAGAACGAGGGTCTACAGTTTTGTTGTCTATTATTATAAGTTTTTTTTTTTGCTTTATTACAGCAAAAAAAAAAAAAAATAATAAAAATTAAAAATACATACAAATTAAAAATAATATCTGTAATCAGAACGGCTGTTACACGCTCTTCTTGAATAATAAATCGCTTAATAAACATTTGTCATTTATTTTAACCGATTTCATTCAATTGAAGCCGATTAGAAAAGTGATCGAAGTTTAAATATTTATTTGTATGTTTTATTTTTCCTTCATTTTTATAGTGTCCACCGAATTTCCTACGATTCAATCCACCGCCTACCTTAAGACTTACTTGTCGCTGATAAATGCAGGGCTTTATTCTCTGGGGAATGATGAGCACTACATATCGTGAAACAGTTGCGTACGAGAACACACGGTCTGTTAGAATTGATTATTTTTCATCTGAAATCATTACATATTCTTATTCAAATTATGTGAATCATTAAACACATTTAATTTATGTAAAATGATTTTATTAATTCTATTTTTTTTTATAGTTGAAAATGCTAGTATATTGTAAATTAATATTTTTTTAAAAGTTCATAATTACTAGAACTTAGCAAAATTCATTTTGTATGAAATTAATTTTCATAGGGTAAATTTATTTGAAAACTTTCCTTCTTTTTACATAGTATCATTCCCGGGACCCGAATGCTTTTGTTTAATTAAACACTTGAAAAACTTAGGAATTCATTTGATCGTCAATAGATGGCACCACCAGCTCATGCCTTGATGCCTAGATAGAAAAGTGATTTCTAGATAGCTCAATAGATGTCACTACTTCCTATGCTGGTTTCTGTATCATCAATGAAGAGGTTGATCAATGAATGTATAGATGGATTTTCAATAATATTGACATTGATTACGAGGATGCTAATCACGAAAATAAATGTTATGACATGTGATGAAACCAAAGATCTGTTTGCACGTCCAAAGAAAGATTAAAAAAAACAAAACCACAGTAAAGGAATCTCAAAGTACTGAAAATAAAAATACAAACCTCTTTGTCAGGTTAATTGTAGGTGTATATATGAAGGTATTCATAACTGGAAAAAGAAAAAAAAAATCAGTTTATCAACATTATTAATCAGTTTATTATAACACTAATATGACGCCAAAGGAAATATTGAGATTTATTTAATGCAAAAATACACTGTATTGCAAAAGTTTCCTTTAACATTAGGCAAATTTCATCAGAAATGAAGAAATAATAATAGAAGTCTAAAAATCCGAAATCCGAAACATTTTTATCGCTTCAGACTTATTTTTATAACCCTCTGCTGCTGCAGCATTATCTATTATTCCAGTGGACCACTGTTCAGATCCACAAGTGACAGGTTTCCAGGAAATGGGACAGCTTTCTTAATCAGGAATCCACATTGTTGAAACACACAGCTTAGGGAGAAAGTAACAGCTACCAGTTAATTTGAGTACTAAGTTTTTCTATTTTAGCACAAGAACAGGAAATTCATTAGAACTGAAAAAAAGAAGACATCGAAAAAGCACATTTTTTTGAGGGTTTTGTTTTTTTGTTTTCCTCTCCCAATTTTATCCAATTCTTTAGGTTTTCATTCTTTTTAAGTCGAATCTAACAAAACTTTTTTAGTGACTCCGTAGCCAGAAGTGTAAAGGAGGACGGGAACTCTGTTACCATCTCGACAACACAATTTGCTCGTCGGTCGACTCGAGTCATACCTTATTGCAGTCCTTCTACAGTTGAGAAAAAAATACGAGTTTCAGTCTGCGGTCACTTTGGTTTTGTGTAAACTAGGAAACTTTTTTTTTTGCCTTATTTTAATTTTATTCACCGTTCTGCTTTGCTGACTATTGTAATTTATCTTCAATAAACGGCCAATCGGTTCTTATAAGCCTTAAATCCAATATGGTCTCCTTCCGTTAATACAAAAGCCAGTTTATAACCCAACCATTACGTAAAGTTACATCTAAACAGATCGACAAAACTTGGAATATTTTAGTAAATAAAGTTTTGACGACATTGTGATGTATTTGAGGAGATTAGGGAGCTAAGTGGAGCCCCATATTTACCCCGATCCTGCCACAAACTTGTTATAAATTCTGTAAATTGTAGTTCTTAAAATTTAGAATAGGCAAATCAAAACAAAACTCAAACTATGTAACTTTTTATAGTAAGCAATTTTCTCTTTTGTAAATACTTTTGCTTATTTTAATTAATAGCTGTAATCAGGAGTCTCTTCTATAATAACTTCTACGGCAGTGACGTATTCTAGAATGTTTATCAAGAAATAGAGCTATGGAGAAATCAATTTTTTTTTCATTTGGTTTTGGATAATATTCACTTTGCACTGTGTTCTCAGACCCTTCTCTCATATTGGACCCAGATTGGGGGTTTTAATGCCAGGCTAGAGGTGGTCCGCCCCCATATTATGAAATTAGATTACCTTTCCAACACCCACCCATATCAGGTTTCTCTGTCACATTCAAAAGAACTACGATAGGTTATCTTCAGTCTTGATCTAACCAATTGAAAAATATATAGCTAAAATTCCTCTTTGTATGTACGTTACAGTAAACTGTTCCTAAATGTTAATAGTTTATCATTTATTTCAAGTTAATACACATTTACATTTGATAGTTCTGAATAATTTTCAGCTTCTGCTTCAATTAAAATTAGGCTAGAGTTTTAGGGCCGTTCAAATATTCCGCAAGCACATTTTTTAGTCATTTTAGACCCCCTCCCCCACCCTTGTAAGCAAAAATAAGCAGGTGCCAGACCCTTTTGTGTTTACTTAAGATTTGCCAAATCATTAACAGTAAATTAAAAACAGTCAAAATTACACGATATTCACTCCTGAATTAAAATGTAACAAATTAAATATAAAAGTACAAATGAAATATTGAGAAAAAAAAAGTCTTGTCTCCCTTGCATGTTTGTCTGTCTTAAGCATTGCTCTGATTCCCCGCCCCCTCCCCCCTTTAGTTCTTATATAATACATGAACAGCCCCCTTTGCTGATTTCTTGATCAATATATTTCGACGATTTAGGATTTAGAAAAAAAAAAAATATTTGGTTAAAAGTCAAAACGTCGTATCTTTATCCTGAATAGAAAGTTCTCAAAATAGGTGTCACGGTGATCCTTAACCGAACGAAACGAATTTCCGTTTGATGTTAAACCCACCAAGTAAAAACTCTCACAATTTGTAGCCATTTGTCACAGAACAGGATGAGGTCCAGGATCCGTTTAAACGATGACTGAACTCTGCAGGGAATTGAACGCTCTCCCGCACACACAAGTGCCTTGAAGAAAATAGTGAGGATTTAATTTAAAATAATATTTTCTATAGATAAAACGCTTTCTCTGCCGTTTTCAATAAAAGTTCGTAGTCCAGACCGTTAAACATAGTTTTAGAAGAACCCCACATTATATTTCGGGGTCTTCAGTTAAGGAGTATTTCTGGTAATATTATATTCGCGAAAGTGCGAATGAGATCAAAGTTGAAGAAATATTAGCGGGTTTTTTAAATGTTTGTATGTAAAAGAAACATTTAAAAAAATCACTCACACATTTAAAAAAGTAGTCTACTATGTACAGGTTCAAAATAAAGAGAAAAAAAAATATGGTAAAAATGAATCGACCTGTTGACAACTGCAGAATAACACTCGACTAATAACTTTCATCCAATTCACAAGCATACATAGGCCTACAAAAAGATCCAGAGGCAGTTGGTTAACATATCAACCAATAGTCAAATAATGATTAGAAGTGGTGGCGCTGCTTGCGAATCACATGGTACAAAGTGTTTGGTAAATAAAAAAAACATATGTAAAAATGGCGGCCTCTAACTATGGTCAATGGTAAAAAGTTGTAAACAATCTGATACTTAAGCAACTCGATTAATGCCATTGGAATTTGTTTTTTCATCTATAATATCCATATTCTTTGTAGATAAACAGAAAGATTCAAAATAAGTTTTTATATTGTAATTTGATAACTATTATAAAGAACTAGAAAACTTTATTCAAATGCTCTCAATATACTTTCTTTTAGATTGAATAGGAGATATTTTTAAAGTTTAGTTTCGTTAAACAGAGGGCGATGTGACATTTCAGATGATATAATGGAAAAATTTGTATTGAAATTTCTGCATGCAAATTCATGCTAATAAGTCGTCATTATCTATGTTAGAAGCAGCTGTGATGTTTACATTTTACTACGAAGACAGTCCCTTTCAAAGTAATGCCATTTCTCCTTATTTTCTTTATCAAAACAAGTGAATATAATTTTGTGCTAAAGCATAAATTTAAGGACGACCCATAATAATAATAACAATTATAATAAAATAAAATAGGAAGTACATTAACGTAAGAAAACATAAAAAAAGTTAGGAAAAAAAATAAAAAAAGTTAGAAAAATAAGAAAAAACAAAACAAAATAAATAATTCACGCTGACATTGAGAAAAAGCTAAGTAGATATACGGATACGAACTGACAATCTTCAGTATATAAGTCCGAGACCGTAAGCATTAAGCATAGTTGATAACTGTAATAAGATGGTTGCATTTCTAACATTTAAGCTAATAGCGGAAATCCAATGAAAACAATGCCAAATACCTCGAATAGGGGGGGGGGGGGCGTTGGCCCCTGACAATACCCCATTCCTACAGTGTTTGGGCCTCTGAACACGATGGTGAAGTCCATTTGCCCATCCGATCTTTCGTTCGAAAGTTGTTGTTGGGGGGGGATAGATACGAACGGACAGACAGGACAAACGCAATAGCTACCGATTTTGGTTGCTATCACAATAGCTCCCAAATGGGTCGCTAAAAATGAAAATGAATTTTTCAAGTAAGGTGAATCGTAAGTCAGTATCTCCGTCGTATTTCTGTTAGTTTACCACTAATACCAGGGCCGTTCTTAACAGCACGTAACGCCCTGGGCAAAGCAAAGCACTGGACATTAAGTAGTAAAAAAGAAAAATTACAGCTTGGAAGTTGGAACATTTACAATTTGTAACAAAATAATGAATCTACTTAGTGCATTCATTATTTTAAGGGACATTCATTGAATAATATCTAGAATAATAATAATAACAACAACGGTATGTGCTCTTCAAGTGAAGGAATTTCAATATGGCGTTCGATTAATGGAAAAATACAAGAAAAATAATAATATCCCGAAGGCTCTTTTCCAGGATTTAACTTTAGTCCCTTTTTTTAAAATTATTTTATAAGTAATTCAAAATTTTAATCAACATTAATCAGTTACTGATAAATTCATTATGGGGCCCGTAGAATCGTGGGGCCCCTGGGCAACTGTCCAATGCATTAAGACTGACTAATACCTCTAATGTTAAACATTAATATAATATTTAGAGATATGTTCTTTCTTATCCTGATTATATATATATTTTAAAGTATTTTTCGCATACAACCCCTTTTTCGAAGTGTAAGAAATGTTAATTCTTAATAAAAATTCTATAATCCTATCAATTTCTTTAATAAAAGTTGTTTTTGATGAAGACATAAGAAAAACATTCTTCACTTTCATAAAAATTATTATTTTTGTTTAGAGTGAAATGAGGTATTTGAATGGTAGTAATTCTCCCATCGCGATGCATTACGATGCATCGTAAGCCTCAAATTTTCTATAACAAAAGTAATATATTATTTTTTTTTAATATATTTTCTTTTTTCATGAAAAACAAAGTCATTTCCATTTTTTCATTTTTACCATTTTAATGGTAAATTTAAGAAATTATGACATGAATTAAAGCTGTTATGGTTTTTTTTCGACCTTATCTTAACGCGCGATAATGAATAAATCATCCACATATCTGTTATAGAAATTAGTTATATTCCTAACTTACTGAAATACAGTATTTTCAATATATTATAAGCAAATATCTGCTTATAGACTTGATGCTGATATATCCTGAAAACTCCAGTTGTATCATGGCCTACATAGGAGGGGGTCGATAGGGGTTAAACCCCGTCCCCGTTGCATCGGGAATAGAAGAAATCTAGAATTTTGGAACTTATTTTTGGTTGGAAAGTTGTAATCCCCCCCCCCCACACACACACACTCCCCTAATTCCTGGAAAGAACGCGATTTTGTTTTTTTTTTATTTTGTTTTTTGTTGAACGAGTACGACCATCATAATCCCTTCCATTCGAAAATCCTGGGTATGCCTGTGAGTTATTTGATAATAAATACAATCATTTGGCTTAAAAAGTGATTGGAAAATAAGACGGTAAAATGTTACGGTACTCCATATTTAATTCAAAATTTAAATTTAATTTGAAAAGTCTTCAAATCTTCAAATAAAACAAAAATAAATGTATAAAATAATACATTTATTAAAATAAACATCTGAATTTTCGAAAAGATATGTCTTCTTTTCTTTTTCAAAGCATAAAATAAAACAACAATACGTTACAAACGATTAGAGGAAAACGATACATCATGTTATGCTGATGATATTTTAGTAATTTGGTTTGGTACTGATCGGCAATTTGAAATTTTCTTCAAAAATATAAACAAAAGAAATAAAGACATAAAGTTCAAAATGGAGAAGGAAGTGAATAAAAAACTAAATTTCCTTGACCTGTGTTTAATAAATAAGGACAATAAAATAGTTTTAAAATATTACAGAAAAGAATTCAAGAGTGACCACTTATTAAACTTTGCATCAGGACATAATTTTCATATAAAAAGAAACATTATCGAAAACTATTTAAGAAGGATTGATAGATCATCAAGCAGTGAAGAAAATTACAAAATGGAAATTGATAAAATGAAAACAATTCTAATGAAAAATGGATATACTGAAAATTTTATCAATAATAGTATCCAAAAGTTCAACACATTCAAAATAAAGGAATTAAATAGGGATAAGGAAAAGAATAAAGTGTTTATCCCATACCTTAATAAAAATAGTATTGGACTGAAGAAGATTTGTAAAAAAATTAACATTGATGTGGGTTTCTATTACAGTTATAAAATAAAAAATATTATTTGTAATAAAATAAATACCAGTGACAAAAAAAAAGGGAAATGGGAGCTATTTACAAAATAGAATGCATGATTTGTGATGCGTTCACTCTTGGAGAAACCAAAAGAACAATAAAAGAACGTGCATTGGAACATAATTCATACATAAAAAACAAATTAAAGGAGAAATCTGAATTTGCTGAACATTGTATGAATAAAAATCATTGTGTAAAAAATGAAATCAAAATTTTATGTATTGAAAAAGATTGTAAAACTAGGAAGACTATAGAAAGTTTACTAATTAGAAATACAAAAAAGATGAATATAAATAGAAATGAAGGTGTTAATGTAAACAATTTTATTGTCGAAATGGCCAAAGAGTTTAATAATGTATGTTTAAATTGTAAAAATAAGGTGAAAATTGAAGAATTAGGAGAATAACATTTTATAAGTATTGTTGGTAACAATACAATTTCATGAGTATCTTACATGTGTATCGTTTTCCTCTAATCGTTTGTAACGTATTGTTGTTGTTTTATGCTTTGAAAAAGAAAAGAAGACACATCTTTTCGAAAATTCAGATGTTTATTTTAATAAATGTATCATTTTATACATTTATTTTTGTTTTATTTGAAGATTTGAAGACTTTTCAATATATAGAATGTCTAGAAGAGGGAGAATTAAGAAGACTTATGGTAAATTTAATTTATTGACCTCAATATATTGACGAATATTTTTTTTTGTACTAAAGGCTTCGCCTTGTCACTGTGGAAAGGCGCCCTCCAATCGGAGACCCCCACCCCCTACTAGGGAATAGATACGAGGGTAGTTTCACCCGAAAGCCATTATGATCAGGCTTCAGACCCGCAGAGAAAGTGAAGAAGAGGCTGACAAATACAGGAAAGAAAATTGAAACAACCAAGCCCCAACCGGGATTCGAACCAGCTTCCGACGCATTTGTCTCGTGAGAGTCCTTCGTCTTGTGCACGAGACCACGCCCGAACGGCTTTTGACGAATATATAAAGTGAACAACTTCATCGATTAATGGTAAAGATAAGGAAGGAAGTTTATGAGTCAACTATGTCAAAGGAAAAACAAACCATATCATTTTCATATTCTAAAGTTTTCAAACACTTAGCAAATTCCATCCCGTTTTCAACTTACCTTGTGGCCTTGTTTTGAGTAGATCTTAAAGAATCAAAGATATACACTGAAGCTCGGTTATAACGCGGTCTTTGGGATTCCAGATTTCGAAGATCGCGAAATAACCGAACTTTTATTACTTCGCGACGTCAAATGTCGTACATCGCACCCTATTATCGCCCACACGATTCCAAATCGATTTAAAATGACCATTTCGCGATTAACTACATCATTCAGAGCTATGTGAGAGGATTTTATATTTATAAATACATAAATCATTACCTTTCAACACTTTGATGGTGATCTATATTAGCCAAAATCGATTTGGCGCCGCCATCTTGTACAAACGACGAGTCACGTGGATCAAATCTAGGTATTCATACGCCTATTAGATTACATGGGCCTCTTTACTGGATATCATTGGCAGAAAAATAGATCTCGATATTCATTTTGGTTAAACGAAAAAGTCCGCGATTCTGGTATTTTTTTTACAAATATATTGAATTTGACGCATTTTCGTGACATTAGGGTGGGTATAGAGTCTCAATTACTGTAAATAATAAGGAAACAAGCATATTAGTTTACACCTTTGATTTGATTTTTTTTAACGCGAAAAAACGGTAAATTTTGCAATTTTACAATTATACACCTTTTCCAAAATAGAAGGGGTCCAAGACCAAATCGCGTTATATTCGAATTCGCGATATAAACGACCGCGTTGTAACGGAGCTTCAGTGTAGTTAATGTTTTAGCTTTGATAACTAGATAAGTTTAACAACATCCACTTAAAGTAAATCTCACACTTAAACTCATTCTGTGATCAGTCTGGCCTCTATAGAATACTACACATTTCATTTTCATTTATTTCGCGTTTTGTATCCGAATGCTAAATATAACTGTTTTAAAAATTAGTAGGTTTGGTTTTAATATTACCCTCTTAACAGTACAATTCCTAAATAAAACACTTCTATGGAATTGATTATCAGACTTCTTCATTCTAAATATTCCACCGGATTCTGAAACTTGTGTTTACACATCGTTTTACTTTTACCTTAAGGATGTAATGACTGTTAAACAAAACCTTTACTAGGTTAATAGTAGAATTCTTACCTTTTGGAATCTAAATAGTAGATGTGGATTATTAGATACACAGTATTGTTTTGGTGTGTTTGAGATATGGTAGAGACGAAGCTAGAGATCAAGAACGTCTTTAACAAAATTGAAAATCGTTAAGAAGTCTGGACTAGATAAATGCTCAGCAATGGATCTCTTAATGGCAACTGATCATGTAGTGCTTGGCGATCAATTTTGAAGACTGCAGACGGTGAAGATCGAAATAAATGTGCTCAAACTTTAAGTTAGACCATAAATAAACATCATGCCAAAATTCATGCAAGCCCGTTCAGTAGTTTTAATATAATTCAGTAGACGTACATAAATAAACAAAGAAGAAAAACATCCACCTAGTGTAGTAAGTCCTTCACATATTCTTAATCTTACTATTACGTCCAAGGAGAATCCATAGTCTTACTATTAGCTTTAAGTTTACCTGTAGTTTACCTTATTTATTTAATTCTGTTTGGTTTCACTCCAGGGCTTTAGAACGAGGTAAATATTATTCTTGGTGTTTACAGAGATGGAAGACGTTATTCTGACATACAATGGCTACTTGCTTTCCTTATGCAATTTTCCCATAATGCTTTTCTTTCTCTATGCCACTGTTATTCTGAAAGGATCAATTTACTAATTCCTGGCGCGTGGTTGGTGCTTCTAATAGGTTTGCCCACAAGACGTTATTAGCTTCGTCTTTCCACCAGCGGCAGTAGCCAGCATTTGGGGAATTTAGTGTCTGGCGCCCAAATTCATCCACTAAGGCTGAACTATTATGGACTGTTGTTATTTTAAAAATTAATACTCCTGACCCTTTACTAACTCTTCGACTACAAGGATTTTATAAGGGTTTTAATCAAATACACTAGTAAAAAAATTGAATGTCTTCCATTACAACAAAATCTAATTATATTTCCACAGTTCGTTTAAAGTGATTAATTGATTATTACACTGGTATTCAATCTTTTTTGTTCATATATAATTTATTTTTCACTTTGTATCCACAAGGGTTATTGGTGCACAGTTCCATGTATTCAATTTATCTAAACATAAATAAATTCAAGTCATTAAACAAGCAAATAAATAACATAATTTACATCCAGTCTATTAAAATTTAATACATTTAAAAGTTTAATATTTTATAATAATTAAACAATAAGCTTTAAATGCTTACTTTATTCCAAAACAAATAAAGTTTGTTTTGGAATAAAGTAAGCATTTAATAGAAATATCTTAACAGTTTTTGTGAAATAAGCTTTAAGTTTACAAATACATATTACTTATATCCTATCGTACTAAATGAATAAGGTCACCTGAATTACAGCGCATGGATAAACGTTCAGAAATCAGAGTTAATCTATCAAATATTTTAACTACTCAAGGAAATTAACGTGCATTAATACATTTTTACAGCAAAATAAACCAAAGAACGTACATAACTAAACAAAACAAAACACAAATTCACTGAGCTATAGCTCAAATAGCTCAGTGAATTTGTGTTTTGTTTTGTTTAGTTATGTGTGTTCTTTGGTTTATTTTGCTGTATTTTAACTACTGTTAATTAATACGGTTCTACCAGATGTCTTCTCGTACCCCTAGCGGTAACAAGTTGAATATTACTATATTGCTAGTTGACCCGTGCGATTAATTCGCAACAAAAAACCACCTTTGAGAAATAATAAACAACTCCAACAGCTGTGGTGCATGTTAGTTAACATATTGTCAACAGATGGCGCCTTCTCCATTTTTATAAAAAGGTGTTTAAAATACAGTTGTTTTTTTTTTTCCGAAAACATTAGTTTTAAACAATTTGTTTATTTTTCATCGTGAGCGGGAAACGTAGTCTTCAAAATGATGTCTCAATCATTGATTTTTATGAAGTATATTAAGGGAGATATGGCGAACCGAAAAAAATATCTTTGAGTAATAATATATAAGGATTAGAAAGGCTCTAAAAAGGCCTAATATTTGAACCGCTATGTAAAATGGTCCATTATCTGGATCTCTAAATCACAAAATGTAGTTAGGTTTTAAATGGAAAGTTAGGTATATGCATTACTTTTTGAGTTATCGAGTTCATAACGTCATTAATAACAGATTGGTATTCAGAAATGCTGATAAACATATTCTGACAGCAATCTAACTACGGTCTAAATTATCTAATACGTGTATATTAGATAACTTTTACGTGATTATTATTTGACAACAGATTGAAAGTTAACAATAATAATATTAACGTAACTGAATTTATATTGTTTACACGCTATTATTCTTTTTCACTCCAATTATTTAGAGACAGGAAAAAAAAAGGCAAATTTACTGCATCAATTCAAGCTCGGGCCACAAATGAAGTTATCAAATGCGTTATAAAGAAAAAAATAAATCAATTGAAGTCAATATATTACGTTAATGCCTCGTCTCGTGCAGAAAAAAAATAAATAAACACAATCGAATTCTGAAGTTCAATCCTGTCCGTTGATTTCTTTATCAGTGACTAAAACTGAATCACACTTGAAATAGCCATTGAAGCGCTTTGTTAATTGAGAAGCCAGTCGTTCGATTGAAAACCTGATCTAACGGATGTAACCGAACTCTCAGATAAGTTGAAATGCTGACTCAAATGATTTAACAGTGGATGACTGTCTCTTGTAGCAGTAGTATAATGTTTTCTCGATGGAGGGCGCTGCGATCGTCAATAGTGGCCGTAGCTTGGTTGATTCGAAAGATTAGCTTGTATTTTTCTTATCGTTATTTGCCATGAATTCTCAAAGCTAGGAGAAATATATATAGTGAAATACAAGAATTTAAAACGTGTTGCGAATAAAACAGTGTTTCAAAGAAGAAGAAAAATATTAAAAATTAAATTAAAGACTGTTTTGGGTTCCAGATGTTACAATTTTTCGCCTTTTGTCCGTGCGAATACAAAAAAGAAACTTTGACAACCATGAAATATCCCATTTTAGAAAAAGAAAAAAAATATCCTTAGAGGTTCCACTTAAAATACTCTAATTTTGTTTGTCTCTTGAGAACGTTGTGAGCAAACCAAATTGAACTCGGGTTTCTTGAATTATCCTTCATTATTCAGGGAAAGTAGTTTTTTTTTTCTTTGTAAATACAACAGTTTTCGTGGGGGAGGATGGATAATAAGTTTAACCTTTTCAATCTTTATTTTAAGGCCTTTTTTCACAAGCAGTATCCAATGAAGGTCAATTATTATCGCATGTCCACTATAGTAGTTTTCAAAAAAGAAGGGTTTGCCTGGTGATTACGTAGCGATCGATTTTGTCAAACGTCACCAGTCGTGATGTCATCAACTTGAACTCCGAGCAGTCAGTCCAAGATCGCGTCGTTTTGTGATCGCATAAGCGTGACCACGAAAGGACAAACTTTGCATAGCCAAGCAAGGGGAATAGTGTGGAACATTGGTAATTATTTCAATTTTAATTATTATTATGTATTCGTAACTGTAGAAAATACAACAACCAGAATGTTTTCGTAATGTTTTTAAGATTCAGTTACGGATTTTAGCAATAGATGGCGCTGTTACGTCCTGAACACATCAATCTACAGTATACTCTCGATATCTCGAAGTCGAAGGGACGCTAAAAAAAATTCGTCATAGCGAGTTTTCGAGATAATAAGGTCGAGATTGTAATATCAAGTTGAAAATTATTTTTCGACATATCAAGATTTTCGAGATATCGAGAGTACACTGTATAAGGAAATTACGTCATGAAAAGCTCTTCTTTCATGAACTGAACTGTAGAGGAGCAGGACGTGCCTCTATACACTGTAGTGCCAAAAATTTCCGGATACTTAAAATGATAAGATATGGGAACTGGTTAGAAACTTATCGCACGGCATGTTGCTAGAAAACTGGGCATTCTTTACAGGCTTCGAATATAAAAGCACTTAACTACATGATTTACACATGTTTATTATTTTTATTATTATTTTCTTACAATTGTTATTATTTAATTATTTTAGGTTCTTATAAATACTCCTTGAAACCTATCTTCCTAAAGAAATGTAATGACTTTCAGAGACGCCCTGTATCTTACTTTTTATAATGCGTCAGTAATCTAGGAATCACATGTCCTGAAAAATTTCGTGTGGCCACGGGATAAATACTAAGAAACCCATGACACCAATTCAAAATAAAGTGAAAAAGTGAACTCATGCAGCCGCTGACGTCACCATTCTTCATTGCCATCTTTGCGGACAGTTTCAATAATTCAGTATTCTTAAAAAAAAAAATACAAATCCGATACTGGGGAAATAGAAACTTTATATAAACAAAATACAAATTTTTAATGATTGCATAATATTAAAAAAATGTAGACACAAGTGAGAAAAACATTAATTTACTGCATTTTAATTTCTGTATATGAACAATAACAATAGAGCATTATAGGCACCAATTAACGGTAACCAATTTACAAAAAACCTATTAAAACTGTAATTGAAAATAAAGAGTTAATAAAATAACTGATAAAATATTATTTTTATTATATTCAGTTTAAATTAAAGAGCTTGATTTTTATTTAATAGCTAGCCTATAATCCAACCAAGGATAAAAACATTAATTTGAATAAAATTGAAATTATAAAAGCAATTTTTTTTTTTAATATCATGTCCCACTGAGTTATTTTAATAGGAGCAGGAAAATTACAGTTTTATTAATACCAAAATAGATCTACATTTATTTTCATTAAGTGAGAAATCGTTTAGAATTAATTTTCAATATGTACACCAGATGGCGTCATATTACTTTGTATTCTACTGATTCGAAATCTGTTTATATTAATAGATTATTATATTTAAAGAAAATAGACAAATAGCATGATCCATTTTCTATTGGACAGTAATAGGTAGATGTAAGAATTAATGTTACTAATAAAATATGTGAGAACGTAGATAAGTCGAACCACTGCAGTTATAACTTGCAAAGTATTAAAATTGCGAAAGATTATCAGAGGAGCCAAGGAAAAATCGAGTAACAAATAATATATACATAAGTTAAAAAAAAAAATAACAACAACAACAAAACCTTTGTTTTGATTAGAATAGTTATGGCGTAGTATATCATAGTGATAATATTATAGCTTTTTTGGTTCATCTACTATAATGCATGAATCGTATATTAAAATCCTAGAGTGCAGGTTTAAGTATATATTTCTTTTATTTATTTATTTATTTATTTATTTATTTATTTATTTATTTATTTACTTTTTATTGATGTACACAATACTTAATTTTTGTACTTTAATTTTTTTTAAAAATTGATATTTATATTTATGCAACTTTCTATCCAATTATTTTATACTGTTTACTTATAAAGTCCGTCTTAGCTTTCTGTGATATGATTAACAATAACATTTAGTTATGCTTTATGTTATGTCACCGAAACACTGAATAGTTTTAATTAAAATTCTTTTTTACGATAATCTAACACGAAGAAAGAAGCATTATTATCTAACAATGGTCCACAGAACGCTCAGACCGAATATCGAATATTGTTTCGGAACAATTTACGTATATGCTTGCTTCTTAAGATGACGTCACATCTGGCCTAAAGTTGGCATGTTTGAACATGCAAAGCCTTTACAAGTAATAGTTGGCTTTGTAGCTCTTAATCAAAATGTTGCTTCATGTAACTCCTGCCTCTACTCGTAAGTTAGTAGATAGTTTTATTTTGATATTTTCTATATTTGTAACATAAAACTAATTCAACAAAAGAAATAAATTGATTAAACAGAGAAAAATACATTCGAAAAAGAAAAGAAATTAAATATAAATACAATAAAGAAAAATAAAACAAAAGTAGACACAGTTTAATTTTGAGCCATTTGTAGACAGCTGTTTCCTACTTACTTGGTCTTATCATCTAGGCTTACTATTTTTGTTCTAACTACCGCACTTGAACATTTTTGTCCTTTGTGAGTGTGATTAGTCTGTACAAGCATCACGATGAAACGGATGGATGGATTTTCATAAAATTTGGTATGTAACCCATTTCTTGTTCCAACATAAAACATAGGCCCATTTATTTTGGTTCCCACTTCTCCCATCATTAAGAATGGCCCTCGAAATGTCTCCGTTAAATGGATAGACTGATTTTTTTAAAAAAATTAGGGAAGATGCTTAATTAAGGTTCAACTCCACTTAAGATTATTTTGATCGCTTTTGTTTTCCAATCCTTCCATTGACATCCTTGTGGACGTTTTCTTCTTTCGTTCCTCGATATTCAGTTTTAGAACCTCTGCTATCCATCTATGATCGTTATATATTTATATTTCATTTCAAGGACATATGCTGAACCGGGATTAAGTATATAGAATTTAAAAATAAAGTATCGCACTACAGACCTATGCAGGCCTTTCAGGTCGATGGAGGTGAAGACTAAGTTGAGGTCAGGTGGGAAAAAAACCCGATACCCATTCTATAGAAGACTGGATGAACCCCAGGACCCGTCTACAGAAGTATTCATGTTGGAAAAATCCCTGCTTCTCCAGGCTGCAGTAAAGTGCCTTACTATTTGACTATGTACCCACACATAAGATTTACATTATTATTATTCTTTTTACTTTATTTTTTTTTAATGAGAAATAACTTTCTTTTTCTCTTTACTTTCTTTATCTTCTGAGCCTTTGAAAATTGGTCAACCCTAGCTGATAACGGTAAGAAACACGAAACAGCTGTCCTAGTGTCCCTTAATTCATTGCTCAAGATTAAAGAAATACATTCGTACAATTAAAGATAAAAAAAAAATATTATATAAATAACATACATTTGAAATATTTTATACAAGTTTTTAAAGACAGTTTCTTAAATAAAAATATATAATTTTAATAGCCTTTTATTGCTTTCAGAAAATTAAGATATAATTAGATATTTATGTTTAAATTTTCTTTTCCCAAAATACAAAATATTCCTCTTCTCACAAATTGATTTTTTTAAAAAAATAGTCATCCGTTTTATATCTATTCATAATACAAGAATTTTTGAAATTTAATCAGTTTATCGATACATTAAACAGTACATTTCCAAAATCTAGCATTACGAAATTTTAACAATATTATGGTAGTCAAGTAATTGATAATAACTTCTGTCAACTAAATTCGTTGTTTGAGATATATGTTATGATCTGATTTTAGTTGAAAAAAAAAAAAAGTTAATTTTTCTATATCCACTTCACGAACATCCTCAGATAGTATCCAAAGAGATTTTAATTAGGTTCCTTTCTTAGGCAGAAAATAAGAATAATTGACATCAACTTGAATCAGCATGTATTAGTTATTTTTTTTATGATTTTTTTATAATTTAATTTTTTAATCATTTTTATGATTTCTCCTGGATTTGTTTATGTGAATGTAAGTTTACAGATGTTAAAACTGAATGTTCACTGTAATTATTAACACAATTGGTGTGAAATGCTGGAATAGTTAATTTGTAAACAGAAACTTCCCGAAAAAAAACTTCCGTGGGCTTCCCGACTTGGCTGCAATTGCCGCTAGCGAAGACACTGAACGAGGAGCGAGTGCTGCTTTGCTCCTCCACACCCAGGATCGTCTGTTGCCGAAACCATTGATGCTCGCCGTTTTACAGCTGCTGATGTGAGTGTCACGTGAGCAAGGCAAGCAGCAGCATCAGCCTCCGGAGCGCATGCGCTGTATCGAACTGTTCAGAGAAAGAAAGGCCCGAGCGGCGTGGGTGCTTGTCGACAGCCTTCGAGGATTCGCTTGCTCTGGCGATGAGAAAGGCGAGGTGCTCAGCCCGTGGCCACCATCCGCGATGTTTTGTGGATAAAGGAGGTGCCGTGGGGCGCTCCTAAGACCTGCTTCCCTCTGACTCTGTTCCCGCCCAAGCAGACGAACAACGACAGCTTCGTTTCTCCGACTCAGGAATGGCGTTGGGCCGAGACGCACCGACCAGCAGCCGGCCGCCGTTGGTGGAAGCCGCCCCCCTCCTCCTGCTCGTCGGTCTCTTCATAGGACACGTGCTAGCGGAAGAAGGTAAGAACACACGTCCAATCTTACCACTTAAAGCTTCAAAACATGAAGAAAACATGTGTTTTAGTGCTGTGCCTATTAGGATTGCGATTATGTTTGCCCTAGAAAGTTGGGACCCTTATTCGCCCGGTTTTCCATTCATTCATTCTTTTACGAATTGACTTTTTCTTATTATTTCAGATTCAGTTTCAAAATAATAATTTTTAACAATCAAAATGTTTTAGTTTTTACTTGAAAATGTGAGAGTAAAATTATATTTGCAACATAAGAATGAAATACATGATGTTGTTGCCTTATGTATCTATCTTATTTATAAGTACATTATATAAATTCTATAAATTTTTCATGTTCGTTAAGAAAATTTGAAAATTTTTAATAGAACTACTGCATTTGTTGTTCTTTGCTTATTTTAGTTTCCAATAATACGTAACTATATTAGATGTTTTATTATTGGGATGAAAAGAAAGTGCATGTGGGGGGAGGGGTATTAAATCCGGAAGCTCCCCCTTCTTAAATACGCCAATATTTAAAAAAAGTCGATGAAAAAATGTAAAAAACGTCGATTCACTCAAAATACACGTAATCTTATTTTAAACCTAAAAATACGTTATTAAATTACAACAATTTGTTCAAAACAAGCACTGGTCATTTAATTCAGTGAATTTTTAAATGTTCTAAATTCCCTGAAGTCCTTACCGTAATTTACAGAAGCAGTTCGCATTTTAATCTGATATTTACAAATTTTTTATATTAATTAATTAATATAAATTTTTTATATTTTATTTGTAAATATACTTAATTTTTTATCTGGTGTTTATAATTATAATTGCTCTTACATTTCCGTTTGAGAAAGAAATCTAGTTTTGAAGTGGTGTATTCGCTCCATGTTTTGGACCAAAAGTTTTCCTCCCTTACCGTTTCGGAAAACTTCAATTGATTGAAAACATTCCATTTTGGATTTATCTTTCGAAATAACCAGGTAAACAAAGTTGGTTTTCAATATCCTTTATTTTTCAGTGAAAACGTTTAATAGTTTGTAGTTTCATAACTGACAAATCATTGTGAATCATACGAAAAACCAAAACGTTGTAGCGTCTTAGGGAGAAAAAACATTACAAATCCAAAAGGTAAACAATCGCAAAATAATCTTCATTCTCACGCGACCATGTCATTCATTTTATGACTATAAGTCATTATATTTATAATAATCAATAATAACAATATTGATTATTATAAACTTAATTTGAGATAACTTATGAAACTTGAAGTAGCATATATTTAATTTATGCAGGGTTTCTGAATCTGCTCTGAGCAATGATTTATGTCACGATATATATTTTTGATACAAATAAACTTATTAATTTAGCCTTAAAATGTTGTGAAATTGCCTTTTCATTTTAAATGAAACGTGTGTTGTGCATTGCATATCGTGCACGTTAATAATTGTTTTTTTTTAATTCTGAAAATTGATGGATCACATTTAAGTTATTATTTCTTTTTAATATTTACTTCCACATAGAACTTTTTTATCCATTCCTTTTCTTGCAGTATTCGTAATTACGTGTTTAATGCGCTGTAGGATCTCTAATTACTCTCTGTATCTGTTTATTTTAATGTAAACATGCTTTAAACGTTTTCTTTGCAATGTGCTTCCCATATCCGATGCTCGCAGCCATGCTAATCTGACACTGGGGATCCCCTTCCAGTCCTGACCCCTGTTGTGAAGGATGAATGGTCTGTTCCAGGTGGTGTAGCACATGAGAGTTTGTCAGAGGGGAAAGCAGGGACAGTTGGGTCGTAACACAGGAAATAATAAGGACGCATAATATTTTATCATCATATTATTATTTTCAATATAAATCCTTTACAAACAAAATGTAAATAACACAGTTTTACATAAATTCAATTAATTAGAGAAATCTGGATTTACCATGTAGATTACACATAATGAGTTTGCAAATTTATATAATCTATTAAGATGTTGTACATTATTGTGATTTTACAGCTTTATTTTAAGTTAGGATGAAATATTAACTGAACAAAATGAAAACGGGATTTGCTTTATAAACATCTGGTTGCATTTTTCAGTGTAGCAGATGCTTTAGTTGCAGTTTTGATTTTTATCAAGATCATGTGTTTCTAATTGAACTAAGTAGGTTTAAGTTGTCAAAGGCTGTCGTTGGCCGACCAGATTGAACGAATTTGAAAGATTAACGATTTGTTGAACCTCCGAGCCTGGAACCTTCTCTGTTCGAAAAACAATTACTAAACCCTCTTCAAATTGAAAATGAACTGATTAACTCTCAACGGTTACTTCTCGTCGCCATTGTGAACTAAACAATTGCACTGAGGTCCTTTGTCGTTACGCCATTAAGAGAATAACTTGGGCTGCCCATTTAACATTCAGCTCGGCCTTGTGATTCGCCCGGACCCATATTTCACAGTCTCGGAACAGTGCATGTCCCGCTGAGGGAGGATGGGTATTCTGACAGACCCAACGATTCTCGTTGCTTTTAAAAAGCTTGGAAATACCAGCCGACTGCTCTCTTAGCGCACAAAACTCCGTCAAACAATCAATACATTGTGAAGAGTGGCATTGGTAGGTCCAAGAGAACGAACTTAAAGCAAATGCAGAAGCACAGACTTAACTTTTTTTTATTTTTTATATTATATCATCTGCTTATTGAGCTCAACGTTTGTTCTATACCTTTCACATAATGAAATACATTGCAAATGGTCCTTTTTGAATCTCAGACTGTGAGCATTACGTCAAGCAAGCTGAATAGAAAATATTGAACAATCATTTTGTCGATACTTTGACCGTTAATTAGGCTAATTATACTTTCATTACAGCATCTCCGCTATCTGCAGCCGCTCTGCATTTAATTGGTTAAAAGTACGACTCGAAAAAATAAGAAGAAATGGCAGTGTTTAAATGTCAAATAGACTCAGCATCTCATTTCTCGAGTGCATTGTTAACGCGCGGTAACAATGACGTCTTTTGGGATCATACGACGCTAAACGTCAATGGCGTATTCGGGGGAGGACATAGCAATTTTTTAAAAGTGATACAGCGCTTTGGATAATAAAATGAACGCTTTCTTTTTACGTTCTTTGCTGATAATCTACTTTTTATCCTAATCAGATGCGATTAGGAACGTTAATATGACCATTAAAAATTTGCATACGCTTAGGCAATTTTCTCAAATTAAATGGCCGTGTCATTAAACGGAAGCTCGCGAAAAAATTCAGCTCACAGAATTACTCTGATTATTGATTTTTCTTTTAAAGAAAGAAAATAATTGCTGTACTTAGTAACCAGTATAACCCATCAATTCCATAAATTGCTCCCTATGTTGGTAGAGAATTAAAAACAGAATAAAGTGACCGACAGCTTTTATAGAATGGAAGTCTTCGTATCCGGCCACATGGCCACCGTCATATTTCAATCTCTTGTAAAGTGACACCAGTCATTCATACACAAAACTGGAGCGTTCTTAGAGTATCACGTACGATGGCGCTGCATTCGCCAAGTGTTTTCGATTTCCCAATATCGAAGATGAGACGCGATGCACGTTTTTTTTTTCCTTCGTGTTTTTCCTTTTTGTAATAAAAGAAACAAAAAAAAAAAGAAATTCAAAACAAAAACCCAGAATTTTTAAACTAAGTTCTTTATTTACATGCTATTTTTGTTTTTTGAACTCCTCTACTTTATTACGATAAAATCCTGCATTTTATTGTATAAATATTTTTTTTTTTGAAACATGTACATTTCAATATACAATTGAATAAATTATCCCATGTTTATAAAACCTATTAACATATAAGTGTAAAGCATATAAACATGCCTTGTAGCGTGTTTTATTAAAGGAATTCAGGTTCTTCAAATTACTTATGATTTAAAATCGGCATGCATATTTACGGAGAAGAACCGATCGAACATTTCAGTTGGAAAACTTCTTCGTGAGGATACCTGCTCTAGGAATGTGCACGTGAAGGTGGAAACAGCATTAAAAGCTAAACAATGTGTAATTACAGAAAACAATGAATTGTGCTTACGTTCAACAATGGATCATACATTCTAATCTATTTTGCTTCCGCGAGCTTCAATATGATTAAAATTAATTAGATTTAGGCAGCCCATCGGATTTAATCAAGTTTAAGTTTATGGAAAATTTGATGTTAAAGTGTATATTTTCAGCGCTTGTGTTGTAAATTATCAAAAATGTAAATTACAAATATCTTTTTATAAATAAAATAAGAGACATCTTTTTGATATAGTTTGTCAGGACACTCAAAACAAAAAGGTTTTTTTGTTTTTTTTGTTTGTTTAGGAATTGTTTTCAGGGATGTTCACTATTTAAAGTGTGAAATTAATGAAGAAATTAAAAAAAATACTTTAAAATAAATACTTTAAAATAAATACTTTAAAATACTGATCGGTTTTGTTTACGAGAGCCTTCAATGCTTTTGCGCATGCGTCAGGTCTCCTTCGATTTCATCGAAATAGGGGTTGTTTACTTTTTATCAGAGTTAGTTTATCGGTAACTGCGTTCCATTTGCGCTTTCCAGGAAAGAATAAATACTATTGCAGAAATGCTCCTACTTTATTTTTTCTTAAAAGCGAAAATGTCCAAAAGAATTTCTTAGGAAAGTGCCCATCTCATCGTATCACCCCTCTGCGGAGTAAAATCGTCCCCCAGTCGTGGATCTGATTTTTGAAAACGAACAGTACTTTATACTTTAAAAAACAAAAAACACATTAAAACTTTATGACACGACCAGGCTTCGAACCGGACATGACTTGTAAATGTCCAGTTCGAAACCTGGTCGTGTCGTCAAGTTTTAATGTGTTTTTTATTTTTAAAAATATTTGTGTCTGGGCTTTTTTTTTAATTTCTTTTTTTCAGGGACTTGTTTTTTGTTTTTTCAAAAAAGTCATTGATTGTTTTTGGCTAAAACATAGATTCTTCAGTTGCCAAAAATCAGTCTTTTTTTTTTTTAATGTAGGCCTATAATTATATAAATGGACTCTGGAAATAAAATCCCTAGTAGACAGAGGAATTTATTTCTAATGAAAGTATTTTATTGTTACAGTAAAAAAAATGTAGAATCGGATTGAATAATTGTTTACAGTTTGCAGAAAATGAAAAAGGTCGAAAAGTTGACTTCGGTGAGTATCCAATGAAAAGAAAATACTAATTACAAAGAATTCAGACACTTCTGTTGTAAATATAGTGAGTTGGACGTTGTTGGATTTTAAGTCAGTCTCTTGGAATATTTATTTATTTTTATTTTGTTTTGTTTTTTTTTCAAAACTTTCATTATCAAAATTCCAGAATAGTTCGTATTCTTAATATGTCTAAGTTCGTAAGAATTCAGAAGTAATTTTAACAAAAGAAACAAACCACAACCGGAATTGAATAGAGAGCGATAATAAATTGTAAGAATAAATTATTTCGTTTATCGTGCTGACCTTCTTGGTAGGGTTTTAAAGGCCTTTCTAATATTTCTTTTGTCGCTGTTGTATTAATGCGGTGATGATGATGAAGATTGTGAGGAGATCCATTGGAAATGTTGTTTCATGGCTTTTGGCTTCTGCCCAACTAAGCCTGAACAATATCACGTGAGACGCTGCGGGTATCAGACACACACTCGGTATTAGATCTTATAGGATGCTTCGTCTCTGAGCCATTGGTTCCTGAGGCTGCGATAATAAGATGGCTTCATTATTGATGTCTGCTTTTTTTTGTTTACTTTCGTTATAAAAAAGACCTGGTGGCTCAAGTAGTAAAAACGCTCGACTACGGGGTCTGGAGGAGCTGGATTGGAATCTGTGATTGTCGGGGGGATTTTCTATAGTTAAAACGGGCCTAGGGTTCACCCAGCGCTCTGTTAAATAACAGGCTTCTTGTCTAAAGGTTAAGATAGAAGGACGCCGGACTGTCTGTCTCGCCCCCCAGGTCCTCAACTTCGACTTGTTGGTTGTTGATCGCAGGAGCCTATATTTCCTGTGCTATCTATCCTCATATGAGAGGCTGACTCGTTAATGAAAATTAGGCACATAATATCAACATGTTTGTGGCCCCATAATAACTTTTAAAGCCAATTTAGAGATCTTCTCGCAACGTTACCTGCATATTTACATACAAGAGACAATTTATGTTTCATGTTTTAAAATATCTTCCTGCTGAGGAATTTGCATGCTAAGGGGACAAGAATTCGCTAGAAATGTTTGTAGGGGAAATAATTATTTCACTGACGATAAACAATGGGTTTCCGTCAATATCGAACAATGCGTTGCAATTCTTTTATAAATCTGCAAGTGCTTTCATTTCGATGAAAAATTAAATTACATTTAGGCGTTTTAAATAAGTATATATCTAAATACTTCAAATAAAAATAAATACTTACGCCATCGTTCATGTTACTTTATTCATACTGAAACTTTTTTCAAAAAATATTAATTACTAAAGAATTTAAAATGTAAGTATAATTTACAATTTTTTTGTCAAGAACATAAACATGTAACACAATGCATTTTTAAATGGCGGAAGTTACGTTGGTTTAAAAATTAAACATTAATAAGGTACTAACTGTCAACGAAGAAAGTTGTTTGAATTGCGTTGAAATGGTGGACATTCAGTGTTTTGGATTCACAGAATTTGGCTTTTATGAGTCTGAAGATTTAGTATTCAAACGATTTATTTCTGGATTGTGGTCGTGAGTCAAGTTAACTTTCTTTCCAGTTAACTGGCGAATTGTCCATTTTAGGCTACGGAAAATGCGGTTTGTGTACTGTTTGGTTGGTTTATTTGCTTTTATTTAGTTGGATGGGTTATGGTGTGACGGTCGACTTCAATTGTCCCTGGTTTAACGGTGAAAGGTCAAAGGAGCTGAAGTGTTTGTTATGTAGATTTCTAATATTCATAAGATCCCTTGTATCGTCCTCTCGTGGCGAAACCTGTCTCGGTAGCAGCTTTTGATGATAGTTATTATACCATTAGTGTGAAAGATGATATTGCCGGATGAGTACTTCGAATGTCCCTAGTAGCCATATTCGCCCAACTAATTAAAGTGTGCGCGTTTCATAAAATTCCACTGCGTTTTGTAGAGCAGTGTTTCTCAAACAGCAGCATGCGCCTTGAGAGTCTTCCAGACAGCACCAGGGAAGTTTAGGCGAACTTTTTAGGTATAACAATTTAAAACAGAGAACGTCTGGTTATATATACATTGTAAAAATCATTTATTTTAATAATATACTGTATTTTCAGTTTTAAATAATTTTTGTTTTCAGTTGAAATGACTTCAAACTTCCATAGATAGAGAGTAATAATAATAATATTTTTTTATTTCTTAATTATTTAAAATTATAGTACAGTCCCGCTAGGGAGGAAAAAAATTCCCTACCAAACGGATTCTTGAATTTTATATAATTTTATGATAATAATTTAATTTTTAACAGAAACAAAAAAAATTAAATTAAAGACAGAAGCCAACACACAAATTAAAGATTCTTTGTGAGTTGACTTCTGTCTTTAATTTAATTTATTTCACACATGTAAAAAAATTAAAAAAAAAAAAAAAATATTAATCATAACAGTAGATATAATTTTAAATGTAATATAATATGATATAATATAATATAATATAATAAATAAAATTGAAAATTTGTAAACAGCAATTAGTTATTATTATAATTTGTTCAACAAAAAATCTTTCAGCAGTTTTAATAACATAAATACAAGAAATATCATATAATTAAGTTATTCATAATTATTTAAAATTTATAAATATTCAGTTTTTATGTTTATATATATATATTTCTAAAAATATTCAACAACTTAATAAATGTATTTTTACAAGAGACATTATTTAAATAATTTCAGTTATTTATAATTATACACTAAAGAACAGTCACTGAATTATTGATAACACAATACAATAACTTTTGATAATTAATAATAATAATAATAATATTGTAATTACTTAAATACACAATTAGTAATTATAGAGTACAGTAATATAAATAATGATAAAACTTGCTTTATTTATTTTAATACGAATATTATCAAATTACTAGGAAATAAAAGGCCATATTACCCGAGGGACAAATTAAATCATTATTTCAAAGTTGTTTATTTCTTCCCTTGATATCCATAAAACAAAGCAGAAAGCTACATATAGTGGTCTTTTCAAGACAATTAGCGAAATGTTAGGCAGAAAAAAAAACACAAGACAAAACAAAACGAAATTTGTCTTTTCTGGAACCAACGTGTGAAAATGTTTTTTTTTTTTGTTACGTTGACAACTGACACCGTTTTAATAGTCTTAATATTTAACATGAATGTAATTGCTAAAAGCAAAATTTTAATATTAAAATATAATATTATATTTGTTACAAAAAACGATGCTTGTATCTTGGTGCAACAAACATTCTGTGTAGGCCTAGTTGGTGTAGGAAAAGTTTAGAACTACTGACATCACGGAAGCCGTTGTTCTGAAGCGAATCAATAACTTACAATTGATGGAAAGGTCCATGAATTTAATAATAATAAGTTCTTAGCAGTTTTAAGGCCTTTATGTCCTAGTTGTAATGAATTACAACAGGACTTGTTTCATTTTAAATGTCCTCAATTCTTGCACGATGCTCCTCTACATTATTCAAGGGTCGTCCATAAATAATGAACCTCTCGAACTGTAACGCAAAGACAACTGCGGGGGAATTGGTCTTCCGTGAATTGGTTCCTAGTCTCTTAAATCTCTCCTGAATAAAAAAGAAACACTTTCTAAATGAAATAAATTTTAAAATACTTCTAGAAACCTAAAATACTTCTTATCATTCTTGCATCAAGGTCTAAAAATTATGTCGGTAAACGTGTAAAAATCTTTGGTCAACTTGACGTTTATTCATAAAATTCCCCGAAGAAACCTAATACATAAATTTTTGAATTCTTTTATAAATCGTCCGCCTGTTGTGGGTCTCGCTTTCGAAAATGAACAGTATGTTGTACATACGTTATTTATTTATTTACGTTTGGTAATATTCGAGGAGTTATGTGTGCGTCTCAAAGATTTTCAATCCTGGGAACACATAAAATAACAAATCCTATGAAAATCCTCCGTTACAAGTTGAGCTAGTTTAAAAAGAGTAGAAAGGTTTTCTCTAGTTTTCTCACCTGATCTCGGTAAAGTGTAGCAGATACCAAGTTTCATGAAAAACGGTCAAATGAGAATCGGATTGCTCTTGGCTACGGACATTACAGATAAAACGAATTAACAAATATTATACGCTTAAAATACGCCAGAAAACATTAAAAAAAAAGGACTGTTTTAATTTTAATATCATTTTCTTAATTCGTCTTTTTTTGAATTCTTCTTTGTCAGTCAGCTGTGGCTTAAAGACCCTCATGATACCAATGGTCCTTCACCACTCACTGAATGTGTTATTGTGGATGAAAATAAACAACTTCTGCTCCTTCTGTAGATTAGATTCCTCAATGTACACAGCTCTGACTTGACATAGCCAAGTGCTTGTCTTCTTTGAACTAGTGTCCATCAGGAAATGACGAGAAAATAATGTTTCATTCATAACCTTTTTTTTATTATTTGCTGTTTTGAATTGGGATTAACAATGGGATTCAATATTAAAGCATCGTTTCTGTATTCTTAAGCGAAGATATGTTATTTAACAAAGTTAAAGGTTTAAGCCTCGTGTTTTCTTAGGAGTAGAGGCTCCTGTCATAAGCACCGAAAGGGATAGTCAGATGCTCGCACTCCTTAACTATCCTTCCTCGACTATGAAATCCAGTTGACAGAGGGTTGGGGTGACCTCTAGGACGTGTGAAGCAAAAAGTAATCAGTGAAAAATCTCCAAGTTTTTAAAACGTTTGATGCGAAAAATCTCCAAGTAATACAAACGTTTGATGCGACAGTTTTGTGCCTTTATCTCCTAAATTTTTTACCCTTACCGATTTTTTTCTAAAGAAAAAACAAAACACAAATGGCCTGTCATGTACCGCCACTATTCCTGTTTTAAAGACTCAATAGCCTAATACGTTTGCAATTTCTAAAGCGGTAAACAGCCAAAGGAAAGCAAACGGAAAGTAAATTCTTTAAAGTTAGATTGGGTCCAATTCTTAAAGCGTCATTAATTCTGTCAGGGTACGTTTTTTATTGTTGTGGTAGAAGGCTGAGATAAGTGACTGCGCAGTTTGTCCACGAAAACTTTAAAAGCCAGAAAGCAAAGCATGGTGTTAAAAGGTCTCTCGAGTATTGATCGAACCTTTAGAATTTTCAGTAATTTCCCATAATGCTTCCGTCGGTTCTCATGATTGATTGCAATCCTCCTCCTCCTACTATTCTTGCCGAGACCCCCCCATCAGCGGAAGAAACCTTAAAAAGAAACTTAATAAAAAAAAAAATTCGCTTGTTTTATTTTCCAAGGAGAAAGAAATTTCGAGATTTTTAGAATGTTTAAGAAAACCTCAAAGAAAATCTATTAAAATAAAAAAGAAAAGAAAAGAATACTTAAAATCAAAACCAGGAAAACATTACACACAAGTTGAGCAAATGTTACAGTTTAACACTAAAATTACAAGGAATGCTACTGGTTTCGTCTGCAGTTGCACACATCGTAAGGCAGTAAAACATTATACACTGGTTTTTACATGGAAAGCGAGGAGAGTTAACAATTTGAGTTTTAAACTATAACATTTGTTCAACTTGTGTGTAATATTTTGCTGATTTTAATCTTAATGAACACCCGTTAAAACGCCATTCTTAAAATCAGACTTTTTACCCAAATTTGTAATTTTTTTTTTAAAAAAAATGGAAAACGTTAGAAAAAAAGATTATTTTTTTTTTTTCGTCTTTTAGACGAAATTTTTTAGGGAAGAATTTTGTTTTGTCGCATTTGAATCTTCCTTTAAAATCACTTTTGAACTAGTGAATTCATATTCCTAAATTTTTTTTCTGAAGAAAGTTTTTGGTTAAAAGACAGAAATATTGAATTTTTAGAAGATATATGAGTTTTGTTTTTCAGTTTATTTTATTTAAAAAAATATCAAAGTGAAATACATAAGGTCTTCTGCTGCATTGTATTGATGTACTTCGATAAAACATAAACAAAATAAGTAGCGGAGTAAACAAATTTAATATTTTTTAAAATTTGTCTAAATTGTCGTTATTTTTTATTTACATCAACAACAGGGTTTGTTCTTTTTTTTTTTTAAACTTTTGATAGAGCTGTTATTGTAAAAATGTCTTTGTAACGTTAATTATTAATATTTTTTTTTTTTTTTTTTTTTTAACTTAAAGTACTAGCAACACTTTTTTTTCTGTAATGTTCAGTTGTATAACAATTCAAAACAATCACGATTTGTCGAAGAACAACGGGACCCAAGTAGTTTGGCGCTTGTATACGAGCTAGATGAATCGGATTCAAGCCTCGGCGTAGGCTGTTTCCGTCTGCATGACAGGTCCTAGAGTTCAACTCACATTTTTTATCAAAAAGTCCGGGGTTTGTTATTCAAGAATTAAGACGGGAAAACGTCGTATTGGATCTTAACATTCATTGATTCTCCATTTACTTCCCAAGAGAGTACGGGAGTAATGTGTCAACCTTACACGAATTTCTAATGGTTGGAAGGTTGATAAATTCACCTGTTAACTCTTAATGAAGAAAAGAACTTTCTAATAAGATAAAATCGCAAAAAAAAAAAATATTTTACAAGCTTTCAAATCCACATATTGAGCTACGCCATTGTTTCAAAATTGTGTTTATTTTCTTCGACGACAGAACACGCAGGTGCGGTTTTCTACAATGCATACTTTGAGGGAAATTGCAGTACATTAGTAATACCACCTTTCCACAGCAGTTTAGTACGAACTGGATCTGTAAATTGTAAGAAATCATTATTCACTTCATAAAAACACACCGCTCCAGGTTTATTCCATGATATGTAAATAACTTTTTGCAAGAGTTAGGACTAACGGTCTTATTGAGACTAAATAAGAAATAAAAATTAACAAAATTTTTTATTACGCAATGTTGCTCATTGCCATTTATGGATTAGAAAGACAATTTTATAAAGCTAGATAAGAAAACTTAAAACCAGTCGCTCTAATATTTATAAGTAATTATAAACAATATAATACATTTTATAAAAAGTTTCATCGGTATTTCTTTTGTTTGAATGTTGCTATTCTTTCTGCTAATTTTTGAATTTAATGTCAACTTTGACTCCTTCTTCTTTTTCTTCTTTGCGAATGGGTCACTTAGGACCTCGCGGAATCAACACACTTTGAGCCTTCCTCCTTGCCCAATAGTTCTTCATTCGGATGGACTGATGCAATTTCTGCTCCTCCTTCTATTTTGTTGATATTTTGTTCTTTTCTGCAGACAATTACGAAACTTTCAATTAATTCTCTTTTGAAATCGTTATGTTTTTGAATAAGTATTTCCAATCTGGGACAGTGTGTATATTTGTGGTGGATGCAGTGTCCTGCGAAGTCCGATTTTTCAATTCTTTTTCCCCATTGTGTAATGGTCTAGTCCACTTCTGTAAGAAAAACAAAACATGCTGTTGTAATAAATTAAATTGTCAAGATTGAGTGCATTCTACATTGGTGAGACTCGTAGAACTGTAAAAGAACGCCGCCAGGAACACGTAAAACTGCTATAAACGACCATTAAATTGAAATCTGGCTGATTTTTTTTTTTTTTTTTACTCAAGAATTGTTCAGTGAAATGGTGGATAGCGTTTGTAACAGTTCACGACCTGTTTCAATAGATTTTTTAAGTCAATAGAAAAATATTTTGACACAAATGGATCTGATATTAATGCTACATTTTCAGAAGGCTTTCAGTTATGTTATGAAGATGTGTGAAACTTTTGGCAGGACACTGTATAAGATAAATGTAGCAAACAATAATCCCTTCATCTGTTAACAGATCTTTGATCAGGCGATTGATCCCAATCAGAAAGGAATCGAAACAGGAAACCGTTGAACAGAACAGCGTGTCGTCTGTTTCTGTGAGCGTCTAGAACAGATACTTCCCAGGCCGAACTTCAAGGCAGTCAGAAAGGTTTTAAATTCTGATTACGAGACGGAAGACACATTTTTACATTTGTTTTCATTGACATTTTTCTTTGATCCTTCAAACAAAAGCGAGGGATATTTATTTCGAGTTAAATAGAAGTGAACAAGTTTCTCGATCGACTGTAGGGAACGATAGAGGAAAATCGATACGGGAAGAGATGTTGTTCATTTGATTCTGTTTGGCTTCATTAATTTTCTCATCTTGTTTGTTTTTATTTTCGTGATTCAACAGCAGACGGATCAGATAAACGTAATTTATGCTGTGGATGGTTATACGGATTCCCATCACGACAAAGCATTGGTCAGTTTTTCAATAAGATTAAAAATAAAATCAACAAGAAGTTGTTTTCAACAGCGCTGCGATATTATCCTTCAACTAAAATTAAAAGTCTTAAAAGTACAAGTGATACAGGCTGCAAGTCTGAAGAGAAGCTCTTTTGGAGTTAAGAGCTATGTAAATTTGACTTAAGAAATTGAGAAGATTTTTTTTTTTTTAGAGAATAATTCCAGCTGATGAGCTTTACACGAGTCAAACAGTTTTACTTTAGTCAAATCTTGAAGGCAGAAATGAATTTGTAAACTTGTGGTTTCCATACCACGAGGTTCGCAATCTTTTTCTGTTCCGATGACAGCAAATCCGTTCAGCTTCCCCATCTACTCTTTGATTGCTAAGTTAAAAGTTAAAAATGTACGGCAACGGGCCATGCAGTCCTTGAGATGCCCGAGAGATTTAGGCTCCCGGGACTCCCGATCAACGGGACTGCAAGTTGAGGTCGGATGGTCAGCCCGACACTCGCCGGCGTTTAACCCCCGAGTAAGAGACTCAGTAACCATTTGACGTAGGGCTGGGTGAACCCAAGGGTCCGTCTGAAGGACAATCCCTGAGTACCTCCGGGAATTGAACCCGGGCTCTTCAATCCTCATTCCAACGCCTAAACCACTGGGTTACCGAACCCATCCACACTCCTGGACTATTGTCAGCCATCTTTTTTTTTTATATTTTCCCTGTCTCTTTTCTGTTATTATGGCTTGACGTTTGTTTTATCTTGGACTCATCCTAATTACATCTTGATAATGTTTTTTTTTTTTATTGTAAGGAATACATACATACGTACATAAAAAATAAAGAACGTAAATTGTATAGCATCTATAAAAAGTACCGGTTGAAAACCGATAACGCAGTTCAGGCAACTAATACCCACAGTGAATTTAGGTTTCGTGGAATTGAGAAGTTTTTTATTGTTAGATAGAGAAGGAAATAAATTTAAGTTAACAGAGAGATTAATAACTGGCTAAATTCTTTTATACAAATAAACGAGGTAGTAAAATTCTTTCTCGTCAGACAACTTGTCATCTCCGCACCTTTAAGACATGAAATTTGAGTGGAGTTTTCTTCCACTCGCGGAGAAGCAGCTGATCCCAAAGCCATTTTCCTTTTGAGTTCTAGTAATGGTGGTTTTTTTTTGTCGCATCTGGACTCCCACAATTCTACGAGAATCTCTTTGCTGTCGCCGCAGTAAGAAAAGAAAAGAAAACCCGGACGAATTGGTTTTTCTGTTGTCGGCATAGCGGGAGTTAAGGAAAGGTCACCGAAGGTCACCCACTGGCCCACGCTGACGGGTTGGAATGTGAGAGCACGCGCGTCAATAACGCCCCGGCCACCTGAGCGAATGAAGCATTTGCGACCGTGGATAAATCATTGCCGGGCGTAGGTGGAATAGACAAGCCGAGAGGAACTGTCATTTTCGGCGCAGGTCGCTTTATTGCCGACATGATTCATCGGGAATTCGCTCCCCGTCGACCAGGATTTGCTTAACCGTTCCGTTATGAGATTCTGCGGGCGTAGGAGGTGTGTATTCAGCCGATGTCGTTCCTCTAAGACAAAACATTGATTTTTATATCAAAATAAGTATATATCATCTGAAATTGATTTCCGTTTTACAACCTACGTAATCCCAAAGTTTTTTTTTTTTTTTTTTTTTATTTAAAAAAAAAAAAAAAACCCCAAAAAAAAAAAGAAAAAAATACTCTTCGTGAAAGCCTGGATTATAAGTTCGTTTTTCATACAGCTTAATATTATAGACAAAAAGTTTACGATGGCCTATCCTTTAAATTACTAAAACTAATCACCATTATTACATTTCGTTTTTCGTTAGACTTGGCGCCAGTCATAAATTACTTCATTGTTCAAGAAACGAATGGAACGAAATCGTGTATTATCTAATTCTCT
>JAFIDM010000179.1:41766575-41799928 GCA_023159025.1 Thereuonema tuberculata | reverse complement strand
AAAAAAAAAAGAAGTCAGAAAGTTTATTTATGTGGTACCTTATTGTATTCTATTCTCCTTTCTTATCTCTCTTACTTCATTACGATACACGAACAAAAATTGTTAATCTCTCTGATTAATTCTAGACTTGAACACACCCTGATTATAATTATATAATATTCGGAGTGTTTTTAACATTAGAAATGAGGTTTTGTAAATGACAACGATCATATTTCCAATTAAATAAAGAAAAGATTTGATAGAATGAGATTTGCTTTTCGTATGTAATTCTGCTTTAAGCCACAAAGCAGAAAAAAAAAATTGGAAGGCAATTCATTGAAAACAACAGCAGTATTCGGAAATATGTACAAATGCAGTGGTAGGTAATATTTATTTTCCCATTTGCTGTCATCCACTTCGATATTTACAGCTCTCCAAATCTCTCGACCTAACAGCTACTCTTGTAACTAAGCCCGATTCGCGCTGGCCATGAGTTGAACGGACAGTGTTATATTATTTCCTATATTGCCTTTTTCCAGTGCGCTGGATTGTTTCAGGTGAAGCAAAGTTAATTTTGTGTGAAAATGATCAGTTGTTGAGAATAAATATTCTATAATCAAATCTACCGTTTCCCGAAGTCTGAATTACCTCAACAAAGGCCTAATTGGTGAGACAAGCATTTGCGAAAGTCCGTTCTTCGTGTTTGTAATGGACTTAAATATATTTCCATTTCTGAATTGTTTATTCCGTTGTTCAGAGTATCGCATCCTCTATTGGAAACATACAATAGGGATAATTTTGCAAAATTTATTTTAAAGCAAATCAACTACATTGCGAGCTTGAATACTCCAATTGACAGTCCTGCTTTATTGTCTGAACCTAGCGGAACGCCGAAACTGCATTAGGAAGTCGCTTGTGCATCGATACCGGACAAAACGGGAAGTTTATAACAAAGAACGCTTATTATAAGAAAAGCTTGAAGTGTTGGTGATGTTTCAAAGAACGCTTATATTGAAATCCCGTAGATTCAAGTGAAGACTGGAACAAATTCTTCAGTGAAGCCAAGGATGGGTCAAAAAAACTGTAATGAATGCTTATACCTAACAACACACCTTGTATATCGCGAAAATCAATATTCTTTTGTGAGATGAAGTTCACATGGACTACTTCAAAAATATATATATGGGGTGAGGGGCCAACACACAACTGATTTCGAATTTAGCTTATTAATTTCCTGTTGTTCCATGTCAGAGGAAATGTTGTGTGATATAATGAGTAATCAGTCGGACTGGAGGTCTTCAATTCTGCTGTAGGACAATTTGTTTTTTTTTCTTTCTACTTTAAGATCTACATTATCTTAAAGAAGAAAAAAGGAGTTTTTTTTTTTTCGGTTATGTTAGATTCCACCGATTGAAGTATATTTATCCTGAACATTGTCATATCTCTTTTAATTTTTTTAATTAAAATTATTTTAGTTTTAATTTAATTTAGAAAAATTATTTTTTTACATACATACTTTATATGTAATACTTAACTAATAAAATTATAGCTTAAGGATTTTTAATGCACGGTTCAACAGTAGAACAATTAGAATAATTACATTTACGTTTAGGGGTTTGCGTGTTGACAGGGGAAATCTCAGAAAAACGTCTTGATACACGTCTGTAAAGTTGACCCCTCCTCCCAAATCACAAATTCAAAAAAGTGAGAACATGGTTTGTTTGTGATGGTTTTATTCGGCAAAAAACCAAAAAAAACGTTTTTTTTTTCCAGAAAAGTAATACCAAAAAAATCTAATTAAAAATAATGGGAATTTAAATATTTAAATCATCTTAGAATTCTTATCCAAAACCTTTAATGGTTCAAGTGCTAATAATATTAACAAAATGGCGTATTAGTACAGGAAAGAAAAAAAAGATAAGATTAAAAAAAATAGTTAAGTTACATATTTACTTATTTTTAATTTTGTTTTAATAAATTACAATACTTATAATAAAAAAAAGTTAAGAAGAATATTATTGATTTATTTCTAATCGTATATTACTTAAAATCTGCCTAATTTTAATTCAAGAAAAGCAAAAAAAAGAAACAGAAAGGAAGAAAATTTAGAAGAAAAAAAATATTCAACAGGAAAATTGAACACTTGGTTCTTAGATCTCCAGCTCGATTGCTTACGCATTACACCACACCAACGTTTCCTCTGAATTCGAACAAGAGGAAGTTACTAAGTTAATATTCCAAAAGCACTGTCAAATATCTCGTAATCGGTTGAGTGTTGTCCCCTCAATCCTTCAATATTTTTGAAGTACTCCACGTGTACTTTAATCTCATAAAAGGGCGTTGAATATAGTGATAGGCCTATACAGGGTGTGCCGTCTCCTTTAAATTAAATTTTAGATTTTTAATACTTTTAGACATTTTTTTTCTTTAAGGTCTTTAAGATATTATTATTTATAAATATCTGTTGAAATATATATATTATCAAATATATATATTTTTCAATGGATGAGATCCATTTTTGGAGTTCTTTTTCTACTTAGACATTGCTTTTTATTGAAGTGTAAACAATTCTACGTTTTATGTTGACATTTTGATTAAAATAATAATACAAAGCGAAACTTCAATGAAGCATTAATATTAATATACGGACATACACACACAAAAATAAAAATAAAAAAAAATAGAAGAATAAAACAAGAAGAAATCACAGATTTATGATATAATGTATAGTTTTCTGATGTGTAATTGATTGTTTCCGCCCCCCCCCCCCCAGTTTTTTCAATTGGTGTTTATATATCAATAATTCATTGATTTCTTAAATGTATAAGCTTCCGTAATATTCGACAGTTGAAATTGGAATTGAATTTGAGGCACAATAATTTATATTAACATGTTAATGAAATTCACGAATTGAAGAATAGAATTATTATTTTAGATATATATTTTTTATTTCAACATTATCTATTTTCCGGAAACATCACAATTTTAAATTAGCTCTCGAAAACATTTTTCAATTTTCGCCTCTTTATCAGTGAGTTGATTGTTCGTAACGAGGTCTCTAAATTCAAGGTGTTTAAATATAATATCTTTATTAGGGAAACGGAAAAGCACTTCGCAAATCGTTGAAGGATAATTAAATGAACTTTATTTAATACTGTAAAAGTTAGTCCGGGAGTAAATATACAGCTTACCTACGCTTAATTGAAATACAACAATTGGAAACTATTGCAGTAATTAATTATTTCAGGAGATTCCTCGATGTTTAATGTCGTAATAAATCCACTTTACTCAGCGTTGGAATAGCCAAGCTGAGGATTCGGTGATTTGTCTGATAGTACTCGTCACTCGTAAACAAAATCATAAGAACCAGTTAAAGATTGTCATCAACTGAATTCATTCATATAAAAATATGTTGTTATAATTTTTAAAATCCACAAAATATGTTTATTAATCGTTAATTATATTAATTACAATTTTTATAATAGTTTAACATTAATTATTCTAATTTATTATTTTTTTTTAATTTTACATTTAAGTGAAGTTAAATTAATTTAAACTTACAGTTTAGATACAATTTACGAATATAATACAATAAAGCCAACAGTAATAAAATATTATAAAAATAACGTAATTAAAAGATGTATAATAATCAGTGAATTTTGTTATTTCGTTAAAATTAACTTTGTTAAAATGAAGTGAATTAAGGAATAATGAATTAAAAAAACTGTTTTCGATTCCTTCAATTATTCAATTGTTTTGCATTGAATTTGCATCTAAATTTCAAATTTCAATTAATTTAATAAAGCAATGAGATTAACGTAAAGTTTAATTTGATTGAATCTGATTGAATTTGATTAAATCGATTGGAATCATTCATAATACCACAGATTCAATCAAATAAGCTTTATTTTTATTTATTTTTTTATTTTTAACCAATCAGAATAATTTTTCGAAAATTGCAATCCCACAGTAAATACCAGATAAAAGGAGGCTATCCCTTGAGTTGAATGATAAATCTGTGGTAGCGATCGGTCCCATCTATGGGAATTGATAAGTCTTCCTGATGGAAAAGCCTGAAAACAAAGGATTGTTTTCTTTCTGAATTTCCCCTCCCCCGCATCCCCTCCCTCTTTTTTTTTTGTTTGAAGGAGAATGCCTCTAGTCAACTGCAGTTAAACAAGCATCTCGTTTTCTACAGCTGGGAGGGATAGAACGCCATTCTCTAAACACGAAGCCTTGCGCAAATATGTTGTTCCATCGCTTGGCTTCGGGAGGGCCTTGCTTCAGTAAATGCCTAAACCAAAATGCTAATGATCTATTCGAAAGAGTTTGTTTGTTTGCTATCAAATACGGCGTACAGTGATTTATCGTCGTCGAATTCCATTAACGTCCCTAAAAGCACCCTCGATTGATAACCCCCTGAAAGCTGTTGGGAATAAGAAATAAAGACAAGCGGTTCGTTGCAAATCTCTCCATAGATTTCAATTGGAGAACCACTAAGTTAGAGAAACCCGTAATCGCATCAGGCCCGATTATTTTGCTCACGGAAGTTGATAATAAGTTATTATGCTGTAAAACCGTTGAGATTAACATCAACTCCAGACTTTTTTTCAACGTCATCAATTTTTTTATAGTATTTTTTTCTATGCATTTCGTTATTTGGATTCACAGAATGTTCAGTACGATATCAAAAGGGCAGCTACTGTTATTGTAAATGTGGATTTAGCAACAATTATGAAGAAATTACAAGGGAATGAAAACATACCCAAGAATATTGTCTTCTAGTAATTCAAGTCATTGCTCGTCATTGGCCAAGATGGCATAGGCGGAATTTGGGGAGGAAGAGAGGTGTAATTGCCCCCTAATATTTTGAGTAAAAAAAATAAATATAAGTCTAGAAGCATTATTCACTTGTAACTAACAAATTTCTCCTGAATTAAATTACGGTATATGCTCCAATAAACACCGATGCTCTTATTGTCGCCGGTCTCTAATATGCGCCGGGCTGCAGAGGGGACACGGCCAAATAGTAGCCGGTCTCTAACAGTAGCCGGGTCTTTGATATTTGCCTACCGGTACTAGTGTAAGCGTCCGTATCTTTATAGTCGTGCGTAATACCTTACGGTACATTGCCTTACAAAATGCCACCGAAACGGTCATTTGACATTGCCTTTAAGATTCGTGCGGTGGAATACGCCGTCATTGCGAATTCGGACGACGAATAGCAGCGAAAGGTACAGAAAGACATTGCCATTTATCTTTAACAGTCTTATGTGAAATTCAAATAAAATAGCTGTTTGTAATATTAGCCGTATTTATGTGTAAAAATATTGCGTTCTGAAGGTTTTTGTAATAATGGCCGGCCTCTAATAGCAGCCGGTCTCTATTAAGCGCCGGGGGCCTCTATTGGAGCATATACAGTATCTACAAGTTACCCTCAGTGGTAAATTGATTTTTAACCCCCCTTCCCCCTAATCGAGAAGTTTGCCCACCCAATCAGAATGCTGATATTCCGCTTTTGCAAGGAGGATAGAAAAATAAATAATGGAAATAAGGATGAAATACAGTGATTTATTATTTGTAAACAATTGACGCTGGCAAAAAGCAACTCGCATTTGAGGAAACAAAAACACAAACAACAAAACTAAAAAGAACTGTTTCTCCATTATTTCTTTAGGAGATTTTCCTGTCATTTGCTAACCAACACATTCACAGTCGAAGACTTAAAAGAAAGATCCCTTTTGATGGAGGGGTTGGAAACTTACTAACCGTAGATTGACATGTTGTAGACTCAGCTCCTGGAGGTATTGTTAAAGCATTAAAAAGATGGATCAGAATTTTTTTATGATATTTGATTTTAACACATTGAACATTTAAAAAAAAATTTACAACTTCTTTTTTTTCTGTATTAGGTGTAGTTCATTTTACCAAAGTAAAATAAAAAAGTCTAAATTATTTTAGACATTGACTTAGTAATTAGAACAAGTACAATTTTATAATTGTAAAAAATTAATGCGGTTTTCCTACGTTTCAATAAAATTAAGAACAATGAAAGTTAGCGATTAATGAATAAAATAGAAATTAATGCAGTAAATCGTAATCACCCTTTGTTTAAAGCGTTTTTGCCCTTTTGTTAAAAATAGTCTAACAGCCGTTAAATTACCATTGTAATATTTTAATGCAAAAAAAAAAAGGTTAAAAAGCCTATTATAAACTTCAAAAATTTCCCTTTTAATTAAAGAAACAGGCCAAAAACAAAATCTAAAAATAACTTTTAAATGTTTTTTTTTAGAAACTACAATAAGCTTTAAAAAAACGCCGTTTTAGTTTAAAAAAAAAAAAAAAGGCTTGAAAAACCAAATTACAATTGGTCACGGAACTAATATTTCCACAGAGCTAAAAATAAATAAATACATAATTCATTTAAATTCTAACTGCAGTTTTTATTGTAAAGAAATAAGCCTAAATAGTCAACTACTGTGTGTTTTCAGCACTTTATTTCTCTCGACAATAGAAACAGTGAAAAAAGTAAATAAATAAAAAGTGTTACTCGACGTTTTGAGGCCGTTTGGCGTGTTGCTTCGGTCGTAGACACTTTGGCAATTTAGCTTAATAAATAGATCACCCATAAACTGGTGGTAATGTGATGTTCGTGGAAAAGCGGCGCTATTGATTGTAGGTTGTATTTTCTGGTGAATAAGCAGTGCCAGTGTGAAATCGATTGCCAATGAGAAAGCATGCCATTCACTGGTCAACGCTGATAAATAAAACAACGGCACTGCTACAGACACATCCCAATGAACTCCCCTGCTTTCAGTTTCCCAGTAAACACCCAACTGATCAAAATGGCTGATCGCCATTTCAACGTGTTGTATTTTTATGCGCTGCATCGGCAGTAGATTCGTTTTCTTTAAAATGTTTTTCTATTTTTAAAAAAAATATAGTAAGTAAATATTGAAATAAACAAGTTGTCAGCAGCATAAGTAGTATAGTTTAATTCATCGTTTGTTAAGGTAAATAATCAGTTATTACATAAGAATAATTGTATTTGTTATATTAGAATCGTGTTAGAAATCGAAAATTATACACTTTAAAGATAAAATATTTGTGTAAGTTAATTTTTTTTTAATTTACAAAAGTTAAATTGTAGAAATTGTACAAAATTAGAAATTGTATAAAAGAAAGTACTGTTGTTTTTTTCAATATGATTTTTAGTTTTAATTTTATTTATTTATTTATTTAAAATTATTTATTGTTAGTTCTTTTATTATATTTTTTTTTAAGCTGACAAATACACTTTGATGATTTCCATCTGATATTACGTCTTTATCCCGATAAGATTTCATTTATTTGATGATAAATGTTTTTGATTTATTTGTTGTGGTGGTGACATCATATTGTGAATGGTTTTCATCTCGCGCATTGCGTAATTGTGGAGTAAGCGATGAAGCGATTTGGAGGAGCCCAATTAATATTATTATAATTGCTAGCGATTTTTTTTTTTTTTTTAAACGAAAGAAAAAAAGGATTTATGGCAAATTACGCATCAATAATTTTTAGTGAAATGATGGTCTTTCCATGAATATACAGTATAAATATATACTGTAAATGCGTAGCACAATTATAATCAGTAAAAAGTTTATTGATCAATTATTATTAACTATGTGTTCTATTATATATTCAATTAATTCACCATTTATTGAGTTACCATATCATACGTCAAGAATCAGTGACGCACCCATGGGAGAGGGGGGGGGGGGAGAGAGGCTGAAGCAAATAGAACCAAATTAGAACCAAAAATAGATAAAGAGAAAGTAAAGAAATAAAGAAAGAACGAGAAGAAAACCTTTATTAATGCACTGACATGTCTGCGTCTGATTATTTTGGAAGTGATCTTTGTAACAATTCATTTTTAAATAGGCCTTCATCTGAATGGACTTGTCTACAACATCCTTAGCCCCCCCCCCCCCCAAACCTTAATCCTTGATGCGCCACTGTTAAGATCTATGTTTCTCACTTCCAAATCTTTTAAGCGACGCAGGACTATAGTAGGTTCCACCTCTCGTCAGCTCAGCTAAAAAAATATGGAAATTCTCTCTTGATATTATTAGTGAATTAAGATCGTCTACGGGTTTTTATTAATCCTTAAAGAGAATTAACTGAGGATTTGAAGTTCCTATTTTAAGTTTCTGGAAACCTGCTGTAAGCGGCTCGGTTGTATATTTTATTGAAATTGACTGCGTCGAATGCAAGAGATGGTTTGTGTAGGAATCACAGGCAGAGCAGTTTTTGATTCAGAAAAATCGATGTGGTTTTTTCAATGTACTCATCGTCTTGACTAAACACAGCAATCTAATAAAGGATGGGTATCAGGTGTCCCTCACGGTTCTAAGGATGTTTTGGTCAACTAAACGGAATTCAGCAGAGGACACACATGTTCAGGTGGTCTCTTGATGTTGCCGAATTGACAGAAGAAGATATGCTGAAGTTTTTCCTTAAGCGAATCCAAAAATACTATTTTCCCTCTAAAGATACCATCTTGTTTTTGTTTTTGTTTTTTTTTTATTTTCAGCCTTCTCAGAGTCTAGTTACCTTTTATTCTCTGTGATGTAGGTTTTCTTTATACGTAGTTACCTTTTATTTAACGAAAATAAAATATGCAGGCGTCCCCCGCTTATTCGACAGGTTAGCGACAAGAGCACTGTCAAAAACCGTAAATTGTCAAATGCGGATCCGTCTTTTTTTTTTTTTTTAACTCACACATTTACATTTTGGCCGCCAAAAAACGTAAGCAATGCACTGTATATGTGAATGCGTGCGAAAGCAAAATAACACACTGTATATATGAATTCAAAAGTACAGTGCGATTTCTAAATACAGATCGAATGAAAAGATGGCGCCAAGTTGATTGCGAGAAAAAGCAGCGCGTGGAAGATCGTGGAAACATGACGAAATAATAGAAAAATCATTTCGTCGAATGTTTGGGTTTATAATTGAAAAGGATCGAAAAGGAGGGTCCTCGAAAATCGTGGGGGTCAGCTGAATGTTAATAAATTTGGAGTATAGGAACTGAAACACTAAGTGTTGGAGGTACAGATTGATGTTCCAGCCTTATAGGCGGACGTGCATTAGCCTGACCTCTCAACTCACCTTTGTCGATCATGATCGAGGCGAAGCTGAAGTCGAGAAAGTAGAGTGGCCTAACTCTCCTGTAATCTATTTTGACACTTAAATAGGGTCCAGTCACATATGAAAAGCTTATTTTCTAACACTGAGGACGTTTCGAACTGGTTCAAAAGTTCCATCATCAGTTAACTGCTAATATTTTAACCTCATAATCCTGCATTTACTCTGTACTGGAGATACTGTACTATAAATACGTATGAACTCTTAAATACAAAATTTCAACAAAATCCCACAGTTTAAATGATGTTGAAGTGAACTGAGACAGACGGACGGACAAGACCAAGTTCACAGATACTTATCATAAGCGAAAGCACTTAAAAGAAAAAAGAAGTAAACTTGAAGTCACTGCCACAGAAAGCTATGAAGTAGAAAACTGTTGCTTTTTTTTGGTAATTAGAAAAAAGGGGATTATATTGGTGGTTGTTTGTATTATTCCTTTGTGATCACTGTTCCACAATTTTTTTTTTTTTCCTTTTCCCTTGTGCATGATTGGCGGTGCAGAGCCACGGCTCCTAATAGCGAGAGCTTTCATCACTCGAAGCCAGCACTACATTTCTTTGCTCCTAATGTCTTTCGGAAGATGTACGTTTCCAATAAGACGCAATTTATGATAAGGGTGGAAGCGAAAAGCACGACAGCAGCGAACCCTTGCGTCCAGCAACTGAACTTTACGAGGGAGAATCCGTCGTTCGTAAATCAGTTAACAGCGTTTGGTGACGGTTTGGCTCGCAATCAGAGATTTGGTTTATGTAGGGAATTCAATTACCAAATTGAATGTTCAACGAATGATGACTGGGTTTATTCTTATTTAAGAGGACATATTCGGTCTTTGTCGGAATTTAATGTTGTAATATATTTTCCTTCTAAGAAGTCCAGCCCTTAAAAAGAAAAAAAAAAAAAATAAGCACAAAATTTTGAATTATGAATTTGTAAAGTTAATTTTTAAGATATTAGCAAATTATACTAAATACTACACCCAGCGTTCAATTATTTTAAAATATTCATTTATTTATTTATTTATTTATTTATTTTTAAGTTGTTCACAGAATTATAGTTTGCGTACCAACTTTAGAATACCGTAGGTTTAGATACAAAATCCGAATAATTATAAATTGGATGTCGCAAACTTATAAACTTTCAAATTTTTATTGATATTTACTTGGTTACGTAAATATCCTTAAAACGGTCTTAATCAGTATTTTAATAAAATCAGTTAGGATATCATGTAACTTGCAAATATAGATTTCAGAAGTACATTCATGAATCGAACAAAAACATGAAAATAAACGACCTTATCACATTGGTATTTGATAAACTATGAATTAAGAGGCATATTTCGTATTTGAATTTACAGCCCTTCTATATTATTTGAGAAAAGAAAGAAAAAAAATAGCTTTTGTGAAGTTGCCTTTTCAAGATTGTGTAGAAATCGAATCATTATGTCTCTGACCCCCCACTTCCTAATAACATTTTGATGGATCATCTGGAAATTTGGCGTAAATATTGAAGATACGAAAGAGACGATCTAATTTTTCTAATTGAAGTTTTTTTTTTCTACGTATATATCCTTGTTGAGAGCGCGTGAAGATCAGTGAAATTTTCATGGAAAAAACAAACAAACCTATTAACAGTGAAGCATAACAATTAATTCTTTTCAATCTATTAATTTGCGCATGCTTTAATATGATTAAAATTAATCGGATTTAAATAGTTTAAGTAATTTAAAAAAAGTTGTCGAAAAGGGAAAGTTTCTGTCTCTTGTTGCCAACAGATAGTGTAAATTAAAATTAAACAGTCTTTTTGTTTGTCTGGTTTCCATGCCTTTAAATAAATAAATAAATAAAATAAAAATTAAAATAAAAAATTTTGAAAGTAGGCTTTAGCAACTTTCCGAATTTATTGTTAAACGGGATAAAAACTAGTGAATATAATTTTGTGTTAAGCATAAATTTAAGGGTGACCTATGATAATAATAAAAAAAATTAAAATCATAATAAAAAAAGAAAGTACATTAACATAAGGAAAAATAAAAAAAAGATTGAGAACCCCCCCCCCCCCAAAAAAAAAACCAACAAAAAAAAACAAAAACAGTAGATAAATGGATTCGAACCGACAGCCTCCAGCATATGAGTCCGAGACCTTACCCATCAAGCTGTAGATGACAACTGAAATGAGATGGCTGCATCTCTAACATTTAAGGTAATAGCGGAAATGCAAAGAAACAATGTCAAATATCTCGAACATGGTGGGGCGTTGCCCCTGAAAATATCCTATTCCTGCGCTGTCTGGGCCTTTAAATACGATGGTGTAATCCGTTTGTCGATCCGACCTTTCGTTCGGGAGTTGTTAGGGGAGGACAGACACAGACGGACGGACAGGACAAACGCAATAGCTACCGATTTTGATCGCTATCACAATACCTCCCAAATGGGTCGCTAAAAAAACAAATAAATAAAGGACGAAAACCCGTTATCTTACACTTTTATCTATTGCGATCTAAATGACAAATTATTTTTAGCTTTAAAAACAGATAACTCATAAAACCGAATAGATTCGTGACAGTGCTTATTTTAATCGTCACTGTGTTACGCATCCAGATCCCCTCACGTATCATAAAATTACTCATTTGTCGTAACAGAGAAAGATAAAATAAAACCAATATATATTTGGCACGTGCAATTTCAAGCAATAACGTGTAGCAGCGAATTTGAGTCATTGTTTATCAAATGATTTCCGATAGCGTTAAGTTTTATTTACTTTTATTTACTGTATTGTCGAAGATGGCGAAATACGACTCTCAATTGTTATTTCAGAAGATAGAATTGGGAATAAAAAGAAATAAAACGTTCCACAAAGCACTTTCTTTTAAATATTGCAGCTTTTTAACTATTTGTTTGTTTGTTTGGCAATTAAAACATTTTTAAAGTCAAAATTACATGCAGATTTATTTGTTTGAGTTCAAGCGAAGTGGTGGAGGACAGGAATGAAGATTTATTTACACACTATTTTTTGAGTTTTGCCAAAAAACAAAAAACTGAAAATAGTGCTAGGACAGAGAACAGTAATTTTAAAGTGATATAATTACATTAGAATTACTAAAAAATTAAAATTCACTTTCTTAACTCCTTCTTTTATGTTACATTTTGTTGTAGGCTATTGGAATCCAGAGTTTCCCCGTTTCTTTCCCTCGGTCTAACCTAATTAGTTTTCCTGCACTTTTCATTCTACCTTTAAGAACGCTAAAAAGCTTTTTCTCCTTGAGTCATTCTAGGTAGGGTTGTACCCGGTCTTTGTCTTATTTTTACGAGTGATGGATTAAGAATGTGCTGGTCTTTCCTAACCCTAGGTTAGATTGTTTTGAAATCTTGCCAGGAAGTGTTGTTGACCTTTCTTGGGCATTTCATCTGGGAAAACCTCACCTATTTCTCTTTTATCCATTAACCAGACAATCCGCACTTAGGAGGATGAGGAGAATGGTTCAGAAAATAACAGCCACAAGACTTGAAATACATTGTTTTAAAAATTTTAGAGCTGTAATCTAGTAAATTGAAAATAGAAATTTATTGAAAGTACATTAGAATGTCGATTATTCACGTTTCCACTAAGTTTCTATCAACTGATTCTTTTTTTTTATTATTATTATTAGGCGATAAAAATTTTGCCAATGAATCCTTCGCTCAGGTAAAAAGTTATTTGAAAAGGATTGAAATGCTCGTGCGAGATGATTAATATTTGTAAAATTGCCATTTCGTGTAACTGCTGAGGTAAATATGTGACATGCCAATATTCACTTGCTTCGCTTGCGGTTCTGTGTTTTAAAACTTACATTATTATTTGAATTTCCGTAATGGAATGGTTCGCTGATTCAAAAACTCTGATGCAATCAGTAAATAGAATAGATAAAGAGGAGACATGAAGAAAAAAATATGGAGTTTGGAGTTTGTGAGTAAACTCTCTTGAGGACTGGAACAAAAAAAACCTATATATACAGTTAATGTCTAACAGATGGATGTTGACGATCACGTTTGCGCGAGAATTACGGAAAACACGAGATCTCGCCATTAGCCTCTTCAGCAGGTCTCAAGGAATTTAGTATTTTTAATGTCTGTCACTAGGAAAATGCTACATAATGAATTTATTGTTTGTTTATTAACTGTTTTCAATTTATTAAAACTATATTAAAATGTAGTAAAAGTCTCATGCATTTCCCCGTATTATAATTCATTTAAATATTTCAATATTTTGTGAGAAGACATGGATAGAGACTATTCTCGCGTAAATTACGTGAAATCACGAATATACGGGATCGTCAACATCCATCTGTTAGACATTACAGTTATTTTCTGTAAATTAAATTTGATTTATTTTTCAAAGATGGCTGCTCGTCGCTTTGCTTCGGAAACCTCGCATATGGAACGGAAATTAAAAACATTTTGTTTATTCACAAAACGAATTGCATCAATTAAACCTAAACCTATAACTTAAAACTAAAAATAAATTAAGTTGAAATTCTAAAAAATATTATACATTGAGTATTGAAATCCATTTTGTAAGAAATTTGTTGCCTGGCAACGCGCATGCGAAATTCCATTGTTGTGAACAGCGTCGACCATGCAACAACACTCTTGTTGCCAGGCAATGCGCGTGTGAATTGTTGCGAAATTTAATTGTACTCACGCAGACACAAGTTTTTTAATAACACAGAAGAGTCTTTTTAGTCTTCTGATAAGGATCAGAAGACTAATATTCCCGTTTTGTCCGTGGACAAGTATCGTTAAAATATCATTAGCAACAATCACAACAATCGCAACAATTGCGCATTTTGCATTCGCAACAATCACATTTATAATAATAAGGAAATTAAAGCAATATCAATTACATTTTCTTATACGTATCAGAAGACGTTGCGAAGCATTGTGATTGGTTTACTAATCGCTATCCCTGCCTTGTTTATTTTATATAAATAAACTGCTTCTTCAATCATTTAGCTCTCCCCCCCTTTTTTTTAAAATTTTTTAACACGTATATAAAATCAAATATTAACATATTGTATCTATTATTTAAGAAGTATAATACTTTAGCCTATACAGAGTGATTCATAAAGTACTGGAAAGTAGGCCTATAAAGAACGAGCATCGAAATATTTTTGTCAAATTCGGTGTAAAAAAAATTAAAATAAGGCATAAAATTTCCGGATCGAATGTGCGATTCTGAGTCGGATGATGGGGTCCCCATTTTAAGCTTTTTTCTGGCCCTGTGAAAAAAAATGATCTAGTAGCATCCTTCACAACCGGGAAGAGCAAGGAAAGGGAAGCGAGATTAGACTAGGCTAAGTTAAATGGAATATTGACTCCATTGAGTCAAACACAAAGAAGCCCCCGGAGGGTGGGAAAATAAATAAAAACAAAGTGTAGCCTATTTTTCCAGTACTTTATGAATCGCCCTGTATAAATAAAGAAGAGACGTTAATCAAAGCATGATGTTAATTTAAGGAAGAATAATTGAGGTTATATAATAAGAAGTGATGGGGATTCAGTTGATCGTTTTATACAATCTTATATAAACATGAATTTTAAAAATAAAGGGAAAATTAAAATAAGGAACGTAGTAATGTTGGATGGATCATTTTATGCAAATGAGAAGCAGATTTCCCTTCTCCTCTTTAGAAAGCCCTGGCACTGATTCTCCAGTTCTAAGGAGCAGTAAAAATGCGCAGTAAATCATATACAATTGCTCATGGCTGATACAATCTTTGTACATAAATCAAATGCCAGCGTACAACAAAGACGAAGGCAGGATGATATATATTTAATTTATGATCCCCCATTTGTCATTCCCGGCTTCTTCGTACGCGTGTTCACATCATAGTTAAACTAGTAGTTCTGCCATCTTAATAACTGCTTTGGTCAGGAATGTCTTTCTTAAAACATACCACTCATTAACAGGAAACGGGCAGATAAGATTTGACAGTTTAGTTCCATCCCGCGGCGCTCTTTTACGAGCCTTTGACGCGTTCTAAAACGGAGGAAATATTTCAGATTATTGATTTTTTTTTTTTTCATAAGTTTATAAAAAGAATGAAGTGAATTCGAAATAAATAAAGAACCAATAAACAAGAAGAATGAAAATACAGAAATGATTGAAAACAATGGAGTTGGGTATTGAGATAAATAACACAAAGAATTGAGAAAGGAAAATATGCAGAATACGGTAAATTTCAACTGAAATATTCTTATGGACATGTTGATGCAGAAAGAAGAATTTTACAAATATCTTGAAACAATAATTGAACAAAATAATAATTAAAAAAAAAGAATTTCAGAGTAAAAAGAAAACTTTGATTAGAAGTATTAAAATAGAGCTGAATAGAGAAAAAAAAATAAGAAGCACGCTGTTAATATGTGGAGGAGCTTGTTAGGTAGGTGATGATATATATTTATTAAAAATGTAATATATTTATGAATGTTATATATTTAATGCCTTACTGTCTGAAACGCATTAAAATAATAAAGAGCATTCTTGTAGACTTAAATGAATGATGCCGACACACAAAATTCAAAAGGTTAAAAATATTTAAAACATTTAAACATACATAAAGGACCGGTTTCGCCCTGTATTAATGGGGCTTCTTCAGCTATGTTACAAAGAAAGGTTACAGTTTCTTAAATACAATATTTGGAATTTGAATGTGAGGCTATAGGCCAGGAACCAGTGGTAGGGACTTGAGCCGGAACCAATGGCGTGGCTGCGCTGGTTTTATGAGTGATGATGTCTGCGTTTATTCCTGTAGACCTCCTTAAGAACTTTTAACTTTTAAACGTCTTTTTCTCAAAATTGAAGTTTTTGCAATAGCGCTACAACACCTTTTAGTTGAAAAAACAAAACAAAAAACATTACTATAAATAAAGCCCACAAACCGTAATGGAAAATAACAATAAAGTAACGATCAAGAGATAATCACATGTAAATCCATCAATAATAACAAACCAGACATAACCTATATTAGACAAGCAAACAAAATGACGGAATTTATTGATATCTCCAGACCCATCAGTTCCAGTATTCAAAAAAAAATTCAGATACACTATGGCTCTTACTGTAGAAATCCAACAAATGTGGCAACTACAATATATTGAAATCGTATCTATTGTAGTTTCAGCAACATCACTAATACCAAGATACTTCCAAAAAACCTAAACCACTTGTCCTCCTGCGGCTTCCATGAAACATGTCCAAGAAACATGTTGGCCTAAATAGTGCAGCCAGGTTGGTATTCGTCTGGTTGTTTTTCAGTTGGACGAGAAATAAACACTGAAGAAGAAAGAATATCCAATCTCGGCGCCGGGATTCGAACCCAGGTTGCGACAAATCTGCTTCGTGAAAGGCCTCCACCTAGACCACTAGGCTATGCCGAAATGGCAATATAATTTATATTATAACATTATTACAAATATAATAATATAATAAATATTAGAATAATAATGAAATAAAATAAAAAATATTTAACACAAAACCATTAAATGTTGTATTATAAATTGCAAAAAATAACAATAGACAGTACAATGTAATGTATAATTGTACTGAAGTAAACAATGAAACAAAAATAATTTCCCGAGAAATAATAATAATAAACTTAACACTTTAATGCTGTAATTAAATGTTTCCCGAAAGTCTTTTATGCGGTTTTGGTATTGTGTACATTAGACAAAATCTACATTGTGCCGAGAAATGCAATTTCAGTGCTGTCTTTTGTTTGATCTCATAATTGAGCTGTTGTAGTTTTGCCTCAATGAAAATCCAATATTATCGGTGAATAGTGAGTTTGATGGAATCGATTTATTTTCTTCGTCAATAATTGATGGAAATAATTATAACAAAGGGATCCTGTTTGAATGCGATAGCGGCTGTGTTGTAATGATTATTGAATCGGAAATCCCATTGCGTAATTATGGAAGACTTGAAAAACATAACATAACTAAAATTAAATTTTCTTCATTAGAATAACAATGAATTTGGACGTGAATGTGAAGATTGAAGCGACTCTAATACAGTTCAGATAAATTAAAATAAGTAAGGCATTTATTTATACTTTCAATATATGCATTTTCTTAGTGATTTGCAGGTTAGAAACAAATAAACGCCATTCTATTTCTAATACTTAATCCTAAGGAAAAAAACTGGTTTCACACTGTACACGAAACCATAGCAACTTCGTACATGTTTTATTTTCAGCCACCTTTTTGAGACATGCAGAGCGGAACTCGTATTTTTCCTCATCTTTACAAGTTATAAAGGTTCTAATAAAGTATGACTCATATCTGTCTGACTTGTAGTTTAAGTTGTAGAGATGGTGACAGACGGACGGACAGAATGGACGTAAGCGCTTCCCCCTTTACTTTTGTGTACGAGATCGTTGAAAAGAGATTTCCATTTCATACTCTGCTAGTTAAGCGTTCTCAAAAATTGCATCTTTTTAGAAATACATATTAATGCATTGTGTTCCTGATACCTATGGTTATCCCAAGATAAATTTTTTGAAAACAATTCGCAAATATAGTTTCCATTGCTATTCGTTCCATGTCTCACCACGTGACTATCTAATGTATCTGTATTACGATGTTGATGTAATTTACGGAGATGATGATAATACTAATCATCTGAATTTTTTTTTTTATTAGAGACTTGTAATTTTCAGACTGGTTATTTTGAATCGTTTATTTACTAAGTAATGACTATAAAAGTGATTGCTTTTTGTGAAGGAGTTTTGAATGGAAGACAACCGACATCAAACCATCCAGTCATAGAGAAAAACCCATTGGTTTTTGTTTTTTGCTATCCAACTTTTTTTTGCTATTAAAAAAAAAAAAAAAAAAAAAAAATCTCTGTCGCGCATTTACCGCGGTAAGTGTATTTCCCAATTCACCTTGAGAGTGGTGAGTAGTATTGGTTAATAATACTTTAATAATCAAGTTGGATATTTAGCCATCCGAAGTCATGGGTTTGTTTTAGCTGAGAAGCCCAAAATTTACAGCAATTATAGTGTCACAACTTTGAGGTTCCGTTCCACTTTTAAGCCCCGCCCCCTAAAAAACCCGTGAACAGATGTCGACTTTGTTGTTACTTATTTGTAGTTACACCAATGCTCTAAAAGCTGTAAAAATAACGTAAGGATAAGGTTTTGAAGATAGGATTGATTGATTGATTGATTAGCCAACGCCAGCTCTTGGCATTTCTGCCATTAAGCGCCGCGCTGACCAGTAAAGATGAGCCAGAAAATAGATACCAGTTTCTGTCGTAGAATTTCGTAAATCTTCTAATTCTTTGCAACTATACAAGTGCTCCGCATTCATAGAAGGTTGTTCACAAAGTAAACATTTATCAGTTGTTAAAACGCCTATTTTAAATAGGTGAGACGCCAGATAGTCATAGCCAGTGATACAACGGAAGACTGCCACTGAAATAGGTCTGGGAAGATTTCTACTAATGGGACCAGAAGAAATTAGTTGTTCCCATTTTTTTTCCATCAGCAGCTCTTCTATTTTCCATATCATAGAATCTATGTACCGCAAAGTTAACTCTGGTCTTAAATGAAAATAGGGATGGTACTGCTACAGGTTGAGGGAGAGATGTTCCCAATTTAGCTAGTTCGTCCGCTCGATCATTACCCTGTATACCCACATGACTTGGGATCCATTGTAGTATTATTATCCAGCCTAACTCTTGCAGTGAATTTAATTTTTTTCGACATCTAATAGTTATATCGCAATCAGTACGATGATTACAAGCAAGTGCCTGGATGGCGGCCTTAGAATCTATGAAAAGAACAGTTTTTTTATGTGTTTTAGTAACTGCTAAAATATCCGTCACTCTTTCTATCGCTGCAATTTCTCCATCATAATTACTGAGGGGTGCTCCAACAGCAAAATGATCTTCAAAAAGCTTGCAGTAATATCCCGCTCCCGTAGCGCCTGACTCTGGATTAAAGGATCCGTCGGTGTAGACATGAAGCCATTCATGCTCAGGATACCTTGTATGGATCGTTTCTAATGTAGCTTGTCTTAATTCCTCAGTTAAGGAGAGTGATTTAGGTGTATTATGTCGTACTAACTGTAGTTCTGCTGTTGGTAATCCCAATAAGATTTCTGAGGGTAAAGGGAGGTTCTTTATTTCTCTAAATTGTATATTGTATTTCTGTGTGATATCCTCGATCTTAGCTATTGGAGTTTTTTGAGTTTTTAATCTATTAGTAGCTGGACGATCCAAAAGACTGGGCGTGTGCTTTTCATTCTCGCCCATGTTTTTAACAATGCTTTTTCTCGTCTAGCTTCTAAGGATTCAACGCCAGTTTGTACTTCTAAAGCTTTAAGAGGTGTAGATTTAGCTCCTCCAGTTATTATTCTCAAGGCTTTATTTTGTACTTTATCTAGTTTAGTTAATTGTGTGTTACTAGCTGTTGTAAGCAATTCACCTCCATATTCCATTACGGGTCGTACATAGCTTTTATACGTTATGGTAAGAACTTCCTGTGTTGCTCCCCACTTTGTTGCCGTCAATCTCTTTAGAATACGGCATCGTTTTAATCCTTTATCTGTAGCATCGCGAATTTGGACATTCCATGATAACTTTTGATCCAAAGCAATTCCCAAATATTTGGAAATTTGTTTCTCTTCGAGCTGCTGTCCTCGATAATAAAGATTTACTTTTTGTTTTTTAGTGGATAAAGTGAAGGTTTGATAGCTTGTTTTTTCAGTGCTTACTATCATTGCGTTATTATCTGCCCACGTGGCTAGTCGAGTTAATGCTTCATTCAAGCAAGTTTCTAATCCCTTCCAATTACTGCTTGTTGCCCATATAATAAGATCATCAGCATATAATAAGACATTTATTCCTGGGATAGATCTTAATGTCTTCAGAATATCATTTATCATAATATTAAATAGGATACAGCTAATAACTGCTCCTTGTGGCAATCCTTCTCTCTGTATCCTGTACCTAGATATAGCACCTTGAAAACGTACGCGAATCTTTCTTTGAGCTAGAAATGATTTGATCCAATTTAACAAGTTTCCATGTATTCCACAATTTATTATTTTGTGAATTAATTTTGCTCTCCATACTCGATCATAAGCAGCCTTGAAATCAACTAATACAGCTAGCGTGGTCATACGGTTTTGAAAACCATCTTTTACATATTGAGCGAACGTTATGACTTGATCCATGGTGCTTCTACGGCTACGAAAACCACCTTGTGAATCATCAATCAAATTTCGATTTTCTAAGAATTGGTTCATTCGATTAGTAACCATTCTTTCTGCTAATTTACTCACCTCGCTCGTAAGAGATATGGATCTATAGCTTGTCACTCTTTCAGATGGTTTTCCTTTTTTTAATATTGGCACAACTTCCGCCTTTCTCCATTGATCTGGAAAATATCTTCTCCATGTAAGATTGATCATATATAGAAGTACCTGTTTTGCTCCATTACCCATATGTAAAAGAAATTCAGAGAATATACCATCTGGTCCAGGTGATTTTTTTGTGGGAATTTGTTCTAATGCATGTTCCATTTCTATGAATGAAAAATTATCATAGAAAAGTTTTCTTTCTTCCTCAGTCGCACAAGTTACTAATCTGTTTTTTAAGATTTTTTTTTTATATTATATGGTTTTATTTCTATACTACTAATACTAACGTAATAGCTACACATAGCATTAGCTATGTCCTTTGAGTGTGTTAATAATTTATTTTTTTCTATAAAGGGTTCTGTAGGCTTAGTCAAATTATTATTGTTTAAGTTAGATATGAATTGGTGAGCTTTAAGTCCGTCTTTTTTATAATCTAGTTTTGCAATAAACGATCTATACGTATTTCGCTTACTTTGTCGTATGTTTCTTTGGAGTTCAGCCTGTTTTTTCCTAAGGTCAATGGTATCTTCAAGTTCAAAAAGTTGAAATTTCTGTCGGTCGTCATTTTGGAACGACTGATCCGATTTGGCTGAAATACAGCACGAGCCGAGTCCTTAAGGTATCTAGCACCCATAAAAGCTTTAGCTCAAACGCTCAAAATTTACGGCCGTTATCCATGTCACAACTTTGAGGTCATTCCCCACTTCTAAGGGCCCCCCCCCCCCTAAAAAAATCCGTGAACAGATTTCGAATTTTTTTTATATATTTATTTGCAGCTTAACCAATACCTTAAAAGTTCTGAAAAGTTAGTGGCAAAAGCTCTAAAAATAGCGCGAGTATAAATATGAAAATAAGAAAAATCGTCAAAAAAATGGAATATACATATATCGTGGGAAGAAGAATTTGAATGGCCTAAATATTCGTGATCTATGACACCTGATCGGAATATATCATAAGGTCCCGGATTCATCTGTTCAGGTAGGGGAGAACGCAGTAGTGTAAAATACAAAAAAAAAAAAAGGAAAAAAAAACAACATTTATAATACATAAATTTAACGTGCGTACAACATGATTAGAAAGAAAAATGACAGTAAAAATGCACAAGACCAAGAGTTCACTGATCTGCTTTTGGAAATTGCGATACTGAAAACCCAAGATGGACCATTTCTGGTTTTCTGACCTTCGTCAGTTGGGTCCGTCAGTATCATTATTTTCTTCTTTTTATCTTTCCTTCTTCGGATATAGAATTACGGTTCCTATTACCATTCTTCCCTATCAACACGCCACTTGTTTACTGACCAATTAAGACTTTTATTTATTTATTTTTTTTTTTTTTTACAGGTATTTTTTTGTATGTTACCATAGGAAGTATTCTAAAGTTGATCTACTATGTATAATTTATTTTGAAATCAATTTTATATTTACGTGTTTAGATTTAAAAAAAAATATTTATAAGCTTTATTTTATTTGTAAACTTAGAGATGTTTTTATTGAGTATTCTGTATCTGGCTGAATCGCCTGTACTTGAAATAAACTTATGGTTCAATAGAGGGAAAATAGTAATGCAGTCTTTAATAAAAGCTAGCAATCTGCTGTTATTATCTTGTAATTTTTGATTTTTAGAGTTAAAAGGTTTTCAGTTTCTTATTTTTTTTTCTTTCTTTTAATGAAAAATAATACGTCACAGCGGAAGACGCGTTCTTATTTCCATACAGTCATTATTAATAAGCAATCTCTCTCCATTTGAGGTTTTTTTTTTTATACATTAAGTCCGAATTCGTTTGGAAATGTGATTCAGTTAACACTGGCGCACGAGGACAGCGTAACTTTAAAATCTCATTAAAATTCATATGAGTGAAATGGGCTGCTTAAATTATTCTACGTCGACACAGATTACTACGCTTTAAATAAATTATAAGTGGAAATACTCCTCGTATAATCATAAAATTAAATAAACATTAATATTTCGTTGTTAACAGACACTAGGGAACGGGTCATTGTTAAAGACAATGGAATCTCTTAGGATTATTTTTAACTAATTTACATTTAATTGTGGCTTAAGAACAAAACGGGTAATCTGATTTCCGTAGCAGAAATTTATTTTCATGATGAATTTATATCTTTTTCTTATTTATTATCTTACTTAATTAGATATTGTTTTAATTATTATTTCAAAGCATAATTTTACTGTATTAACTTCTACATTGAAATTTAACTTAATACAAATTTTGCATCTTATGAACGTTAAGCATTGTTAGTTTTCTAACAGTACAGCTTTTATTATAGCATTGTGTTTATTTTCTAAAAGATAAAAAGGCAAATTAGATATTATATTACTGTTATCATTATTTATTATTAACTAGCTGTACCCGGCATGCGTTGCAATGCCACTCAAAGAAAGAAAGAGTTTGTGTTTTAATTCTGTTTATTGAAGTTCTTTTGGATATACAATATTTTTTATTTTTCCGTCTGATGCGTACATGAATAAATCAGAAGGTTTTCCGACGCGTGAGAAGGCCACATACAGCTGTCCATGTGTGAAGCATGGATTTTCCAAATTTAATCCATACACTTGTAGCGATTGTCCCTGTGCTTTGTTGATGGTCATTGCAAATGCGAGTCGCACCGGAAATTGCAAACGTTGAAACCGGAAATACACTCATTTGTTGAAACTCCTCGCGCACCAGATATTGTAAAATGGTTCTACTAATTCAGAAACCTTCGTGCGCACAACAACTCACCAAAGTTTCATCGCAATCTGATGAATGATATAGGAACGCATACGAGACAAACAAATAAAGAAACATTCATTTTTATGCAGTAAGATTGTAGTAATCCCTGGAGCAGTAATGATGTAACTGCTCCACTTTACGTTGATATAATTCTGACTCATATTTTCGGTAATTCATTTAAATGCTGTGATAGAATCTTTTAGTTTTTCAGTGCTATTAAAAACTTAGCAGCCTTTTTGTGAAGATCAGTTGACATTAGAGCTCACAGTATCAGAAATGTTTCGTAGCCTTACTATTAGGCCTATGTTGGAATTATAGGATGTTAAGCCATTCCCAATAAAAGAATTTGGAATATTTCCGAAGATGGTGTAATTTTTGCCTAGAAGTTTCCAACCATTTCTTAGAAATTTGGTAACTTACGGAACTTAACTAAACAACATTACCAAGACACTTCAAATCATTCCTACCAATTAAAATTAATTATTAAAATTAACGATCTACCTACAAATCTTTGAGGAAACATAGATCTATCAAGAAATATATAGATGGTTTATTTCCTGAAATTTTACCAATTTTTGCGTTGTCCATCATAATTGCTTGAATCATATTTTTTGATTTTCACTTATTCTGCGAATGCCGCGCCACCTCTCGACCTTGCTTTTTTTTATTAAATCAATTTTAATTAAATTTGCAAAGAAAATTTAATTACGAGATATTAAAAATGATTTGATCTTATAGTTAATTGGGAAATGTAATTTCCGAATAAAAAACAAGGAATAAAAACGTAGTATAACGGATTGCTACTTAGGATTTTGGATGAAATTTGGCATGGGAACCTGTCCTGTTACCGCCAAACATGCTGTGTAGCAGCTTTAAGAAAGCAGACTGCATTTATTGAAAGTTCTTTAATATATATGTTTATTGTATATTTACCGAATCAAGCAACATTTAATTGAAATAAGTACATTTTATTTTACGTATTACTGTTCTTAAGTATCTATTAACAGTTGCCTGTCATCTGAAATATGAAAATTTATGAAATTTACTGGTCATATTTTATTATTTATATAACAGGATTCTTTGAAAAATCTGTTAACTTGGAAATAAGGATATATTTGAGCAATCTTAGGTAGAATGAAGAAGAAGACCCTTTTCTCTCTCTCCATCTTTTTTTTTTTCCCTCCTTCTTTTTCCTGTTGTCTCTAATTTCTGGTGGCGTTTGAGATTTGTGTTCATCCTCGTTGTTTCGCTTGAGAGGTTCCTGTTGCACTCGTGACAGGTACATGGGAGGGCTTCTTGTACAACCTCAACCCCAATTACCCGACGCCGCCAAATGACGCCTTCGTCTTCACACTTCATTCCTGTGACAGGAGGAAAACAGTCGTCCTAAGAAGCCACCGGAATCCAACTAAAAATATAGATAACAAATGTAAAATAGGCAACCCTCTATGAAAAATGTTAATAAGATTCATTTAAAACTTTATTAAAAAGTAAATAAAACAAAATTTTTTGCAAAGCAGTTAATATGTCACAAGATACTAAAAACGATGGAATCGAAAATATTAATTATCTACTTAAAAAATGCGCTAAACATAAAATAAACACGACTAAGCTTATGAAACAACAGTATTTGTTGTACGAATTTAGATGAAATTTGGTATAGGAGATTGTTCTGAAATTCCCAACAATGTTATATCAGTTTTAGGCAAAGCTTTTATTGTCTTAAATCTTATAGAGAATGCAGTTCTAGTTGCCATTTCAAATAATACGCAACTTAAATATAAAAAAGCATTTTTTTATTTGTTTTATATACTGTTATTATTATTATTATGCACAAAACAATGTGTATCACAGCTGCCAGTTCTTTAGCTGGTGTTGGCCTTCAAACGCATCGAATTCTTCCCAAGAATCTAGGATGTCGTAATGTATCGGCGCAAAATATGTGCTGATCCAAGCAGTGCGGCTTTTTGGAGTTGACCGATGGAGATTTTTGTCAATATTTAGATGTTGTAAGTGCTTACCAAGGTTTTTTGGTATAGCACCCAGTGTGCCGATAACCACCACTGCCGGCTTGTGCCATAATCGTTGAACCTCGATTTTTAGGTCTTGATACCGTGTGATTTTTTCTAGTTCTTTTTCTTCCACTCTACTATCACCAGGTATGGCTATATCAAATAGCCATAGCTTTTTCTTTTCTATCACTGTCAAATCTGGCGTATTGTGTGCTAAGATCTTATCCGTTTGAATTCTGAAATCCCACAGTATTTTCACAATATCGTTTTCAGTCACATTGGTTACAGTATGTTCCCACCAGTTGTTTGTTGTTGCAATATGATAATTTTTGCAGATGTTCCAGTGAATCATTATTATTATTATTATTATTATTATTTAGACGTGTTCACCTTGCCAGTCTGTCTGTCGGTCTGATGAAATAACTCCGTTCCTCTTAGTTGAGTTTTGATGAAATTTTGTTTTTGAGTTTTGTAAAAATTAAAAGAAAAAATAGAAATTTGGTTAAAAATTGTCGTCTTACTTCAACCATTTTCTTGCATTTAACTATTATCTTTTTTTTTTTTTTTTTTTTTTTTTTTTTTTTTTTTTTTTCATATTTGAATTAATTTCAAGAAAATTTTACATTAAAATCAATATTATCAAATCTAATCCTCATATTAAGATTAAATATTTATTAAAAAAAACCTAATAAACAAATATTATCTTGTATTTTTAATGACCATCTATTACCGCTGTACATATCTATTACGTTTATTGCCTTTCTATCTATTAGATTGCTCCACAAAGTTATTTCAAAATGCAGATCGCTATCAAACCATTAATAAACGAAGTTGTTATTGGAAGTTTACAGTCACGTGGTTCGAAACGCAATGTCGCTATTGGTTCGGTTGACTTTTCTCATTTATTTGGCCACTAATGGATTACAGTCATAAATATATTATCAAAATCATGAATTTTGGAAAGTGAATCCAATTGGAAGAAATATTGAAAACAGGAAATTTGAACCCATTTTACAAATTGGCTGGACAGGTTTGTTTTGAAATAACTTTAATAACGTTAGGGCTAGATTGATACTAAGTTGATCTTTGATCCAAGTAATTACAACTAAATATTTAGTTAAAAATATTTCTTTCAAAAATCTAACTATATATGAATAAAGTTAAAATAAAATCGTCAGAAAAACTTCTTTCATTAGTAATTTGGAAACAATTAATAAAAATATTATTAAAAATCTCATGTAGACAAAATAATAGAAATTCATTCTGTCCATCAGATCTTGTTCTAATAGTAAAATAAATATATAATTTTTTTATTCAAGAGTTAATCCATTAATTGAATTAAGTAATTAAACATTAATTATTTAGTAAATACTTTAGTCATTGATCTCACCAAAGCTATTTAATGTTTTAAAATACAGGGTGTATCAGTTTGATCCGGTCAATTTTGCATACAATAACAACGATTAAATAACCCGGTCAATGGTAACTATGTAATGTAATGACCACCAGTGTGTGACCCTTTCGCATGGTTTGTTGCCTTCAAATTTCTTCTTGATTGCAGTAAGGTGTTTCACGTTTCGGAGAAAATCCATATTCTTCATCAAATAAACATCTTGTTACAGAAACGTTGAACTTCGACTCATAAATAAACTTAATGACAAGACACACGTTGCTTTAATGTCAACCGGAACGTACCACTTTCCCTGACTGCCGTTGTGAATTATCGCACGGTCACTAACGTTCGTTCAATGTCACGTGCTCATACTAATGTCAGTGCGTGCCCGCAATTGCACACAAGTGATGCATTCCGGTGCCTGCCTTCTGTTATTCTTGTGAAAACGTATAAACTGCACTCGAAAATGGCTCCTAGGAAGAAGTTACTGGGTTGACCGGGTTCAACTGCTACACCCTTTATTATAATCGTATTTAGAAATACTACAAAAATTGCTGCATATTATCCTTTAATTTATTATACTTAATTAATTAAAATAAATTTTGTTATTTGCTATTATTCTAGTCCAACTATTTGAAACTAATTGTAATTGGAACTACAGTTTAAAATCGGTTCATTAAAATAATAATAATAATACACATAACAGTCAAAGCATTCTTCTGTTTTGAATTTAAAGTAATTACTCAGTTCCTAAATTTGGTATTAATTTGATCTTTTTAGGCTTCATTGTTGATGAAAATATTCTTCTCTTTGTCGAATCTAACTCGATTTTTATTTATTTATTCATTTATTAATTTAAACTCAGAACTTGTCCAAAATTTTGACTATTTCTGATGGAAACGTGTTCCCATTTTAACTAAATGAAAACTGTACAAGTTATATGAAATTCCGAAAGTATCTAACTTTTTCAACAATGCCTCTCATTTTATTTTCGTACTAACTTTCAGTACATGTACATCTTTTATTATGAATTTACTTTAACTATTTTTTGTAACATTTCTTTGGTTTTTTTTTTTAACTTTATTGTGAACTACTTCGCAGACCGTCCAAAGATAGGAGGGAATCTATATTTTCTTCAAAAAACTTAATGCTTTGATATAAAAATAAGACTCGTATTAAGGCGATACAGATTTCACGGCTACCAAATTTAATACTGGGTCATTAATGGTCAAACTTATTTTCATTAAAATCTGCCTATTTTATTTAGTTATTTAAAAATTTTTTTTTTTAAATCTATTTTTATTTAGCTATTTATTAAATAACTCTCATTTTATTTGTTTTCAATGGGTGAGGTCATTATTTAAAAATTAAAATTCTTTTGTCTCTAGATGGCGCTACTGCTTATTTTGACGGATACTCTAGGGAAAACCTTGAAAATCAATTTTTAAAGACATTACTTAAAGAAAATAAACAAATAGAACGTCCATTATCTGTTGGATAGCATTAATGGTGTTAAAATATTAATCTTAGTTACATTATTAATAAGTGACTTGTTAGCTAAGACAACAGGGTATGCGTGGACTGGCAGAATTGTAGAAACCAAATAAATCTTAATGTTTATTTATTTTATTCTTCTTTGTGTATATAACAGAAACTCGTATGTTAGCATTAAAAAAATATTTTTCAATTACTCTGCTTATTTATTAAGATCTCTTCCTCCAATTGAGAAGTTTCTTATTGTTATAGTTTCTTTCTTAAGAAAGCTTTGCAGAGTTGATCCAAGTGCTGAGACTTGACTTGGCACAGCCCCAAACTCTCCAGGAATCCTGTGTCCTTATCTTTGCCCAGTGAAACGATTTCTTCGGGATAACTTAATGTTTCAGCCACAGTGTTTCCCGCGGTGTTGTGCAGTGAGCCACGTGACCTCTTGGCTCCGCAATTATCATGCTCAAGAAGTTGAATCACTGCCTCCACTTAGAACTACTTTCGTCTCGTGTCTGTGTTTACAAAAGGTTGCTCTAAAACCACAGGGCCAGCCTGAAGCTCAAAATTTTACAAGCGAATTAAGGAAATAAGCTTTTCTAATCTGCAGGCAAAGCTTTTGTGAAAAATGTAAATTTTTAACGAAATATAATTTAATTCTTTCATTGTTGACTAGCATATAACCCGTCATACAATGACAGTCAAAGTAACTCGAAAACAAAAACAATACGCGATCAGAAACAAAATATACTTAATTTTCTTTTAAAATTTAATTATGAAATGTAATCTCTCCATCTCAATTTTATAAAGATTGTGCTGTTCCAGTTGTAATTTACTTCTGAATAAAATGGCGATTGACTAACACTCGTCATTTTTTTTTTTCTTTAAAAAATGTTTATGATTAAACTGATTAATTTCTTTTAAAGATTTTTAAAATATACCTAAATACACAATTTGTAATATTGGAAAAAATAAAAACAAAAAGAAAACAGAAAATGAAGGTTTATTAGCTCTCTGGTATTCGCCATCTGTCGTGTTAACTTACATTTATAACTTCTATTTAAAGAAGGCATTAACAAATATTATATAATAATTGGCTTTTTGCGTATGTTGGAAAAGGAAATATGAAATAAATAGCAATCTATTTCACTAATGACTATTAAGTTTTCTTTTCGAAAATATTAACTTTTTTGTCATGTAATAAATTGTGAACGAAAAATGACCCATACCACTTTGCTCATAGCGTGAGTTCAGAAATGTTGGAATGAATTTTAATATAAACGTTTTCTAAATGATTCAGGACGAATAAAAAAATATGATAGGTAATAAATACAATAAAGCTCGGATATTACACAAACATTTATATGTATTCCTTACATATAAATATTTGTGTAATAGCCGAGCTTTACTGTATTTATTATCTATCTATATTTATATTCGTCCTGAATCATTTAAATGTGCTAAATTTTAAAAAGCCCATATTTCTTTGTGATAAGCAATTGTAATCATTTCCAATAATATCCTGGTATTTAGAATTTTTATCCTTTTCTTCATTTTTTTTTAATTGATTACATCTTTCAAACCAAGCAAACAGCGTTCGTTTCATTAAACATTAATTACCTCAATTACAACTGAGGCACGTGGCTTAATTTAATGTGTTTCAAGGCTTCAGTTCAGGGAAGCTACTAACAAAAAAACAATGAAGACAATTGAGAATGTAAGAAAGATGGTTAGTTCAAAATCACGTTTCTCTACTAATTGTTTGCAGGTATTTGAAGATTAAAAAAAAATATATTTACGTGAAGTTCCTGAAAATTGTTTAAATTTAAGAATTAGTACTTGTACACGTATATGTGATATGTTAGGTACTGTATGTTTGAAAATTATTTAAAAAAATTACTTATTTGTCAAAATTTCAAACAACGCGACCTAGCGATTTTTGTCTTTCCTTTTCTTTCCATTTGTTTCTGTGAAAAATCTTCAGAACTCGTTTTTTTTTTTTTTTGAAGCATGCATTGGTAGGATTCTAACCGTTAATGTTATCGCTAAGGCTGTGGTCATGTGAACGGCCGTCATACGACCGCTTTATGCTTTATAATCAGTGTGGTTGTGTAGTGCAGGTCTCTGAGTACCGAAGCATTCAACGCAGATTGGAGCAACCGACAAAGTTTGAGAGAGGTCGTATCGTCGAACTGCGGGAGACAGGCTGGTCGTTCCATAGAACTGGCTAGCACCCCAACCCGATCAACCGAGTGACGGTGTTGTGAGCAGTGGAAACTTGAGGGACACACACACGCGCAGGGAAGATATTGGAAGATCTAGGCAGATTACCATCCAGAGACGTGTGACGACAGCACTAAATACTTCATGTCTACCCGCACGATTACGAGGCGACATGCAGGAAGAGACTTGCATTCTTGGCGACCGTTACGCTGTCTGTCATTAACATCCTACCATCGGCAGAGGGATGGTATTGAGGGAGCGGATGGCATTGAGTGCTGTGGATCGTTTTTAGTGACGAATGCAGGTTTTGTCTGGGCACGGATAACCGCCGCACTCCAATATGGAGAAGCACTGGGTAGAGCACAAATCAGGAAGTCACCACCAAGACTGGTACATACATCAAGACTGGTACATCAAGGTATACAGCTATTGCCTAGAATTCTCGATCTCTGTTGGTAGTGATCAGCCGAGCATTGAGTGCTCAGTGATAAGTTCAGGAGATTCTGCGGCCTCAAAAGGCCAATGCTTGCTTTCCTGCAGCGACTACATCATTCCTTTTCCCAACAAGATAATGCTCATCCAATTTCCATGGATTGCCTCAACGCTGTCGAAACCATTCATTGGCTCGTCAGTTCTCCAGATTTCTCGTCCATTGAATACGTGTGGGACCAGCTGGGACGGCAGCATCGGCCGTCAACGGATATGATGGATGTTGAATGGCAGTTGCAACAGCTATGGGAGGATCTTCTGCAGGATAACATTAGATATCTTTATTGGTATGATTCCATGCCAAGCCATGTCGCTCAGGGACGGCCTGATGCAGTACTAAAGGTCTATAGTGTTTTGTCGGAATAAACAGTCCATTTGCTTTGATATTATAATCAGTTATTTGCATCATCATTCTCATTGCCTAAACCTAGTGTCATTCCATTTCGAATGCTGCGTCTGGGTGCGCTAATTATTTTTTTTTTAGCAGTGACTATTTTCCTAACCAATTATTCCCTAATAACTGAGAATAACCAATTATTCTCTAACAGAAAGTGTATTGTATCATTTACTTATTTCTTTAAACGTGAATGCCGATTTTTAAACCCAGATTTATATTATAAATCTGTTATATATTATAAATCAGAATTTGAAAATTATTACAAATTATTAAAAAACTATACTACTACATAATGTCTTGAATTGAAAATTATTTTAAATTGCCTTTGATTTCACTGAAACTAAAAGTCCTTAGCCTTTCTACTAACTCAAAATTTAGTGAATTTTTGTTAGCTACTAAGTTTTGCTAACTTTTATTTACATTGAAAAACGTTTATCTGCTTACAGAAAAGCAATGAATTGTAGTGTCTTTTATGGTGGATATGTTGGTTTTTTCTTCTAATTTTTGAACTAAAGAATAATTCTTCTTGAAAATTAGAATATAATTTATAAGTAAAAGACGATTTTATTTTTATAATAACAAAAATACTGTGGTTCGCACGGGTTAAAAAGGAATTGTTCTGATGTGATGACGAAGTAATTGTAATTGTATGATAACTTTCAAACTTCTTCAGTTGGTAAGAAAGGCATATGATATAGTTACAAATTATGTTATAGATCTGTTATCACCGCTTCGCTCCGGAAGCCTTGCAACGTAACGTAAAAAAACGCATTGTTTTTGAAAAAGCAAGTTACATCAAGTAAACTAAAAACTGACTTAGAATTAAGAACACTCTTAGTCCGGATCCGGGTTTTCGTTGTTCCTGCGTTATTCTGGGTTGCATGTGAACCTCCGTGGCAAACTTGGTAAAGATCTGTTGAGAAATAACGACGTTGTTTCAAACCAAACAAATACACACGCATGCTTATTTTGTAGAGTTCAGTGACATTCTTTGTGACAAAAATTTACATATAAAAGTATTATACTGTACTGATGGCCAACAACGAATTTCTATCGATGTCTAAGAATGCATGATAATCCATTTAAATTCGTGTATGCTTTCATTTCAGTCGATTTAGATGACTTACTGTTATTTGCTGATGTACTTAATGCCAATGGAAAATTTCAAGAATTTTTACAGAAATGAAATTTTTTTATTAAGAATGTTTAAATTCGACAAGACATAATATCCCAACTTGCGACGTTTTCCATTTCGTATTGTTCTCACGACTTCAAAAAAAAAAAAAAAACAAACCCAAAGAACTTCAGCTTAGGTGACAGCACAATCTAAACCCTAGTAGGTAGTATAGGTTAATCAGCTGTGCCTAAAACACACAGTAACCATACATAGGAATGTCCACAAAGTACCAGTCGATATGACTTTAAGGTGACATTACACCTGGACTCAGTCCGATTCTACCATTGGCTACTTCCTAAAGAAAAAAAAATAGTCAAGAAAAGAGGAAAAGGAAGCAGAAAATAAAACAGGGCTCTTTTGAACTCATTTTGGCTCATGAAAAATCCCGTTGGCTTCGCAGGAAGAAAGCAATTTCGGATTTTGAAAGAAAAAAGAATCCATCCGGAAGAGGAAGAAGTCTGTTTCGGAACTAGATAAGATTCTTTTTTCCACGACATTTCCACCCACACTTTCTGTTTCTTAGCAACGAAACCCAAGCCTGATCAACTGTACCTTTTCTTTTTTTTTTCCTCTCCCTTTTTTTCTTTTCCATTTTTTTTAACCTCTTCTTTTTTTTCTTTTCCTTCGAAGAAGAAATATCGCTTGAGCAGCACCAGAATGTCGTCATCATCAGCAAGGTCATCATTTCTCATCGGAAGAATTAATAGGTCTCGGGGATTCTGTTTGCTGATGTTGCAACTCCACGGAATTATCCGCCTCGTGCACCGTCCTTCCGGCTGCTTTCCGTTGCGGATTCGTTACGATCATAGGTCCTTTCATTTTTAATGTAGCGGTGGATGGTTCATAACTGCCAGTGACGCGCCCTTAAAACGTCTGGG
>JAFIDM010000179.1:41745656-41766175 GCA_023159025.1 Thereuonema tuberculata | reverse complement strand
TAGGCACGTTAAATTTAACATTATTTCTATGTCTTTCTTATAGTTTTTTTTGATATCACTGAGTTGCAGACACTGACTGAATCCAGCTGAAGAAAGGTAATAACCTTGAAACAGACTGTCCTGGATTCCCCGTGTCAAGTATTCCAAAAGTAGCTCAGTGATTTTAATCTATTTGTACTGCGTTTTTATCCCTTTTTATTCCTTTGTAAATAATAAAATAAATAAACAAAATGTAGTAAGCGTATCATGCTCCCATAAAAGTTTCAGCTTCCTTGGTCGCTTGGTTTTAAAACATAACATTTTGAATAGAAATCGCACTTACATTTATTGTAATCTGTATGATTGTATAGAGAGTGACCTATTTAGACGAAAATCAATCGAACCTTTATTTTAACAACTTAAGTTTTCAGTTCCGAGGGTTATTAGTTTTTGAATTATGTTGAACGGATAACCTATATTTATCTAAAATTTCTTTAATCTAGTTTTTATTTCTCGCCCACGAAGGAAATGCTACAATATCCTAACGTCACCTTTTATTAACTCTGCTTCTTCTTCTCTGGTCGAAAAACGAAATGTGAGAATGTCCTTCTTTTAGTAGCTGTCGTCTTTAATTATTTCAACTTAAGATAATAACCTTTAATAGAAACCCTTCCTCCCACTGAAAGCGGAAACCCGTTGTTTACAGAATTCACCATCTCTGGGGCTTCCAACAGACAAGATCTTAAGCTGGTTGTTAAGTGGATTTAATCCTCACTTGCACTTCGTACATCGTCAATTGAAGCCGCACACATCAAACAAATGTTGAAAATCTTATTGGAAAACAATCCCTTTTTTTTATCGTCTTGGAAATGGCGTATAGTTCCATTGAGTGATCCTCAATATTTTGTTTAGCTCTTTTAAATCTTGATGTGCTTTCCAGAATTAAAGAAAATGAAAACATACGTTTCAAAGAAGAAGCTTTGATTAAACAAAGCCTTTGCTTCCTTTGAGTTTTACTTAGGTCCTATTTTCAGAGCTTAATTAAGATCTTAAGTTTTGCTGAGTAGTGAGTTTATTGTAGATTCTCTCTCTTTCTTATGGCCGCTTTACACGCTCTTGAAAACTTGCCTCAAACCGGCAAGTGGCTCGAAAATCTCTCACTTGCCCGAAAAATCTGCCAGTTGCTCTAAATAAAACAAGTTCAGGCAAATATTAGAAGCAAGTCGACACCAGCGCACTTGGCGGCGAGAAAATGTATTTAAAACTACGACAGTGTTAACTGTCGCTGAAATCACGCTGAAATCTGGATATTCTTTGCTCATGGTTTCAGTCCACGGCTTCATTCACCAAATTCTCTGCTTCCGGGATTCCATTTTTCCTTTTTCTTGATCTCTGCTGTGAAATGAGATTAGAATTAATAGCAAAACAAAGCTGCGAAATCCTTGTCGCTTCACCGACAAGTATTGTTAATCGTGATCTAAACGAGAGCAAAACGCGATTTGCCTCTCACACGTGTAAAGCGTCGTTTTTCCAGTCAACCTGCGATTGGCAAACGGTAGCCTATATTTTCAAGCGCGTTTGAGCCAATTTTTCGAGAGGGTGTAAAGCAGCCGTAATTGAAAGAAATAGAACTGTCTGATTCTTATAACGTAATATTTTAATCATTATTTTTAGATTGTAGATTGGGCAGTGTATTAGATAAACAATTTCCCTTCGTCAAAATTTACATTGCAAATTATCTACAAATGACAATAGAGGACTTAAAATTACTGATCAGTTGACCATTAGAAAGATAAAATGATTTCTATATGATATGATTATCGGTGTAATATGTAAAGATCATGAATTCTTCCTGGTGGATGGTCACTAGGATTTTACTAAACTTTGGATCACAACAGTCAACCGCAGTCCTGTGGACGAAACCTTTATAGACAGTGTCGATGAAAAATGCCAAATTATAAGATGAGTCACAAAGACAAAAATAACATCCTACAAGAATTCTTATAATAGCAGTAGACGACAAACATTTAAATACAGCTAAATGTAAATAATAAATAACCAATGTATAAATATAAAACTAAATAAAATATAAAAATATAAATAACCAATGTATAAATATAAAACTAAATAAAATATAAAAATATAAATAACCAACGTAGTATGAAAGAAAATGCCGACAACAAAATATCAGACATCAAAATTGGTTATGCATCGTCAATTGCAATATACAGATTCAAAATGAAGAATTAATTACACAAAAATAAAATTGACAAGTCCTTCATATCGTTGAATATCATTGACATATTCAAAGAGGGGCAGCCAATTAAAGTGACATAGTTTCGTTGTTATCACATGATTAAAAGAGACAAGCGGTAAGAGTCAGGTGTACAGCCATGAGCAGAGCCTGTAGTTGACAGCCGAGTTAAGAAGTGCCCTTAGGAGGTGAAATTGACTCAAATAAACAGACTAAGTCTTTGTGTTGTGTTTTGATTGTCATTTTTCTCAGTTTCACGTAGTTCCCTTAAATAAGTTATGTTTGACGCTGCCAGAAGATATTGAATCAAGTCGATCTTCTTCTGGGCATCCAGAAAATTTTCTTGCAACTGTTAGATGACACCAACTTCATTACTTAGTTTACTGAGGAATCCCTTTCAAAATTTAATTTTATCTACATTTAAGAAGAATATCTACATTTAAGGCAAATAAACAAAGAATATCATCATTTTGTGTTTATGTATTGGTTGTTGGAAGAAAATATTTCTTTCAAAACTTAATTTTAAAAGAAAATTACTACATGTTACTGGTTAAGGCGTATGTTACATTGTTAAAGTGTGACAGACAAAGTTATGGAGTCACGGATCTGTTATATTTAGATTTGTGACTCCATAACTTTGTCTGTCACACTTAATTATGGAATATTCTTGTTCAATTTTGTCGCTTTTTATTCAAGAACACAATCTTATTTATTAAACTTACACTCACCTCCTCAACTCAAAAGAAATAAATACGATATTCATGTAGAATGGCGAATTTTCGGAATTTATTTCGTTAATTCCTTTTACTAGCCTAATGACTCAAAAACTGTGGAAACAAAGGATGTGCATGAATACAAAACAAAGTAAAGGAACAAATGTATGATATAGATTGAAATAATAAATACAAAGCCAATACATCAAAGGAAGACATTATCGTTTGAACAATATACATGACTAAATACTAAAAATTGTTGATAACAAATGATAAGTAGGAATATAAAAACAAAGGAAATAAATTTACAAGTAAATAAATCACATGGTAATAATGAAAAAACTCAACATAAAGCCAATTCATCAAACGAAGCATAATTGTCTGAACAATCAAAATTTGATAAATACCCAATTAAAGAAATAAATCTATTATCTAATTCTGCTCCATCACTGCGGTTTAGATTCCTCCCTCTAGTGTTTCGAATGATAATGCTTTCAACAATTTTCCGGGTTTTGGATTCCTTTTCTGTGTGCAGAATATTCACTATTGAGCTAATCCGGTGGCCGAACTTTATAGAATGTTCCGCTAATTCTGAAATGTCAGTTTTTTTGTTTCTGATGTAACCCGCGTGTTCTCGAACACGTTCATGGATTGTTCTTTTTGTCTCACCCACATAAAAATTGGGGCAAGAACCACAATTTATTCTATATACTAAACCCATTTGATTTTCCTTGACAATCTGATTATACTTTTCACATAATATGTTCTTCAATTTGTTATTATAAGAAAAACCTAATTCAATACCATATTTATTACAGATTCTTTTTAACTCTATACTGTTGCTGTTTGAATATGGTATCATGATCCTATTGGACTTATGTTCACATACCTCTTATATTAAATTTATTGTAATTCCTTATCGAACTGTCAATAAAGGAATCACTGTAACCGTTCTTCCTCAAAACATTTCTCATGTCAGTCATGCTATTATTAAAGTCTTCTTGAATAATTACTTACAATCTTATTTACTTTTTTTTTTTATATGGGTGGAAGGATAATTTAGTTTTGAGTCCTACAAGGAAAGGCTATCAGGTTTTTCTACGTCTCTTTACTTTCCCGGCAAACTTCTTTCACTTGGCCTTCATGTTTCCTTACAATCTTTTTTTGTCATTAATACTTTAATGTATCATCTTGTTTTTAAAAAAACACACTCCTTTTTCCTCTTCAGCAAAGTAAGAAAAAAAATTCTGGGCAAAGAAGTGCACCTTTCTCCACTTAAAGAAGATAAATAATTTTGTTTACTCTGGTTTGAAAACTAATCAAAAATTAATGTTTCCACTGCTGTCGGATGAATTTTGCCTAAGTAATTGGAAGAGACGAAGTGTTTACGAGTGGCGGAGAACTTCCGGTGGCACCGAAATAGCTTCCCTAATGAAACCATCGGATACTGCATCGAATAATCAATGATCTGATTAAAATGGAGGCGAACACAACAACAAATTATAATAATCAACAACTACATGAATAAGGATCATTTACTTACGGAAGAGAATACAATAGCTTTTATTAAAAGGGAGCAGGAAGTTGCCATACGAGATTGGTTTCCCTAAGAGTGATATCATGATTACCAATGCCATCAACGAATAGAAGCATTGGAAAAGAATATTCTGTGCTTTGCTTGTCTTCCGCAATTTGATTGCTTATTTTGTTAAACAAAAAACAAATAAAGCTGTAGTCTAGTAAGAGTAATATTTTTCACTGAGAATTACAGTGCAAAATTAGTGTAATTAAAATCAAATTCGAATTAGTCTCAAGGATTCTGAGAATTTTTTTTCTCTCGAATTTTAAATGGCGCCTTTTTATTTATTTTCTGTTTAATGGAAACCATTGAAAACGTATTGTTACAGTAGATAAACATTATTTACTTGAAATAACTGAATAATACAGTTCGTTTTTAAAAACAAAAAAGAAAAATCTTAATCCTGTCTAAGCCTTACTCTAATGCACTTTAGGTAGAGTGATCAAACAATTTGTCCACTGGTCGTGGAATAGTCATTCCCAGGTATTTTGCCCGCGGTAGGGTTGGATTAAAAAAAAAACTGGTAAAAGCTAGGATCCATTTGGAGGCGATATTAATTAAGGATATTAGTGAAAACTCCTCGATCTCCGCCATATTGGTTTTTTTTCTTTACTACGCAATTCCATCAGAAACTTAAATCAACCCCTCAAGGACTGTTTTAAAAAATAAAAGCAATATCAAAAACATGGAAATCCGAGCTTTGTAATAGGTTTAAAGAAAAGGAATCAATTGTGGATAAAGGGAACCTTATCAGTAAAAGCTGGATAAGATCAGTAAAAAGGTGAGATGAGATCAGTAAAAGTTGAGACAGCTGTTGAGAGCTTACTAGGCTCTCTTCAATCAGGACAGCGTGCAAAGATTCAAAAGGTTCACGAAAAGCTGTGTATTCATAGAAATTTAAGCGAACTCTAGAAAACTAAACTTTTCAGTCTTTGCAAGCTCAGTAGCCCTAGCTGAAGAGAGCTTCATAACCTCGAAACAGTTGTCCTAGTTTCAGCTTTGATCTCTTGAGCCCCCCCCCCCCCCTTTATCACGAATTGATTCCTTCTTTTAGTAATGTAAATGCTTTTAAAAGTAAGATTCATTGCAATAGTACGTAAATAAGAGTAAATGAAATATTAACAGAAAATGAAATTTCGATTAAGTGCATTGTTATTCAATTCGAACTTAACCCTTTTCGAGGATAAAATCGAAAAGGTGAAGTGCCACTTATAACGTTTACGTATAATTCCTTTTCTAGATTCAGAGTATTCCACTTCACGTAATCCACGCGTGGATAAGAAGACACGTGCCACAAATAAACATTTTGAGTGGCTTTTCAAAATGGTTCGTTTGCTTCTTGATTTTTAAATTTGCACTATGAAATCCTTATTAAGTGATAAGCAAATGCAACTCCACATAAAGCTGAGTAAATGGATTTCGCAATGATAAACAAAAGCTTTGAGGCGTAATAGCATAACGTATCAAGAAAATAAAAAACTGGGCAAAACAACTTACAATTTTCTATCAGACCTGAAGGTCACGGATAGAAAAGTAAGTTTTAAATCGCTCGCTAGATGGTGCCAACTTTTAGAATTACTAATTTGTCTGTTAAGATGACCATTACCAATTATGTTCAAAGGAAACAAATAACACATTATACTTTATATTGCAATATAACTTAAGTTTTTTTAACTTAATAAATCATTAATAATTCACTGAAGATTGTCGCTGAAGGTCATGCATTCTACTTCGGTTTTGGCATGCGTTATTTAACTAATATAGATCTGTAGAGGCACATGTTTGAGCTTTTATCTATATTATTATCAGTATAAAACCTATTACTGCCAATCTGGGAGCTTTAAAGGGGGCGTCCATTAATTATGTGAGGTGTTTTTTACAAAATTTGGCTCCCCCTTGCCCTTGGTGAGGTTTGGTAAGACTTGGCCCCCCCCCCTCATTTGAGCTTTCAGAAAGTCAAAAAATCTGTTATAATATGCATATTCTCTGAATTAAAAGTTTGTGGTGATTTTTTTTTGCCCCCCCCCTCTTTTTTGATTAGATTTTGGGGGGTTTTTGCCGGCCCCCCCCCCCCTTTTTTGAGCTTACGTAATTAATCGCCCCCAAAGTCTAGAATTTCAGAATGGCATAAAAAAAACTTTGTTATTGAATTCATTTCATATATTGAAGGATCTTATGTTTAGAAAGACAGACAGAAGACAGAAATACCAGATTCCGAAGTTACAAAACCTATTGCAAAGAATATGACATTTTTTTCTCTCAATTACTATTTTTAATAGAAATCTTAGACATTATTCAAATACTACGTTCTTTATAAATGAAGGAAATAAGGTGAATGGACGCAGTAATTGTATTAATAACTCTTTAATGGATCTTTCAATAGATCCATTTTCACAGAGTTTTTATAAATGGAAATAAAAACAGAATTCTTTCAAATATTAAACAGATTTTTACAATATTACTTGACCATAACATACATAGATTCTTACAAGATTATAAACAATCAATCGGTAATAAGTCTTGTAGGAGTTCGTGTTTTTCTGTTGAGTAGATCATTGTTATGCTTTTTAATTAACAATGCTTCTTTAATTTTTAGATTGTATTTGTTATCATCCGTGCGTCTTGCCAATTACAAATGTGATCTGAATTATTTTAATAAATGAGCTTTTTCTTAGCTGAATTTAGTGATTTACATTGTTTTATCCATTTAAGTAATATCTGCTGAGATATTCCTTTCTACAATTTTTGACTTGTAGAACATTCAATTGATATACACTACATCAATGTTTTGTGAATTACATCTTAATTTATTTACTGGCTTACAAATTATGAAAAGGGCCAAATTTTTTAAAAATTGTCTTAAAAAAAATCGCTTGGAATATGGGTTTTTTTTTGTTTGTTTTTTTGCGGTTTTTTTTTTTTTTGATTTAATGATATTTTTAGGGCATACTTTAAATTTTTTGTTAAAATAAAAAATACGTCAATATCTAACATTTTTTTAAGGCCTTAAAACCTACGTAAAATGTCTCAATAAAATCTTCCTCATGAAATTATAATGAAGGGATATCTTTGACTTTGAGTAGAAGGAGGTAGTCTTTAATCTAAATTCAAGCCCACTGTGATTTGTTTTGATTTTTAGAAGAAAACTGAAAATGCCACCGTTTAATGTATTATTTCTCACGTAATAAATATCTCATACTACTTATCTTTCCGAAATCCGGTTTCCAAGTAAGTTTGACCCTCGTGAATCATTATCACCCAATCTAGCTTCCTTTTCCCCTCTCCTATCGATTGGAACTGTCTAATGGCCTCACAAAGCCTAATTTGAAGTCCACGACCCATTGAAGAAATATCAGGAGAAAGGGGAGACTTCATTCTTCGAATATCAACAGGTAATTAACCACGCGCCCGATTGATCAGCCAACGCATAATTAAGGGAATTCGAGGCCTTTACTTAATTAAGAATACCTCATTTCTCTACCTAATTAGATCAGGGTTCGGGTTTTGGTTTTGCATTTTTTTATTCGAGTTTTCTGTTTTTCAATCCTTGGTTGCGTTGAAAGCAAAAAGAAATACTTTTTTTTTCTCATCTAAAATAAATCAATGTAGCCAGACTCTTAATCATAATATTTATCATAAAAGAATTTCAAGATACAGTCCGTTTTCGTTTACGAGAGCCTTCAGCGCTTTTCCGCATGCGTCAGGTCTCCTGCGATTTCTTCCAAATAGGGGCGAGGAAGATGGGATGTTTACCTTTTGTAGTGTTATTTTACTAGTAGCTGGGTTCTATTTGCGCTTTTCGGGAAAGAATTATGGAAAGAATAAATACTATTGCAAAAATGCTCCTCCGTTATTTTTTTCTTAATAGCGAAAATGTCCAAAAGAATTTCTTAGGAAAATATCCATCTCAGCGTATCCCCCCTCTGCGGAGTAAAATCGTCTCGCATTGGTAGCTCTGCCATTCAGAAACGAACTGCACGTTAAAATTGAAAAAGAAACTGCTTACAATCGGAATCACCAGATGTCGTTCTGGCTCCGCATGCGCAGTACATACATCCGGAGGAACATTGCCAGGTCTTGTCTAGTTCCGTTGGATGTAATGGCGGAGATGACAACTGCGATTCATTAGATTGTAAAATTTACTTACAAGAATAAGGTTCTTTCAATATTTTAAAGATTCTTATTAACAAAACAAAACAAAAAAAATATTTTCACTTGTATTGTTTTCAATGAAGAAATGATCAGTTAAACGAATGACCTGATTGTGTCTCAAAAACTGTCGAAGATGTAATCAGAATTGGATAAACATCATATATTCATCGATTCTAAATGTAAAGTACGTTTTAGTCTTGAATTGATCTAATTTGTAGCAATTGCACTTTTGATTTTGGAGAAATTACGAGAAATCCCATGGATTTTCTTTTTTTTTTCTTCTTTAGATACATCATGCATCCATGGCACGTCAAGCTAATATCAAAAGAAAACCCTATGGCAAAATCATAAGCAAAGATGAATTCTCGCAAATCAGTCACGATTGTTCATGCATTCCATGTAAAAGATAAAAGAGATAAAAATAATATTCGAGGAACGAACCGCTATTACTAATTATTAGAAGATGCCGTACGGCCGTTCCGAAAGTCTCACTGGAAAAAACATTTATTATTAAAAAAAAAACAATTAAAATAAATAAATTACATCAAGTAAACTAAAACTTAAAACGAAAACTTAAAGTAAATCATTTGAAATCTATTTGTAACAGTCGGCTTCCTGACAACGCGCATGCGAAGTTACATTGTTACGGACAGGGTTGACCAGGCAACAATACTCTTGCTCCCTGGCAACGCGCGTGCAAAATTCCATTGTTGTGGACAGCGTCGACCATACAGCAATACTCCTGTTGCCAGGCAACGCGGATGCGAATTTTTGCGAAATTCAATTGTTGGCAGACGTACGCAATCGCTCACGCAATTTTTTTTAATAATACAGATTATTATTAATAAGTAGTGCACGTAATTGTAAAAGATAGTCATCCAAAACTCGTACTTTCATTGTATTGAAGTACGAGGTTTGGATGGTATATTATTCAAATTGTGTTGGAATGTGTTCATTCAGATACCAAATTGCATTGTGGCCCATCCTTAGTAACTGTTCCAGAAGATGCTGTTATGGCTGTTAGGAAGATTCAAATTCGGTATATTCTATTTCATTCCGGGCTATGTAACTCGGAAGCTGGAATTGAAAAATACACATCGACAAAAGAATTTCACACGCTGTGATTTCATCTTTATTTGTTCGAAATCACGCCAATATGAAACAGAATATGATCAAGAGCAAGGAATGAAATAAACGAAAAAAAAAAAAAAATTTCAAAAAACCAAAAAAAAAAAAACCCAACAAAAAACTGACAAAACATAAAACAATATAAATGTATATGCCTACTATAATGTTGTTGTATCATTGTAACTTTTTTTTTTAGCTTAATCAGTAATTCTTTTAGTGTAATTTCGAAGATTATGTGTGTCGGATTAGGTGGTCCCATGACATTTACACAGAGCACATTACTGGTCGAGACAATATGAATGATATTTCTTTCAGATGTTCTCTTGACGAGGTGCATTGACGGTTGCTTCCGTCTTCCTTTTTTTTTATATATATTTTTATTTTTACATTTTTTGGATTAAGCTTCCGTCTTCCTTTTTTTGAACAGAGAATGATTAATCTCATGTCTTACCAACTTGTATGAAAGCATTTTTAAGTATTTCTCACACTAAATATTTTTCTGAAATCCGATTTCCAAGGATTGACTCTTGTGAATCATTATCACCCAATCTAGAACGGCATCTTTAATAATATTATTAAGAATATTGGATTCAAAGAAAGTGATTATTAATAAAAGAAGTTTAACGTGCCGGAATAATTCAAAATTAGGTATCAATCTACGGCACAAAGCTAAAGTTAGGATTCGCACCTTGAGTTGTCATCGGGAAGAGACTGGGACGGACCGTTTCGTCCTCATTAGGACTCCTCAGTGATTATTACTCAGGACTCTTCTTAGATAGTTATCATTTTGGCTGATCACTAGTTTTTTTTTTGTTTTTTTTTTCGAGTAACCATTAATTGTCATTAAACAAAATTTACATTGTAAATCTCTATTCAACCGCAGTATAAACAGCTCTAAAAAAAGCATCCTTTGATTACAGTAGAACCTCATTATAACGGACCCTATTACAACTGACGTCGCTTATAATGGACAGTTTTAAAAAAAATTGGCAGCCTACAATTAAGGTGAGCGAAGTGAAAGACCATTTAAATTTTGTTATTCATTATGTTGAACAATCGCAAATGGAAATGTGTTTGCATTTTATGAACACTTACTGCACTTCCGTCAGTTATTAACTGAAGAAATAAGAAGCAAACAAACCCAGCAGAAAATAAATTATTTTTTCAAACCAATGAATGTAAGCAATCAACATGAACAAGGACCTTCTTGTTCTAAAAATTAATGCAGTATATACGTACACATCTTTTTCAATTCAGCCTACTATGTTGAAGGCTGTTTTTTATTTGATATATAATAAACACTTTTATAGCTAACTATTGTACTTTCATTGATGTAAACCCTGCTGCATTACACCCATATAAGAATTATTTGTTATAAACCGGACTTTCATTAAAACGGACAACCTTCAGCCCCTATTAGTCCGTTATAATGAGGTTCTACTGTATTTCAAATCTTTCGAATGCTTCAATAATAAGAAAAAAAAGCCTTATTACCATGTGCAATTAAAAGTTAAATTAAGTGGTTCCTGATTCAAAGTGAAAAAATATTATTATTATTTTTTTCAGAGGATTCTGAGTTTTGATAGAATTGTTAAGACTTAATTAAGCTAAATAAATAATAATAATAAAAAAAATGTGCCAAAGCATAAAATTTAGGGCGACCCATTAAAACCCATGCGGACATTGAATGTGGGCATAATCAGTTTCAAACAAAAGACAACGAAAAATTTTAGTTGCATAAATAGGGGCTCTCCGAATTAAAAAAAAAAAAGAAGCAAATAACTGTATTCAAGGCTGGGATTCGAACACACAACCTTCTGAACTCGTCACTCTATCCACTATACTAAAGTCCACCAAATCAAAGAACGACCGTGGCCACCAGATGTCGCAATAGAAGAATTTGAATCGATTGTATATGTCTGTGTTTATGGATGGAAAGTGAACATTTAGGGAGTTTGAAGTTTACGGAAAAAAAACGATATTTATTTTCTTGAACTATTCTGATTTCTCATCAAATATAATTTCAAAAATTAATTTTTATTCATTCGTTCGTTTCAATCGTTCAAAATCAGTCTCCTACCTTTTCCATTTGGTTTTTTGACGACATTGCATTCCTGAGATCGGCAACACGAAGACGAAAATGGAATTCGTTTACTCACGTTTCGTCTAAAAAAACGGCACTGCGATCGAAAACAATTTCTCTGATATGCCATAAGTAAGCATGTCATAAGGCCTTTTCGAAATAAGAAGCAATAATTTCCTTTTTGTTTGAAAACCGATTGAAGCCACTGTCCGAGAGTCGCCATTTTGAATCTTCTCCTGGAATGATTAAGAGATCATACCTGTTTTTGAAGGTCAGAGTCGATCTCTCATTTGGCCATATATAGTTAGTTTCCTTAAAAATAGAGTGGTATTTGGTCTATTAAATTCCGAAATACTCGAACTTTAAAAGACTCAACTCGAAAACTTTAAAACTCATTGAATATGCCGAAATTGTTTGCACACCAGAAACAAAAATACCCCATTCCCTCTACGGTGCGGGGGTCTCTGAACACGATGGTTAAGTCCGTTTGCCGATCCGACCTTCCGTTCGGGAGTTGTTAGGAGAGGGACAGAAACGGATGAACGGACGGACAGAACAAACGCAATAGAACCCATTTGGGTCGCTAAAAAATCTCATATGCATTGAAAATACTATGCATGCATCACCTTTTAAGACTTTTTTATGTCTTAAAGCTTGTGGTCTTTTTAAAAAAATATGATTGCTTAAGATTTTATTAATTCATTCGTCATTTTTTATTTAAATTTTACGAAATTTAAAAATTTTTAATTTTACTTTTGAAATACCTATTTTCTATTTTTTTTTTAATTAAAAAACTTTACGCCAACACAATAAAACTACAATAATAACTACTTTAAAATAATTATTAATAATATTTATAAATTAATAAAATGTTATTATTGTATTTATGCGTGTTGGCTTAAAGTTTTATATGAAGAACAAATACTGTACACACGTAAAAAGTTACTGTATACATCTATTTTCAATGTCTGGATGTGTTGAAGTATGCAATGAACGTAACCCATGCAATGAACGTAGAGAGATAACTTTTGTATATTAAGTCTCGCCTCTGCCGTTATCGGATCTGGTCGGAGAAAAACGAAGCGGCCAAGAAGAAATCCGCCGCCAATCGAATGCACGGCGAGAGCCTCTCAGTTCCCCCGGGGATTTCGGTCGGTTTCCACGGCAATGGCGCTCACCCATTCCATCATTGTCACCGCCAAAACGATAACATCGGACGCAGCGCCACTTGACGAAGGTGCAAGAACCGATCAGCGCTCAGATTAACCTCTTGTTAACAAGATTAGAGCCTCGCCTTTCCTCGCTAAGTCCTGCAGTGGGTGCGATAAGCGTCGATAGCGGCCTGGCGCTCGCATCAGTGCTAATGGGTTTAATGGGCAAATCGAACCGGTTGTGTCCATGTATCTGACTGGGCTGCAGTCCAAGAGACCTTGTTTATTAAACGAACACTGTATGAAGGACCAGCACCAAGTCCGCCGCAATCAGTTGAACAATGGGAAAAACAATTACTTGGCGCGAAGTGGTTTACAGACATGATCTCTACCAAACAGACCATAAATAGTTCAGTTTCGTGAGAATGCTTATAGTTTAGAAATATAATCCGACGTTGCCCGGACGAGAATTTGAGTCAATTTTATTCGCATTGTCTTCGCTGATACTTCGAAGATCGGAGGTCTGTGTTAAGGAAAGTAAAATATCATCTTCACTTCGGATGCTATCTACGGAAGTAGTTGTGTACATATTTACATTTATCTGCAACTAATATTAAACCATAATCAGAAAACGGATCGAGAGAAACATGCATCGTTACGAAATAGCTGACTTCTATAAGAATTTTATATGGTGTGTTTTGCTGGTTTAAAATGTATCGCAGAGAAACATCCTCAAATTATATTCTATTCAGTAATGAAAAGCTACGACTTTAAAACATAAAAAACAAAACAAAAAAACAAGTGAATATAATTTTGTGCTAAAGTGCAAAATTTAAGGGCGGCCCATAATAATAAAAAAAATGAAAATAATTGAGAGAAAAAAAAGATTGAGAGAGAAAGTAAGGTATACAGAATTGAACCGAAATTGAGTCCGAAACCTTAAACATCAAGCTGTAGCTCACAATTGAAATGAGGTGATTGCATTTCGAATATTTAAGCTAATAGCGGAAATTCAATAAAAACAAATATCTCGAACATGGGGGGGGGGGGCCTTGGTCCCTGAAAATACCCCATTCCTTCACTGTTTGGGCCTCTGAACACGATCCGTTGGTCCTTTGGTCGATCCGATTTTGATTTTTATAAGGGTGGACAGACACGGGCGGACGGACAGGACAAACGCAATAGCTATCGATTTTGGTCGCTATCACAGTAGCTCCCAAATGATCAAATTATCCTTAATCAATTTTTTTTGGGTTGTGATATTGAATTAAAATGAAATAAAGATCTATAGTTGCTGATTTTGATTTCTTTTGTTTAGAAGGCATATTGGTTTTGTTTGCGGTACAGATATATGGAATCTACATTTAATATGTAATTTACAACATACTTTAATACGTATATTTAACAAATTGAAGATATTACTTGGACAGATATTAGCAGGAAACCTATTCCCTTCTTTAGACGGATTGTACTCTAGTCAGTGTTCAGTTTATTGTCATTCTATCGAGTTTTGACGTATTTTACCATTAAGTTTAACTAAAAAACCTAGTGACGCTTCGCTTTAAGCTGATTTTGAATGCTAGAAATTACATAACTTGAACAGATATGTTTATTCGACAAACATGCAACAGACTGTGTCTGACATTCCATTTGTTTACATATCCCGATTTTAGGAATAATTTTCATTTCTTGAAATTATTCAGCTATGAAATTCTGTTCTTTTGACAGACTTTTTCTTTAATTTCCAATATTCCATGTATTTCTATCTTCAATTCTACACATTTTCTTCTTTTCCTTTTTTTTTGGTCTATCATATATTTTATTCAATGATTACCATCTGCACTTGTAATTTATTTGTTTACGCTATCGATACCATTAATAAGTGAAAATGATTGTTCTGAAAATGAAATAATAACTCAACAATGCTCTCAAACTGATTTAACAATCAACAAAATTCTGCACGCGCCGATGCATTGTCATAGTTGTATGCGTAACATTTGTGTTCCAAATTTTAATTATCTTTTAGGATTTTCATGACAATTTTATCAGCCAAATTAAAGTTTACTTTCAAAACACCAGCATTTTAAATAGCAACCTTGCAGGAAAATTTGCTTTGTACGAATACCACTAATGTAAGATGTTGATGCTTTGAAACCTACATATTTCTTTGTTATTACGATACAGGAAACACAAGGAACACAAATTCTTTATCATTACCATATTTTCTGCTTTTTCTGCTTCTTCAGGCATGTATTCATAACTTCATCCTCTAATTCATACAAAGCAATTTAAATAATTAAAAAAACAAAAACAAATATATGCAATGTTTAAAATTACTGAAAGGCTTCATTATTTTTACAAAGGCTTTTGAATTTTTCCAAAAAAAAAATGGACATTTCCACATCTTTTTGTTTATTAAAGCAATCAAAACTATTGATAACATATGCTTCAATTATAAATCTTGTTATTGTGTCAAATACATTATTAAATAGGACTGTTACTAACGGATCTGGATTATGTCCGAGTGTTATACAATGGTTTGCCCAATCAGATATTTCAGGATGTTTATTTCTAAATGCTGTAATATTCTTTAACTCGTTCACCTAGTGTACGTCCAGTATTACCAAAATATATTCCTCCACATGTACGACATTTTAATTTATAGATAACATCCATCAGTGTCATTATATTACTTATTTTATAAATTAGAAAATGAAGTTATGTCTGAAGAAGCAGAAAAAGCTTCTTTCTGAAATATAATGTTTGGAGAAGAATTTGTTTTCCTTGTATTTCCTGTATCATAATTCTGTTATTGATTTTTGTTTATCAAAAACTTTCCTAACATTATAGAAATGATTGAATCCTCTTCTAAGGCGATTTTTACTTTGGGCTTTAGCCTCATTTAACTATTTGCAAACATTTCTCTCTTCTAGACCTTTCGTCCCGATAATATATTCGTAGAAAACTGGAAAAAGAACGTTTGAAAGCCTGCATTTTTTTTTCCTCTGTGAGTTGTTAAGTATGATTGAGGGGAATTTGAAGAGACTGAGGACCGATGCCGCGTCCCCTGCGTTCATCAACATCAAAGAGGTTAGTTGCACCCTTAAAGATGTTGACAGACTCTCGCGTGTATCGGACCTGTATTTTTTTTCCTACTCCTGATTCGAGATATCATCTGTCACTGCCACCTCGAGACTGGAAGCGAAATATGACATCTTTCAGGCCATTTGCAAGTTGTTTTTTTCTCCTTCGGAAATTGGGAAGAGAAGCGCCTTTAATGATGCAATCATTAAGGAACGACTGTGGCGCTATTTGCGGAAGTATAGGAACAGCTTTAGCGAATGGAAAGTTATTTCAAATTAAGAATTTGTTGCAGTGCAGTAGATTGTGCTCAAATTAACAAACACACTCTCTGACAAAAAAATGGACGCACTTCGAAGGAATTATCCAATTGAGACAAAGTTTGGTACGTTTAATGTACAGTACATTAAACTGTACAGAAAACGAAGTGATTAGAATTTCAGAACAGTTGAATGATTTATTGGACAGGAAGAGCTACTTAAATTGGGCAGATCAGTACGGTCAAAGAACGTAAATAGATACAAATACGTTCTTTGGTACGGCATTGGTCACCTCTGGCCTGAATACAAGCTATTACTCGACGTGGCATTGATTGATACAGTGGCGGATACTGTTCTACGGAATTTCTTGCCAAACGGCCTCCAATTGGCGAGCTGATTCGTCGACATTGGGATGGTCGCAGGCTATGCCCCGTGAAATCCCAAATGTGTTCAATAGGAGAGAGATCTGACTGGCCAAGGTAGTACGTCGCAACCACAAACACAATCAATGAAGAGGCGTGCCGTGCTTGGTCGGGCGTTACGTTGCTGAAAAGTAAGCGGGGTGCCGCGAAGGGAACGGCAACACAACAGATAGTAGAATTTCGTCAATGTACCGCTGTGCTTTGAGAGTGTCACGGAGGAGGGGTCCGGTCAAGGAGGTCGGGCTATCAAACGAAATAGACCATAACTCCCTGTTTTCGGATCGTGTGACGTGCGACAGTATGAGTGGGGTCCTTCTCCAGGCAGTCTGCGCTGGTCGTCGGAGATCAGTTCAAAACGGGACTCGTCATGGAAGACAATTCATCTCCAATCAGCACAATTCCACGTTATCCCTCTGGAAAGCGAGATTCACTCTTACATAAACCATCACGATGCTCAGTTCCAATGCGCTGTAGTTCCGACTATTCATTCATTGGGTGAGAATTTTTGATCGTGTGCATATTCCGTTGAAAGTTGAAAGGTTTTTGCATGTGAATTTTCATTACTATTAGATTATTTTTTTCGTGTTGCGTCATTTTTTTTTTTGTCAAAGAATATAGTAACATAAAAGTTTTGACGAAAAAAAAAATTCGATTTTATAATTAATATATTTAAAAAGAATCCATCCTATGCTGAGGATGTTTTTGAGAAATTGATGAAAAATTGGGAAAGATAAAAGATCTAAAGATTAAGTTAGGTATCAAACCACGGCACTTAGGTAAAGTTAGGATTCGCACCTTGAGTTGTCTAAAGATTATCGTTAGATTAAAGGTTAAAGCAAAAGGTTAAACTCTTTATTATTATGTCCCCGTGTCCTCTTTAGATGATAAAACAGCACATGAATTGAGGCTCCTGAAATCTTCAGCTGAACGGCACAAAGTTGAAGTTAGCCGCTCTTAACATCCATTCTAAGGAACGCTACCATTTGATGAAGACTGGGTGAAATGCTCAACAGGAAAAGAAAAAGAAAAAAAAAATGTCTGTTTTTTTTGTACTATTTCGTCTGAGATCTCCGTGGATATTTTTAAAGCTAACAATAACTTTCATTTAAAGTACCGCAGCAACGATTAAAAAAAGAAATAAAAATATTGTTGCGATAACATATTCTTAGCCACTTAAAAATGTAGTTCCAAAATTTGCCAATAGGATAAAATATGGCGCTTTAAAGAGAAAATTGTAGAAATTATTCAATGAAATAAAAATAATTAAACTGAGGTTTCAAATGTAATTTAATAAATAATAATTACTAATCGAAATAAAACTGAATTGAGGGAATTTGATTGAGGGCTGTCATACGCAAATTATGCGAAAGGGAGCAGCGTAGGAAGCCTCGGTGTCAGGTGAAGAAGGAGCCTCGTTTTCACTTGGATGTCAGTTTGAGAGACGAGCGTGAAGTGAAGCAGTTAGGTAGGCGGACGAAAGGTGAAGCCGAGTCAACTGAGATGAAGACCATGTGGACATACACCTTGCAAAATCAAAGACGTGTAAGCTCAGTAATCTTCAAGTCCTGTAAGTACTTTTATCATTATGAAAATTGCAAGGATTAGGCGTGATAAGAATCCAGCTAGGAAGTTCCTATTAAGACAATGCTGAGATTAAAATGTCGTCGTCACATGAGGCGAATCAGAAATAATTAAGTGAAGTAATTATAGTTCCTGATATCATAAATTAATCCCAGGCAAGCTGCAGATATATATTTATCTAAAGTGATTAAATATATATATATATATATATATGATAATTATTTACGTTAACCCATATATTGCATAAAGTGAATGCAAGAGTTTTTCCCGTTATCACTAACTAAAGTCAGTATTGAATATCTGTTGAGTAAGATGCGAACGTCAAACATATTACTACGTAATCAAATAGTGTCAAGAAGTGAATAACTGTGCTTCAGATATTAGTGTCTTATAAATAAGTGCGACAGTGCTTCAGTTCTTAGTGCATTATAAAATAAAGTGCAACGAATTATATTTAAGTGAAAGTGAATCGAACAAGTTTAATATACAATTTAAGTCTATTGTTTTTGATTGAAAAGTGTTTTTAAGTGAAAAGTGCCCTTCAACAACAGATATTAAGAAAGTTCTTAAGTGATATGAGAGCTTTCATTACATTAATTGTTTAGTGAATAAGTGAAGTGAATAGAAGAATATAGAGCCAGTGGGCTTTCTAAGATAAATTCTAAAGACACGTATTGAAAACGTGTGTAGATAGAATCAAGTGTTCAAGAAATCTTGTACTATCATCCAGAAGCTTCTGACTCCCAAATATAAAATGGACCAGTGCCCCAGTGGAAATAATGGTGCCATTCATTAAAAATAAAAAAACCAGTAAATATCCTTCAAAAATGCTTGACAAAGTATCAATAAATGAATAACTAAGACAATGAAATTTAAGTTTTTTATGTTTGCCCTTTATAAAAACAAAGACAAAGTAAATTGGCCTTAGTCCCTTCTTTCTTAATGCATGAACACCATGCTCGCCTGACCGTAACCGTGTGATTTTTGACTGAGATGTTGTCCAAAGCTGAAGGCCAAAGCATATTGATAATTGTCCCTAACCTGCCTATCTTAAAGCACAACATAATACAGCAAATGCCAATATTTCCGAGCACGTTAAATATTCAATTGTAATTTCTCATACAGAACAATAAAAATCACATCCAACTTCATCAACAGCGACTGTGGGGGATTTTTGGAGCTTTGACAGCATTTTCTCTTGCACATTTCTGTCTCAGTTTTTGAAAAGAGCAAACGCAAAAATTCGAATTTCATTTCTAGCTTTGTTGTCGTTATTCATTTGTTGATATTTTGTCGTGCATTTCGTCTTGTACAACGCCATGTTTCACCCTCGTGGCATGTTTTGGAACTAAAAATGTCTTTTCACGAAATGACCCAATGCTTGGAGTCGTCTATTTCCTAATTCTGGTCACGTTTCGCTTATCAGTAGAAGCTACAGAAAGCTCTGAATAGCTTACTTTAATTACGACCACCTTGTACACTATTGCCAAGGTGTAACCGTGTATTGTTTTGTTTTCTGACTAACTGAACTGATTTTTTTAAGTTATTAATTTTTTTTTTTTTAGTACAGAACGAAATTTGATCAATCGATCTTTGAAAGTTTGAATATTGAAAAAAAATAAAATAATAATAAACAAAAGAACGAACTTTCTAAAAGTTCAATTCTAAGGCCCTAGGGGATTTTTGTTGAAATATATTACAGCTAATTGTAATAAAAACTTGTCAGCTTCATCAAGCAAAAATTACAAAGAAATTTTTGACATAAATTTCACTTGAACGCCGACGAAATCTTTACATTTATATCCAATCGTCTTTTTTTTTTTTTTTAAATCGTTAGAAAATTCATTAAGGCCATATTTTCTTTGATGCGCTTGAATAACTGCTAATTAATCACTTCTTATCCTTTCAACTAAGATGTGTTTGCTTGGAATTCGTCCCATTTTCAGTAATGAAGGAGACACGAAGGAAATATTGGCAAAACTTTTGAGGACGAGATTAAGAAAAACAACGCCCTCTATCGATCACGTGATTGGAGCAATTAAAACTCTGCATCAGATCATAAATCTCTGAGGCTAATTTGCGTCATATGGACGACAACTTTATGCCGTTGGGCATAAAAAAAAATAGAAATCTGAT